>JAQJVL010000008.1:5362131-5962131 GCA_035578905.1 Stictocephala bisonia
AGCTATATCCAACTAATATAGTATTAGTAATAGGGTCTATGTGATATTTACAATCAATGGCTAGCAATTTGATCATATTTAAAAAAATATTATTGTTTAATAGAACACCATGCTTTCACTAGACTGAAAGAATGACTGAACAGTTAGTTATTTAATATCTCATAACGAAACAACTCTGTAGGACCTATGTGTATGTAACTAATTTATATTCGGTCACAACATGTTATTTGTGAGTGTGTGTATGTATAGAATAAATTAGAGCAGTGAATTTATTATAACCCAATACAGTTTTTTCTAAATTAAACTCACTTTATATCCAACAAAAATAATATTAATAGTAGAGTGTATATAATATATATATATATATAATATTTCCAATCAATGGCTATTTATGTGTATAATACATAGAAATTTGTTTATTTCCAATTACTTTTGAATGAACAGTATTAACAGAACCAGCCCCCTCTATTCTAATTAAAGTTTATTAGTATTCCTATTCTAGATGCAAACTAGATGCCTTCCCAAGCCACACTGCACCCTTTCATTATTTACTTTAAATGGTAAGGAAAAATGAAGCACTTGCAGTAATGTTTGTTTTTGATTGTTTGGAACACAAAACAATGGTGTTTTATGTATTTCAAAGGAAAGGGATTAAAATTTTGAAAGAGACATTACCATTTGATTTTAAGAAAATTCTATATTTTTCGGATATAAGCGCAGCTCAATGTAAAAACAAGACAAATTTTCTAAATTTGTGACTTCATAAATCTGATTTTAAAGTAGAAGTTGAAGGACACTTCTTTGCCGCATCTCATGGTAAAAGTGCATGCAATGGATTGGGAGGCACAGTAAAGAGACTAGCTGCAAGAGCTAGTTTGCAGACCTTACAACAATCAAGTTTTAACTCCTAAGGATATCTCTAAATTTTCAGTTGATAACATTGCAAACATAGATTATGAAAATTGTGATGTGAAAGAATATGAGGAAGCTGAAAGAAAACTTATGTCTAAGTTTGCTGAAGCACAATCCATTATGAGGACTCAGAAAATGAATACTTACATCCCAATTTCAGAAAATAAGCTTATCACTAAACCGTTCTCTTCAAGTAAGGATAAACAAACTGAACATGCAACAACTTTTGACTATATCACACCAACTAATCTAGAAGGAATTATATCAGGATTTGTTAAGCTCAATGATTTATTAGTTGTTCCAAGCAGTACCTTCTTCTAAAAGGTTTTAGTTTTTTTAGTTTTTAAACTGAAATTCAGAGGCCACTTATAGCCTAAGATGAGCATTTGTTATCCGCATGCACATGTCAAGTTTCAAACATTTATCTCAAATAATTTCAGAAAATAGATAGAAAAACTACTTTTATGTAACACTCCCTGAAGAATTACATTCAAACTATTGTGAGATCAAAAAGGCCCCTGTCATACTTATGAATCATTAAACTTTTATGAATTTTCCCGGAAGCTTCGGCCAGAGAGCTTCAATTCACGAATACATAAGGGTTGGGTAAACACCAGGAAATGCTTCAACATTAGCCTAGTGTCAGTGAGCCTGTCAGTTACTGCATCAAGCTTTATTTAAATGGGGTTTAAAAAATTAAATTTAAGTGATACTTTTTCCACAGGTAAAAACTAGATCTTGCAATCCAGATAAAAAATATTTAAACATCTTTAAAGTAGCCTTCTATAATTACCAGAGACTTTGTCGTATTAATGAACTACCAACAATAAGAATGTAACTGTCCAGGATCTTTAAATATTTTAGGTAGCTTAGAAACAGAATCTGACCATTTAGACAAACCTATTTTACATTATACCATATCTCTTTCTGGTTAATTGAGATAATGTTTTATAGTTAGTAAATTTAGGCTAGTAATTAGTAGTTAAAAATTAAACTGGAAAGTTTAGAAGATATTCTACGACTACAACTAGATTCAACCAAATTTGTGTATTGAATCTATCTAGCTCTTCATAGGCCTACATAATTTAGACGGTCTGAATTATTTTAAAACTTAGGATTATGCCTAGGCAACGTAATAACATTTTCAATCCTACTGCAAAATTTGCCAATAAGCCTAACCTAGGCCATATTTGTAAGTAAGTAATTTCAAAGTTTCTAGTAGTCTAACAGATATATGCATTTTTTAATCAGATATGTGTTGATACCTCAATACAATTAGGCCTCTTGTATTTACCAAAATGATAATGACTAAAACTCAAGCAAGGCCTAGGCCTAGACTAAGTATACTGAAAAATGTTTCTCGTATTGTAGGGCTTATGTCTTTCCTCTCACCAATAAACTTCACTAACAACTAAGCCTAAGTAGGCTACTATAAAAATCAACCATAAAATTTGCTTCTTAGCTAACAAAGTTGTTGTAAGAGGCCTCGCTCTAATACGCAAGTAGATCAAACTTTTAAGACACACCTGAATCAAAGGTTTATCTCCTGCTTCCATCCCTGTTGATCCTTGAATTGATCTAGTCCTTTTCACACAATTTCTTCGCTTTTCTTCTTGTTGAAGTTTAGTGAAAACTTCACCCAGAAACAGTTTTTGTTCAAAAGTAAATGCAGGATGATTTAAAGCTAATGTATAAATTAAGAGAAGTTCTTCTAAAACTTCATCATCAGCACTAAACACACCATTACACTTAATAAGATTATTCACTTCTTCAACATTGGCTAGAATTTTATAATAACCGTTAGAGCATGCATAGTTACAAGAATGAAGCAAAGATATATGTAACGCTAATTTAGTTCTAGCCCGCTTATCACTTATACACTGTAGGTCTGGAGAAATGAATTCCGAGGGGTTATTAGCCCCCGATTCAGCAGTTCTGAGATCATGAAAATCTCGTTTTCCGAGGTCTTCCAGGCATGTGCCCAGAAACCGTAGTTCAAAGGGTAAGCACAAATTAAACAGGTTACACATGACATCTATACGTGTGTGACTTTTTAAACTCTTAAACCATGAAACAACATCTTCCTTGCACACCATTTCCACACATTGATACAATTAACGAGGGAAGTCCTACTTTTGTTTCTTATCAATTAGCAGTTAGGTGTAAGCACACGACACTGCACCTGAAATGCCAAATGGGGAAGCTATCAGGTGTACCAACGATCACTAAGAAAAGCTACTAAAAAATCAATTGTTTCATACTGAATCACCATTAAAATCTTTTCAGTGAATTTTAAGAACAGTTTGCACTACTTTTTACTTGATCAACTGACTACCAAGCGAAAAGCTCCACAGCCTCTACAATACAAAAGTGTATAGATCACTCATACTAGTGGGATATATAATTCAATAATACAGACTTTTCAAAATTAATGTGATATCAGCTTTTTTGCTTTATATTATGTAAATCTTTATTTTTCAATAGCATGATTAATAACCGGATTGTATTAGAATATATTAGTGGAAAGCATTCGATAAAAATTGTGTCAACTGTCTATAAATAAATAATTATGTGAACATGTATACTTTTCAAAAATATGTGACGGCCCGTTAATTTATTGAATAAATAAATGAAAATACCACCTTTGTGGGCCGTCTAAATAAAATAAAATAAATTACACCCTCTATTTGTTTTTGTGTTTTAATGTAACTTCAAATTTAATAATAATAATTAGATTATGCCTCCCTTTAGTTTTTGTTACACCATTTTAAATTAATATGAGTGAATATTGGGTTCATTGGGAAAGGCAAAAGATTGATTTATCTGTACCAGGCCAGTATGGAATGTGGTGGCGTGATGTTCAATTCAATTCAATTCTTTATTGTGCAACAAGATACATGGGTACATAAGCACTAGTCATAACTAAAACTAAATTTACTTCTAACATAAACATGTCATAACATTTTTTTAAAGTTTTCCACCTTGTAGGGTGCAAGATCAACAAAGACAGCCTTCAATTTGTGCTTAAAACTACGGTAGTCCAGATTTCGTTTAAAGTAATCAGGTAACATGTTATACAGCCAGATTCCCTTATGAAGTAGGTGGCTTTCTGAAAAGGTGGTTCTATGTTTCGGAACTGATAGGTTAGAGCGTGATCGGAGGTGATAATGATTAGGATGTGGTTCTGTTATAAAAAGGTTTTGATTTTTCTTTACGAACAATAAGGTTTCTAGCATGTATATTGCAGGGAAGGTTAGTATTTTGTACTTTTTAAATATATTTTTGCATGATTCTGTTTTACCAAGCTTGAATATGATTCTAATGGCACGTTTTTGAAGTCTGAAAATGTATTCAGTTTTGGATGACTGAGCACCCCAAATAGAACCCGTCACGTGATTTCCAATTGCAGCCCACGACTCGAAAACTGAGAGATATTGTAATGTTCCAGTAACACTAACATGCCAATGTTAGTTACTTGGTGGATCGTTCAGGGCTGGAGTGCAGCACCATACGGCCTAGAAAGTCATACGATTAAACGTTCTTTCGCGTGATTGGTTGACAATATTTCTAATACTGGCTTGGGGATGAAGCCAGCCGTCTCGGTCTGTCTGTCTACAACCGTGATCGTGAGTACATGTAGTAAGTAGCACGGTTTCCCTTTTGATTCCTGGGCTTGCCATGTCTGTTCAATTTATGTAAATTCGTGTATTAGTTTTCAGTAGTCATGTTTAATTTGTAACCGTAACTAAATTCTAAATTCATTTAGAGACAGCACAGACAATGGCAAGCGCCGTTAATTATTAATTGAAATTAGATTTGTTGGAATTTAAATTGTTGTATCTTAGAATAAACACATTGTTAACAAACTACAAATTATAATAATTTTATATTGTTTATTGTAAAAGATTTCATACTAACTGTGAACTTGTAAATTAACTTGTGTCAAGGTTCTAGCTTCACTAAAACTCATCAATTTTATTAATAAAACACTCATATTACTTATAATTGTGTTGCTGTTTTCAAAAAAAAAAAGCTCCCATCCGATCCATCTATTAGGCCAACCAGCACCACGTTTTAGGTAATATTGTGTATAATTCATTAAATTCAGTATACGGAATACACTCCGGTAAAGTCCGCGAACCCAGTCAGTGTGGTGAACCATCAGTTTTTGTGAGTTATTTCTCCAGCTGGTGTGTAAGTACCCTCATCAAGGTGTCAGGTGTCACAAATATAATCAGTTCGATTAGGAGTCGTTGACGTTTAGGAGTTATGATTAGGGAATCTAATATATTTCGTATGGTTTTTAATGGGAAGAGATTCTCATCTAAGACACAGTTCCTCTCGCCTGCTTAGATGAGCCCATTTCTGTTGTGTAGGCTCATTGGACCACCGGCTTAACGAGACATGCTCAGTTATGGTCAAACCGAGAACCGAATCCGGGCCAAATACGTAGCAAATCAACGCTAAAAAAGAATACCCTAAAGAGGTTTCTGAGGTAAAACGTTGCATCTCCGTTATAAACACATTTTACATAACTTTCTTTGACAGGACTGCTTCTCAGAGCCAGTAAAATGACAAAGGTGAAGGTTATTTAAGATGACATTTATTTAAGGTCTTTAACATTTTTTGGGAATTAAGTCTGATTGTTTAGGAAAAAGTCCTCTTTAAAAACAATTCATCTCCTTGCACTCCAAGAAACATTTATTTAAGTAGTAGGAAATAATGAAAGAAGCAATGTCCCAAATTATACACTGGCGAGTGCTGCATGAACTCGGTATTGATAAGGTTAAAATCGTACCACGCAAAAAACTGTGATTATGTAATTGGTTTATTTATCATCGTAATACGTGTTGATATATAAAAAATATAAGGGAACGCCACACAGTACAAATCTATTTCAACATATGTACAAAATATACAAATATTATGGTGAGCATTCCTTAGTGAATTTCTCTGGCCTAAAGAAGGCATACGTGGTGTACCGAAATTAATCAATATAATATTATATATGTACATTTTGTACTGCTTACATAGTAATAATTTTTTGTCGTGTAATTTTCATTTTGTACTGTATTTGTTTCTTTTTTAAGCCCTTCTGTGAAAAAACTATATGTATAAATGTTTTGACTGTTTTGTTAATTGATTTAATTGATTAGGATTTTTTTTACGCTGGTCAAACCTACCTGACCCAAAAATTTAAAAAATTCTAGCATGTCGAAAATGTTATGTCACGCATTTTAAATTAATTAACACGACGGTTTTTATATAAACGCTATTGTAAATTCATCATTGCACAATCCTTACGTCTTTTTGGTACTGTTTAATCCAATTTTCTTTCTGTAAATATCAGTAAGCAATATGTGTACCTAACAATTTATTTTGATGTCTAAATAACTGTGTAAAAGAATGCATGGGAAATTTTATATTTTCAACCTCCTCAAACGACCCAAAAAAATTAAATATATGCAATTGTTTGAATTTTCCAAGGGTCTACATGGTGAGATCTACGTAAAGTCCAAATTTCAACATTTTACGACACTTCTAACTTGGTATAGTGAGTTAGTGATCCCAATCGAGCTTTATATCATACACATAAAATATATACATATAGGAAAATTGAACATAAATAAAACTGTTTTATTGAATTTTATACACTAGAAAATAAATGAAGCTATCTAAGAATAGAAAGTTTAATTAGATAAATATTTGTAAAGTAATGAACAAGTTTTTAATTGCTATGCAGCAGGCGCCCGATTGAACATTTGACGCCTTCATGCGGGAATGTAGGCCATAGTTTCGGGCTCAACTTGTTGCTCGTTGATACTACCTTAGCTTGTATAGCATTTGTACTTGATGAACGGTTAATAAAATTGTTTTTAAAAAAACAACATAACCCACCACAACTTCGCCAACTAGACGGAGTGGTGGAACATTTTCCCTCTGCTGTTGGGACCTCTACATACGTTAACTATACCACGCAGGTCACTTTCTGCCCGGCCCAATAATTATAGTATCCACAATATGGAGGGAAATATATAGCCAGTAAATAGAACAGACGACAGTATCACGCAAATACAAAGTGGCAGAACAGTAGAACATCATACAACAAATAAACATAATAATTATTGTTTTAATTTTTTAATGCAGTGCAGCCCACAAACATCGTAATTTCTTAAATCTGATTGTACATTAGAAATCAAGTGACGGATAACTATAATTTGGTACTCCACTTACATGTGTAAGTTTAAAATAACTATTTTTTTGTTGATAAGTAACTTGCTCACTATTTAGCTGAATGATTTGCAATTGGCAGATTTAGTTGAGGCATGTTTTTTTATTTTCGAAAATAGCGTCCAAAAACCTTGTCCCTTCCAATAATGTTATATTCAGATCTAGGATATAAATCTTATTATCTAAAACAAGCACGTCGGACGAACTTTTTTTGGCTCCAAGGACTTTTAATTTTGATTGGACTTTTCGACTACAAGAAATCGATTGGCACCTGTGTCAACCCTGAGAAAATTCTGATTTGTGCCCAGACGATCTTAGACTTCCCGTGTATCACGACAAGGCTGCGCAGTAGAATGTGACGTCACATGAGTTAAATGAGCTGATTAGATATCTATTAGATACTTATAACTAAATCTGCCAATTGCAAAGCATTCAGCTCAATAGTGAGCAAGTTACTTATCACTTATCAGCTGAAATTGTAATTACGAGAATTAGAACAGCGTTTTTGTGTTAATTGTTGCCCTTTAGCACATGTGACGTCAGGGAAGATGTTCGTGATACCTACCGTCTTCTTTTCTAGATATGTGGTTGTCGTATTTGTTGCTATAGTTACTTAGCAGTATAATCTATATATATAAAAGGCAAAGCCCTCACTGATTGACTCACTCACTCATCACTAATTCTCCAACTTCCCATGTAGGTAGAGAGCTGAAATTTTGTACACTGTTTCTTTAGAACTTAAATAGGACAACTAAAGTATTTTCATCTTGATAAAGTACTCCTAAGGGGTATAAAGCACCATTAAAAGATTGGTCCATAAGGATAACATTGGGTTGATTTTAGTAAATTAATAACAGCTGTTTTGTAAATAAATAAACATGTCTATTTTGAATGTTTGACATTATACTATTTAATATTTTACTATGAGTTTAATCTTCAGCTGTTAAACAAAAATAAATGAAATGAACACTCTTGAAATAGGCTAAATAGGTGGCAAAACAATTGGTGTGAGTGAGATACTGTACCGAAATGTAATATTGTAATTTTACGTTATATAGTTAATATACCGATTTTTGTATTGAATAGTTACATGCCGAGGCCGAAGGCCGAGGTGTATCGAGCGTAGCGAGCGTCGGGGTTGGCACGCGAAGCGTGCAGGGGTGTCCCCTAGTCACAGTATAAAACACCCAGTAGCGATACTCCAATTAAAAAATGCGCAACGAGCACGGCACTAGCGATCGTAGCGAGGGGAGCACGGAAGTGCCGTATTTATGCTTTGTATTTACATCTACAACTGTTATTAGAAAATGTAAAATAATCTTCATGGCCCTTTTTCTATTGATGTATTCCACTTATTTGCAAGACACAATGTAAAACAACGATATTGGAGTGTGTTATATGCTCCTGTCATTAGGAGCGCTAGTGTCATACTAGTCCCACAGCATCAAATTAAATCATTATTTATTTATCTTATATATGTATACAATTTTTGTTACACAAGTACAAGAAAAAACAACATACACATACAAAGATAACCCCCACATGTGAAGATCCTGTGGGTGGGGACTGAGCCATTTATCAGTCTCCTCTTACTTATGACTAACGAACTTCTGGGATTAATGTAATTAGGATAAACATAAAACTAACAACACAAACAATTAAGAGCTGAAAAGCAGCAAAAAGAAAAGACAACGCTAACTATAGTTTATAAATAAGCGGGCATGAACAGAGTGTGAACGTTAACTTTCTCACTCGCCAACACGCACGCGCACACACATACGCACGCACACTCTCACAAACATTCGTGCGCTCGCTCACACACACTCATAACACGCACGCGCACACGAACTCTAACACAAAATAATACTTTCACAATTAGACATACACACAATACCTAATAGTCCTGCATGATGTACCAAGGACGTTAGTACTTTTATTTATAAAAGTGAAAGAGAAGACGGAGACATAATAAGTACTTGAATTCATCCACAATATAACACATAGTAATGATTATTTACCAGTCACCATGACTATATGACAGCCCCTGCAACATAGACTGAAGACAACAAGCCTTCCACTGCCTCTCTACCCCAAGAAATGAAGAAATCAACCATAAAGTTATTCTTCCTCTAAACTTATGTTATATGAAGGTACTGTATTAGGTTATTCGGTAGCTTTTGCAATACCAGATGGGCAAGATAAAATGGATTACTGGCACATATAGATTTACATATTCTGGGATTCAAGATTCCTAGGTACATTGCAAGAATGTTTCGTTTCATACATATGATCAGTTTTAATAATGAAATTAAATTTATTTTTAAACGTATACGTAATTAATGTTTTTATAAATGGCTGCCTTACGTCTAAAACCTTAAATAGTTTAAAAAGATCTGATGTAGAGTAACTGACTGTTTTTTAGTGCCTTTTAATATAGATTTTTTTTGTAATAATTAAGGGCGCGAGAACAGATTTATTAGCACGACCCCACACAATTATCTCGTATTGCATAATTGATTGCACATACGCATAATAAACTGCTTTTAATAGAGCAAAATCTATAAAATTATATAAAATTGAAAACATATAGACACTTTCTTGCAATTTATTATTGATGTATCTTATATGTTCGGACCAGTTAAATCTGTTATCGATAGTTATTCCTACATATTTGTACTTGTTTACTCTCTCTACGGAAGGACAGAGACAGCCTTTTCGTTGGACGCCGCATATGTGCAATTTCAACGATAAATTAATTTGTCGTTCTAAGACAAACAGCCATGTACTTCGTCTTGACCACATTGACTGTCAATTGATTCTGGTCAAACCTTTGCTTCACAGAGAGAAAACCACGCTCTGCATCGCGATATGTGTCTGACTAAGAATTTCCTTCAAATAATAACAATGTGTCTTCCGCAAACAAAACCATCTCACCGTTATCTAAATTAATTTTGCCTAAATTATTGATGTAAATTAAAAATTAAACTGGACCTAAAGTACTGCCCTGAATTACATCGTAGTTAATTGCCTTCTGATCACTTGGAACTCCATTTATTGATACTATTTGTTGTATATTGTTAAATAACTTTTAAACCAGTTGAGAGCGTTTCTCGTAACACCGATATACTGTAGTTTCGTTAAAAGCAAGTTTCTGTCAAGTGAATTGAATGCTTTTGCTAAATCAATAAAAAGTAACAATAGCTGTTTATTTGTCAAGATCCCATCATTAATTTTGTTAGTGATGTGGAAAAGGTTGTCGTCTATTGCTTGATCACTTCTAAAGCCATATTGCTTATTAAAAATAAGACTGTTATCAAACAAAAATGTAGTGAGCTGTTTCTTGACACATTTCTCTAATATCTTAGATATTACACTCAGCAATGATATTGGGCATGTAATATGTGGCAATTCCCTTCCTACCCCCTTTAAATAACGGAATTACTTTAGATAATTTAAAAATGTCAGGAAATATGCCTTGAACTAGCCTTTTATTAACAACATCTAATAAAGCTGACTTTATTTTCTAGTAGTTAATCTAAGTGAATCTGATCAACTCCCGATGCTGAACCTCCACGCATTTCATTAACACATTCAGCAAGCTGCCGCTCAGTGACGGCGAACAAACGAAACTCAGCTTCCTTCTTGTGCTTAGCATCATCCATAACACAGGCCACCGCAGGGACTTTACTGGCCAACTTCTCCCCTATACTTACAAAATTATCGTTTAGTTTATTTGCCACGTTAAAAGTATGCATATCGCGATGCCAACACAGTCACTTAAATTTTCAAAATGTTCTATTGAGAAATGCTTTGTTTGTTTGTTTGATCATGTAAGTTCTGCAATATTTTCCCAAATCTTTTTAGGATTTCCCAGTGAATCATTTATGATTTTTAGGTAATATGATTGTTTGAAAAATTTCAACGCGTTACTTAAAATGTTTCTGTAATTTCTGAAACGAATTTGAAGTGTATTATTGAATGGCTTTTCTTAACTAGCTTGCTCATGCGATCTCTTGTACGAATAGAAGTCACTAAACCACGAGTTATCCAAGGTTTAAAATTTTTCTTAGTATCTGAAATAATAACTGGCCTTTTCGATAACTTAATTGCTTCACTTATACAGCCATTTAAATTATCCGCACTGTCATTAGCATTGTCAAGCGCATTGATGACTTGGTTCCAATCTCGTTCACCTTAAAAAAGCACGCAATGGGATTGTCGCTACTGGGTGTTTTATACTGTGATTTAATGTTATTTATTTTGCATTTTTTAGAATAAGTTTAAATCTTATAAAATAAGCATTGTTTGTCGACTTATATCAGAAAAACCAATATGGAACCATTATCGACTTCTAGCAGAAAGTGGGGAATCAAAATATAGGTATTTATCTCTAAATCACATTATAACGTTACATTTTTGGCCAGCAATTAAATTATTAATTTAATAAATACTATTTGACGTCGCACAGCGCGCGAAGAAGATTATATTTTCGTTTGATGTCAATAAAAACAACACTACTGTCGGTGCGCTGGGTCCACGTGATCGTAGTACGACAACGTCACGCGGGGGGTCCACGTGCTTGTAGTAAACTTGATCTCCGAGATTAACAAGTGGTGATTATCAATGAAAGGTCATTGACCTTACTGATTATCAGTAGTAAACAATAGTAAACTTGACCTCTGGGGTCGACCTTTGCTGATAAGGTCGTCAACCTTGCTGATAAGGTCGGGTACAAAGTCCAAGGTTGTGTGCAAACCGGCATATTACACTACTATTATCCTTGATTATATTATTACTTACAAATAGATATCTCATTTAATAGGAATTGTTATGCTAGTAATTTGGTAGGTTATAAAGTCCAGCCGTTCTAACTTTACCTCTGAGGGGAGCACAACATGGCAACATTGTATATCTTAGCACATGACTCCTTCCTGTCCCACGGCTAATTTGTTTCCGGTCTAGATGAATCACAACAAGTGCCTGGTTGACTTAGTTTTTTTACATTTATAATCAGTAAAAAAGTACTTACAACTAAACACTAAACAGATTTTAATCCCCACTAACAAAAATAAATGTTGTACCTTTCTACATTATTACAAATTGTGAGTCACGGAATGTAAAATTTAGAGGAGGTTTGTGGCGGTCTGGAAGCGACGTTCCCTATGTCGATTTTCCAGTTTAGCCCGCAAACCTCAGAGGTAAAGTTAGAACGGCTGGACTATAGGTGAAGCCTGATATTTTTACATAGGACTACACTAGCGTTCCACATTGGACCATTAAAACTGCTGATAATTTTAGGCTTAAACATTAACATTAGATGGAACATCTGTGTGCTTATAAAATCAATGTGTTTAAGTAATTGTAGTTCTCTCTTATTGTTATAAATTAATACAATAAGTGTAAGTAGCTATTCATATATTTAGAGTTTAATGCTATAACTATTAACTCTAAAACATTTTGTATTTTTCACCAAAATATCTGTAGAGAACATTTTGATAGTTTTCGTTTATATTTGAGCTTCTTAATAAATCTGCCGGATATAATTGTGTCAGAGATATGGATATCCTTAGCAATGACAGCTACTGATGCGAACAAGATAACAGTTGACCTTGACTGTCAGACTGCTCTCCTATCCTTTGTCTAAAGAAACAAGAAAGGAATTTATTGTACATTGGTGATAAATTTTTGCATTGTATGACAAACGCAAGTGGTTGATGATTATCGTGTTTTTATTTTTAAGTTAGGGCATAGCTCAATTAATTGATTCTCCAACTAGAGGAACTCATCGGTTAGAACACATTATTTTAGATCTCATGACAATTTTATATCCGAATTTTATGTATTGGAGTCTGGTAGGAGTGACCACAATGTTGTGTGTACTTTTGTTTATCAACAACTTAGTGAATTTGAAAAATTGTAATAATACGAGTGAAACTTTAAAAAAAAAACAGATGATAAATTAATGTTGCGATTTTTTATAAAAACCTTACTCGCCAGACCTGAGCGTGAACTTTTTTTTTATATACAAAAGAAGAGGCCGATCTCCTTCTTATCCTTAATCTGTACATTCCTCTTAGACTATTGATCTGTACGAGGAACTTATTCAGACAGAGTAAGGGGGCGAACCAGTACAGTAAACGGTGAATATTACTGAAAAATCTTCCAGTCCAGGCCAGTTTCGAACCAGCGCTATCTATAACCCAAGCTCAAAGTCCTGACGCCTTAGACCGCTCGGCCACTGGCTCACCTATTCAACGTGTGAAAGATGTACCGTTAGCTCATTTGGGGATTCGAACCTTGAACATTGCCCTCCGCAGTCTAAAACCTTAGCCATCACGCCAGAATTTATTAAGTTAAGAGAATTGGACTAGTGTTTATTCTGAAAATAATGCATTTAAACAGTTTTTAATTTTATATACAGATGTTATTATTACAGAGAAACTTGAAGAACTAGTAAAAAATTTAAATGTTTGGAACAGCGTGAGTCCACTAAGGGTGACATTTGCGTGATTGGTGTCAGGGCTGAAATGATGAAAGAAATTTAAAAGAAAAATGTTATATTACATAATGTTTCTGAATCATGAAGCAACCGTGAGCATAATATGAAATCTCATGTTTTGGGAGTTATCTTTTCAATTATTCTAAACAACTCGATTCCTAAATTAGAACCTTCTAGAGTGAAGTTGTTCTTCAGACTTAGCACCAACATCTCAAGTAAAGTTAGACCAATCAACTTAATATTTCCAACAGAACAGGGCATGGCTCAAATGTTAAAGCACTTTTAATATAAGAATTTGATCAAGTTTAAATTCAAAGTTTCTAGGGACCCGACTCTTTTATTCTAGGGAAATCAACTCTTTTAAGAAACTGCGAAGTGAACTTGAATTCTGTGTAACTGCCGGTGAGGGGAACCTAACAATAAAATATAAGAGTGGAATCCTTATGATAGTTAAGACAAATCAGGGCCAAAAAAAACTTGATATGTTCAACGGCAATGCTAGTTTTAGGATTTTCTGTCAAAATGTAAATGGTATGAGATCTAAGGTTCCTGAACCAATTCCTAATGCTGGTATTACTAAGTATGATCTAATAATGTTATCTGAAATGAGATTGTCAGCTGCTACACATGATGCCAAATTGGGTCTACCTTAGTTGTACAATAGGTACCTGGTGTTCAAAAAGTCTGGAACCTCCTTAATATTTTACTATATAATGCTAATAAACACAGAAAAATTAAACTCTAGGATTACGTTCTCACTGTGGTTACTGACTTTTTGGCCATTTTAACTGTCCTTTTTCGCTTTGGGGGGGATGTCCTAAAGATGAAGTCTAAAAAATCTAAATGTCAGCATAGGTCAAGTAATGTCTCATTTTAAAGGTTATTGTTAGAAGAACACATTGCCGCAACTCTTGACTGAAAAAGGACTATTCGTTTGGTAATAGCAGCCTCTCAAAGTTCCAATGAGGCCAAAATTTTAGAGTCTGTTTAGTAGAAATTTCAAGGGTAAAGTGAATTGTTTTACAGCTGAACAGCATTCTCTTATTTAGCTCATAATTTATGTACATTAAACAATAAATACAATCTGATTTAATTAAGCTAAAAATGTGGTTTACAGTCAACAAACGTGTTTTTTAAAAGACCAAGGTATGTACTTTTCATTAAGATCTAGTAATACTATACTTGCTAGTTTATATTCTAAATGTAAAACCCGTTTAAATAGTCCCACTGATATATCTTGTGACAAATCTATTGTAATTGAGCACAATGAAAGTATTATTTGGGCTTAACCATTAACACAAATTGTAATTGGAAGAGCACATTAAATCTATAAAAAAATTTTAATTATAGCTTTAAGAAAATTTTATCTATTAAAGTTTATTTTCTCAAATGAAGTGCTAAAAACAGCTTATTTTCTTCAGAAAACAGTAAATTAGAATATGGATTAAGTTGTTGGTGAGGTATTTATAATTCAACACTAAAGCCCCTTCATATATCTAAAAAATTTATGATGAGGTAAATACTTAATTTAAGGCAAAGAGATCATTGATTTCCTTTCTTTAAGGTCTTAGAATTGCTCCCTATTAGGCATATGTATATATATATATATATATATATATATATATATATATATATATATGTATATATATATATATAATTTTATTTATATATATATTAAGAGCCCAAAAGATTTCAAATGAAGCTGTACACTCTGATAGATTAAGAAGTTTAAATCTGTTAAAATTTTAAAAACCAAACTATTAAGCATATAAAAGATTCTCTTCTTATAGTTTTTAAAAATTGTTTACTGAATAACCTTTTAACATAAGTAATGCAAACACTTTATGCAAATATTCTAGGGATTTAAAAATATGGTTGTTTGGTTTTCATAATGTTGAAATTGAATAATTTCTTTAGCAGCATAGTTAATAGTATAATTTGTTAGTATTTGTTTTTGAAGTTATACTTCTTTGCGCTTTTAAAGAAGTTTTTAAAGTTTTTTAAGTTTACTTAAGTGCGTTTTTTTAAAGTTTTTTAAGTGCGTTTTTAAAGTTTAAAGTTTTTAAAGAAGTTGCGCTTTTAAAGTTATATAGTAATAGTTAGACACTTTGGGATGGGATGTTGGTCGAGAAACCGCGTCATGCTGAAAAGTAAGAACAAATTTTTAAGAACTATCGATTAATCGATTGTTAATCGAAGAAATTTAATCGAAGAAATTTAATCGAAGAAATTACTGATAATGATAATAGGTGTATAATATAATAATGAAGTCACGTATAATATATTGAAGATAAATATATTGAATAATATTGAAAAATGTCTTATATTTCATTTATATATCCTGTCTGTTTGTGTGTGTGAGTGGGTGTATGAGAATGGCCAAAGAAGTATAACTTCCACCGTGTGGTCCGACGCACACCCAATTTTTTTTTTCTCTTTTTCATTTTAAATAAACTATTTATAAAGCTTTAATCAGGTTATTTAATGCTTTCCAACAACTTAATTGTATATGTAGCCTATATCAATCTTTGCTGCATCATGAATTTAAAGAGCTCATCATGCTTCTATTTATATGTATTTATCAAAATTATCTAATTTTTTTTGCTTGTATCGTAAGTTTTCTGCAACTGACAATATAATTTAGTTTGTCATTTAGATAGTAACCTTAACAGCTTAACACAACATTTGCTAGGAGGTACCTACCATGTGTTCACATGATATATTCTTAATTGTATATACAGTATGTTAAGTTTACATTTTTCTTTGTTTTTATAATATATTTGCTAGTAACTATATGCAAAATTGTATTTAATGTAACATATGACTCATGATAATATATTATTTTCTTTCTTTCTATTATGTAGTATTTCCTCAATAGGTCCTTTCCACCAAGGCACTCAGGCCCTGATTTACCAATGGGCAGACCAGAGCGGAAAATTGTTAGAGAATATTTCATTATTTCCAGAATATTAGTAAGAAAAAAAAAAAAAACGGAACGACACAACAAACTTGTTAACTTGCGAAGGCCTTGTAAGAGATCTGGTTACAAGTAATTGTCTAATGTTGTAACGTAGCATTCAGCATATTATAGTGGAGCCAGTGAGAACAGTATTTAGATAGAGAGGACATGGCCTATACGCCGTGAGCATTAGATGTTTTGCAAGATCCGCCATCTTGGTACACAACTGGGGCAGAAAACAGTGCTCCTACCCTTCATTCCCGGCAAAAACACCAACACTTATTATGGAGGTAAACTTAAGATGTTAACAGTATAAATCATCTGGACACTTTCAAGTGAAAACCACTTGAATAAGTATTCAACATCATTTATAATTAATAAGTAAACATTAAAAGAATTATGTAGTTTTCCATTTTGACAAGAAAAAGTTAGTCTGCTGCTAAATGTTTTACTGTTTTGTCAAAGAAGTTTGACAAGCGGCAAAGTTGTAGAGGAGATATTGAATGTAACATTAAACATTTTTTAAAAGTGCAGGCTGATCCACCAAGACGGTATACTTATTGCAGTAAAGCGTCAACGTTTTTGCTGTCAGTCCGCAGGTTTCAGTGAGTACATACTGTATTGAGCACATAAAGGTGTACAGGGATCATTTAGTTATAATAATATTGTTTTTTTATAATATTAATGAGTTGTTCTTATCTAATTTAAATGCTAATCTTAATTGTTTAAGATTCTTAAATGTTTCGGAAGTTTATTCAGGCTTTAAGGAATAATTTAAAAGTTGACGTTTCATCTTTTTGTTGAACTCATTTTTACAGTGATATTCAATATTCAATGATTATATGACAAATACGAGAAATTATAACTAATTTATAAACTAAACAATAAAACTAATTTAACATAATTATAGTTTAATCAATTAATCACTGCACTATTACTAAACAGTAGACATTTGCCTTCCATACAAAATCGTAATTGGTATTTGTAAATGACGAGTCAAACGTATAATTGTATATTTTATTTTAGTCTTGTTTACTATAAAACAATAGATATGATATTATCAACTGGCTAAAAAGTTATATAGTAATAAAGCTTAGTTCAATTATTATAAATAACAATCTATTAAAATAGAACGATCCTATATTATTTTACTACCAATGTAAGCAAAGAGAATTTATTTTCTAAATTAACATCCAGTTACACATCTTGAATTGAAAATAAAAACAGAATATTTATACATGTTTGTATTATATCAATGTGTATGAGTTATGCCCCGTAAACTCAGTGTGTACATTCTGTTCTCACACAGTAGCCTGCCTGAACGGAACCGACACGGCGCAGTGGGAATTTGCTTGCATGGAACGCTCTCCACTACCCGCAACACAGATCACACGCCGCCATATTGGTCGGAGACCCTTCTTCAAACACGGTAACCGAAGGCCTCTCTATTTATATTCTGTACTCTCTGGGTGGAGCGCAAGCAGTGCAATTTTGATTCGTGTTTTGTGTTAATTTTAAAAAACAAATTGGTTTTACACTTACAAAATTAGAAATGCACAACTGGTACCTTTAAATTCATGTTAATGTATGTTTCAGTTTGCATTAAATACATAGTTGTAAAAAATCAATCGTATTTAAAAAATGAATATAAGCCTACTATTTTTTTTACCAACAGTACACACAATATTTTTCAGGTTTAATACCTAATACGTTATTTTTACAATATGTGTTATCAGCCCATCATTATTGGGGTAACCCAACAATACTGTTAAGGAGTCGCAAATATTTCAGTATTTTTTGGAGGGGAGGGGGCTACAAATCGGGGCCTAATGGCACTACCATCACATGAACTTGTACAAAGGAGTTTAACATTGCACAGCTGGTCCCGCCGTGTGTTTCGTTCTGCTGTAGAATACTTTCGATTGTTTGGCTATACACACAACTATTTGGATCAAATTATAACTATCATTTACCATAAAATAGTCACAAGCTACGTGTAGATACCTTTAAATGCACTTGCCAATGGTCTGATATAGGTTTAATGGAAAAGATCCAAACAAAATTCACCCATGTGATGTTATTATTGCATCAGTCTACTGCACAGTCTTGTTATGATATTTCCCATTTGTTTTATTTACCTAGGGAAATATTATTATAAACAGTTTATGAAAAGGTGGAGATTCCACTGAAAACTGCCAAAATGAATAAAAGAAGCTGAAGAAGGACTGACTCCATGATTGCCAAGATACCGCTATTCTTAATAGAAAATTTAAATTTGCCGTAACACAAAATAATAACATCATTAATCAGACATTCAAAATTCCATTACCTTGTGAAATATCAAACAAACATTGAATTTAAAACTAGAGTAGACTCTCGGTTATCCGAGGTAATTGGGACCGAGACCACCTCGGATACGTAAAAACTTGGATAATATACGGAGATTTTGGTAAAAATAATGTAAAAGCCATGAAAAAAGTACAAAAATAGTTTATTACAAGAACAAAAAACGCAAAATGGTGTAAATGTATTTACAGTCCTGTACAAAAGTAGGAACATCAGGTTATCTTTTAAAATTTGTATTACCGCAGGATGACAAGAAGTTGGGAACAAGTCTTCCATCTTAAAACTCTTCAAGATTCGGTAAAAAACTACAATAATAGAATTTAATAGTAAAAATCTAATGTAATGTCCACCGCATTGTGGATGGGCAATTTCCTCTAACGTTACATTTGTTGACTACGAAACCTTATGTATTATTTCATCTATCTACGGTAATATTTGCGTCTTTGTTTTAAGTGCAAGGTATTGTTCAGTCCAATTACTGAACGAAATTATCGTATATATCCTGTCGTTTAACGCAATCTGCATTAGTCTCTTAATAGTGCAGGGAACCATTATTTTGACGGAACAAAATTATGGTATCAATATCACATTTGTTGTACAAATTGGTGACGAAAACACTGACTGATTCATCATTTCAATTTTGTTATAAGCAACTGTCAACCATTTACCACTTTATCAAAACACTTGAATAAAATATTGAACAATTACACTAATAACAGTAACGACAATATTTCCAATACTTTATCGTAAAATCACGAAAGTCAACACTAAAACAACCACATTTAGTACGAGACCAGTTGATTAAGCCGATGGTGTCATGAGTGGATGCATTTGGGTGGGAAAATTATTCCTATAGTAGGGTACAATATCATAAATATGTCTCGTAACGGCCATACAGCGCCTTAACCTAGCACCAACAGCCAAGAGAGACACTGATTACTTGTAAAACGATTATATGATGTGTCAAGCTATAGTTTTGCTTTTATTAATATCTTTACGTTTATTTTTCATTGTCTGATGACTAGCTTGGTTAACCCAGAGGCTCGGTTAATCAGGGCTCGGATAACCGAGATTCTACTGTACTGTAGAGATAATTTACCAAAATTGATAGGTAATTGATTCTCAAACTTAAACTAAGATTACAACAAATAGTTCACCAGTTTTGCAGACCGAAACGTTGGTTGGAATAAAATACAGCTTGAATTAACACGTTCACTGCAGGAAACGCGCTTGTGTGTCAAATTCATCTTGCGCTGACCGTGCACTTGAGGGTCATGGACTAAAACATCTGATTACTGCCAATTACTGATTTCTTGTTTAATGTGTGATTCTTTTGTGTACTGTACATTTGGGTTTGGAGGTTATGTGAATTTTGAAGTGTATTTTTTTAGTGTTTATATTTATTATTTAGTTCAAGGAAATTACTTATATGCTTTCAGCATATGTTAAAGGACATAGGCCTACTATTTGATCAGCAGTTAACATGTTAAAAAGTGTTTTTAATAAACTTAACAATATTCAGGAGCTATCAATTTTATGTTATCTTTCCATAAATTTAACATCATGTCATTTTATTATATTAAATATCATTTCAAAACATTTTGACACCATTGTCGTTTTTGACAGACACTATCATTTTACTTCACTATATGGTAATCTGTCTTTAGAATTTCTTTTGTTTAATTAAACTTACTGTACGTTAAATTATTCAATAAAACAATAACTAGGTAAGTTATGAGTAGTTAAAAAGTTAATAACATATTCGTTGTTAAATTACTACAGTACAACCTCGATTATTCGGCCTCGCTTTATCCGGCAGTCTGTCTCATCCGATTCGGCAATTGCAGGCGCTGTATTGATTAGTCACCCTAACTCGACAAGCGGTTACTTGTTACTGCGTAATAATTTAATAATGCATCTGAAGATTCGAGCTGGCAATGTTGTTTACTTTAGTTCAGTGTGGCTGGCTGGAAGAGTTCATTTCGTGATTGGGGGAAGTGGAACATAAATATCTCTCGTATTGTATTGTAAAGCAGCGTCAGAGTTGGCGATCGTGATAAACATAGTTCGTTTCATTACAATTAATTGCTGCAGAGTGCGTTGCGTCATATGCAATATTAGGTGCCTTGCTTATGTGTGCTGTCTGTTGTCAGTTACTAAATGTGTTTCTCCTTTAAAACCACGTTATTCATGACTTATGTTTTATCTGGCTTTTATCGTATCCGGCTTGACCTTTGCCACACTAGGCCGGATAACTGAGGTTGTACTGTATTTATGTGCATTTTCATCCTTTAATACAATGTTAAATAGCATAAAACCTATAACAAAAACATTCAGCTTCTTGAAAATAATATTGATATGGAAGTATGTTTTTAAAATATACTTTAAACTAACATGTAAAAAAAAACTATATGCTAAAAAATATTTTTTACAAATTTTCATTCATTATTACAATTCAGTATACATTAAATTATTACAATTTTTATGATATTTAACAGGCAATTTTTAGGGTACTAGGCTAATTTTAGAGAAAAAGGAGAGGAAAGCAGCAATAGTAATCTGAAGAAAGACACATACACTATACAAAGAACAGATAAAGTTTGTGAAATATTTCTGAGCCCATGGCAGAAAATATTCCTGCTAATATGATCCGAATTAACCGGAAATCTGGATAAACGAGGTCATACTGTACCATATACTAATAAAACCATATCTGACCTAGTATGGTAGAAGGGAAGCCGGGTGGTCGGATATGGAACTCCCGTTTTGAAAGTATTTTATAAATAGCTAATACATTTTGAGAGTTGTGGTTATGTTTTTTAAATGCACTATGCAACTGAGAATAATGATTTATTCTGTAATAATACAAGAGTAAAACAACAATACAACAACTCGGAATTACACCGCCACGATTACCTATATTGTGACAGCGCAACTAAAAATATAAAAAAACAGAGTCCAGTCCATCACTTAATAGCCCTCTTCTGTGTCGCCTTAATTAAATATAATGCCACCGTTTAACATTACAATTAATACAAAATAACTGTTTGTAAAAAAGAACAAAAAATCTTTCTTTTTAATACTTCAAAATATGAAAAAATAAATGTTAAATTCGACATAAGTTAAATTCAAAACAAAAAAATTTTGTTTACATAATTAAGTTATTTATCAAATAAAAACAAACAATTACTAAATCAAAATACTGTTTAGGAAATTAGTATCCTCTAACAAGAATAACCATATATTTTAAGATTTATCAACACTACTAAATGAGTTACATAATTTGATTTCAAGAGGCAATTTGTTAAAGTACTTTGTACCAAGATAACTAAAGGACTGTCTAAATGAAGATCTATTGACTTTAGGTATTCGAAAGGTATTTTGAAAGTTACGTCTAGCACTATCAACTAATTCAAAAGTTCCAATGTTACCACTTCTGATGTAAAACAATCTTAGTACCTTATAAACAAAAAGGTGTTGAATAGGGAGTATTTTCAAATGACAAAAAGGAGGATAGGAACTTTCTCTCATAGACTTTCCTAATATGATTCTAATAAAATGATTCTGTACAACTCGCAATTTCTCTATATGGTATTTAAACGTCCCGCCCCAACACTAAATTGCATATTGCAATCTAGATTGAGTTAAGGCATGATATAAAATTCTTAATAACTTTTCATCACAGCAGTTTTTTAAGAAATAAAATTTTCTAATACAAGATTTTAATTTATTATTTAAAAACATTATATGCTTATCCTAAGTTAACTTATCATCGAATAAAACACTGAGATACTTAAATTGATCCACTTTCCCAATAGTTAAACAACTACAAAAACCACCAGTACAATTTTTTTCATGAAATTTGACTAATTCGTTAAAATTAAAACCAACAAAATCAAAATTTATATACTTTGTTTTACTTATATTAATTTCCATTTTATTTTCATCACATCACTTTCTTAAAACCTGTATATCTTCTGTTATATTAATCCAAATTTGTTGAGGGTTATTTTCAGAATAAAATATGGTAAAATCGCCCGCAAAAACGCTAGGTTTTCCGTAAAATTCCTGCTCTAACAAATTGTTTATAAGAAATATGAAAAGAGTAGCAGACAAAACGGAACCTTGAGGGACCCTTGCTGGAACAGTGAAGAGGGAACTCAGAGTACCACAAATTTTTAACCTTTGCTTACGGTTTGTGAATAAGCAAAGGGTCCAAAGTTCTGCATTTAACCACGACTTTCATTAACTGTGAGCTTGAATGATTGCTTTACGTAAATCATAATTCATGCCATTAAAAACGCAATGCTTAAAAGAAATAGCACATTTCTCCCCATGCCGGGTTTTGGAGGTTCCAAATATTACAAGATTTAGACATGAAAATATGTGCTTGCAATATAATAATAAATTAAATTTCATTAGAATTAAAATGGTTAGGGTTGGAAAAAACATAACAACTGTACTTGTATAGGCGGGTGAGAGTACCACTGTAATTGTTTTGGTGTGTGGTTGGGCCAATGGGTGGGTAGGCTACCGTACTATGTATGGTAGGTATACTACCGTACGTGTACACATACTAATATGCTCTTTAGGTTACTTATATTAATCTAAATGTTAACTTTAAAAGGCTTGCTAATGTTGTTAAAGTAAGACATTTACCTTCCATTGCTCGCCTACATATACAGTATTACCAATTGACGGAAGGATGAGTCAATAGCTTCTGGTTATAAATCTGTAAAACTTAAACTGAGCAAATTTTGTTAGATCACAGTAGCCTGGAAACATTATCATAACTGTTAGAGTTAACTTGCCGTCTTCAGTTTTCTAAACACTTAAAATTAGTATTATTTAAAAATGAATATACGAATTTTCCAAAATAAAATGATCACATCAACATGGATTTCATATACTGTATTATATAATTTGGTTTTTTAATATTTTGAAATCCTTTGTAACGATGTTTAATCTTGTCTTCTATAGGTAAATAAAATGTAGCTAGGTGGTTTGTGTATGTTGCTTACATATAAAATGAATAAAAACTAAAATTGTTTACTTAATAACAATTATAATAATAACAACAAACTCGATTTCTTGAGATTGTAGATGGAGTCACTAAGACTTTATTTTTTACCTGGGGTAATTTTGGGAGCTTGTTGAATGTTTATTTCCAACTGGTACTTTAATAAGTGATAAGTTCAGGTCAGATGTATGAATCTTGTACAGAGTGGACAGTGTCTTTCTTTCTAACACAAGCTAGAATTGAGTGTCCTAGCGACTGCACAATATGAAGATGTTATTTTACATACAAATCATAACTGAACTTTATTTTATGCAATCCCAAAAATTTATTTGTAGCAGCATATACTGAAGATCTGCTTTTCTATAATAGGGAAGCCACATTAAACAGATATATACATACACATACCCTAATTTGTTCTATAATCAGTGCGAGCCATCCCAACAGGTACAGAATCTCACGTACTCATACATCGTTACTTTGCACATTCATACAATAATCACAGCCTCCTTAAAATGCATGCAGCCTAAGTTTGTTGAAATAGGTCTTGTATGTTGTGTTCAAAGAGAGCAATGGCACCCATAATAACACCTCCTAACAGGAAACCAAACAGCCGGAATACCACATCCGTCCAGATGTGCAGTTCTCTGTTTATTTCTGGCACCTAAAACATTTTACAACAGTTATTATTAAGTATTAGTTATTATTAATAATAATTTTCAAATAAATGTAACAACAGTTTTCATTTAAATAGCGTAAATAAAACATCGACAATTCTCACAGATATTATAAACCTACTAAACACAAAGCACTTAACTTTAAACTTATTTACATCCACAATTTTTTTTCAATAAATATTAAGATAGAAGAAAAGCTTTATGTTTAGCAGACTTATCTTACCAGATAAGTTTGATGATTCTTCATTTCTCTCAAATAAAAGTAAACGCTTAGTGCCTTCTACATTAATTTATGACAAAATGCAATAAAAATACTATCAGTAAGAATCAGGTTTTAGTATGACTTTTCAGTTTTCATTGTCCATGTAATATGTTATAGACCTATTCAACTAAATTACCATCAATTCTATTATGACTATAATATTTTAGTGCATACCTAAAATATGGGACTGTTTATAACCCACAAAAAAATGTTTTACAGATAAGTTGAGATAGGTTTTATCATTGACTATGAAAACACAGTCCTAGGCAATGCTCTTGCTGTAGACCTGCACTGTGATGATATCTAACAGTGATTGGATTTAAAAAGCTTTTGGACAACTGTTTGGCATATTTTAAGCTCAGCTATCAGTCACTTCAGTGTGTGCTGGAGAGAGATAGAGAAAGGGATGAAGAGAGACAGAGAGGGAGACAGCTGGTGCTACCTGTGAAAACTGAACATAAACTAAATTTTACCGAATAAGAAAACTAGCTTCACAGGTCCATATGAGTGGACTGTCTTCTTGTTTCTATAGTCAATCGGTTTATACATAAAATATTGGGCTAACAAAATCGAAATACGCTAAAGGAAATGATCCCAAACAGTTTAAATAGAACAAAATAATCTATACAAAATTTAACATGAAAAACTTTGACCCCAAATAATGGCATAGCCAACATATTATTTAGTTTAAATATCGTTCAACTTATTACAGTTAAGCCTGGAACTACATCATATAGTTCAACTTTAATTTTTTGCTAGGAACAAATTAATTAATTTATAAAGATATTCTTGAAATGTAATAGTTTGCATTTATGAACAAATATATTTAATCTACATGTACATTAATAAATAATTCAATTAAACTATAAAGTAATAATTGGTAGAGTACCAAGTTGGCGAGTGCTATGTAGATGAATGCGCCTGCAGTGATTGCATATATCCAGGAAGTACCGAGGTTGCCAATGGCCAACCCCAGGAGAGTGCCAAACAGACTTAGCAGTGACAACAGTGCGTTACACAGTAACGCACTACGCACAGACATTCCAGACTGCAGCAACACAGCAAAGTCACCTAAAACCCCACCAAGTTAATCTATATAAAAAAATTCACAAGAACTCACCCTCAAATTTTAATATTAGTTCTGCAATCTGACTCATCACTTGAGAATTACAAAAAGTATTTGTATCACACTAAATTAGCTTTGTTAACTTATTTTCAAATTAGAAAACTAAAATAAAAAAAAAAAAAAACTACAATACCAACAAAAAAACATAACAGACTAAGCACTGTTCTTGATAACCGGTTATTAATGTAATAGTAAATGTATGTTGTTTTTAACTATGATAGATAGTTTTGCAATCCTAGCGCTCTACACAACTCATCACATATAAAGTTGATTACTTTTAAAAAATTCACTAAACACTATAATTAATTATATACACTATTACACTACAAATAATAAAAAGAACCACAACAAATTGCAACTACGATTTACAGCAATTTTGTAATATATATATCGTATGGTTTTTTTTCAGCTACCATTATTATTTATATATATATTTTTAAATTTAAAATTATGTAACAGCTGAGTTTTACATTTGGACAACAAGTCCAAAAGTCATTACACTACAATAAAAATTAAAAATAAATAAATAACAAATGATCTTGTCACAAAGCTAAATCCAGTCCATCAAGCCATTTAAGAACTGCCTCAGTGATTCTATTTATGCTAGCTAATCACTCCGGAAAACAGCGCAAGGGGCATTCTGAAACTATGTGATCCATTGTTTGAATAGACTCCCCCGCAATCACACGACTGATCTACTGTCAATCCCCATTTGTATTTCCAGTAGTTACAACTGCCCACTCTAGTTCAGAACCGATTCAATAATGTCCATTCCCTAAGAGGGAGGTTCATCCCACCTACAGGTAATGACGGATTGTTAATAAGGAACTTATTTCATCCATTAAAACTGTTCCACACTATGTCCCAGCTAGTATTGGACGAGAAACTTGATCTGCTCAGCTGGAAAAGAGGCTGTTCGTCTGTTAAGTTTCTGGGTTTCTCTTTGGATAGTGATTTGCCGCATGCCATGTATCCGAGCTGTGTGGCAGGTTGAGTCGGATCTGGAAACAGCTCTCTTTGAACTAAAAACAAAGAAGACAAATTTACTCATCCTAGGAGTATACAGATCACCCTCTGCAAACCTAGACCAAGCCATTAACATCCTCACTGAACAACTTGACAGATCTCTAAATTCTCACAGGAATATTTTACTTATGGGAGACATTAACGTGGACAACCTGTCTGAAAATAATGACAAACTTAAACTTGACGATCTCCTCACTTCCTACCAAATAACAAGATTGAGTCTTCCATCCACACGTATCACCAGAGATACCGCTAAATCAATAGACTGGATATGTACAAACCTAGACCAAAAGCTAATAGAAACATCAGTCATCTTATCAGGCCTCTCTGACCACACAGCCCAAATAATCACAATAAACACAGAGAAAGCTAAAGAAATGCTAAAAGAAAGGAAAAGGTTATTCAGCCATAGAGCAATACAACTGTTCAAAGCCAGACTGCATTCTCAAAACTGGAACAATCTATACCTAAAAGAAGATATCAACAATATATATGACACTTTCCACACCATCATCCAAAACATATTAAATGAAACTTGCCCACTCAGAACCTACAAATACAGGAAAAATAATAACACAAAACAGTACTGGGATTCTGAATGCACCAAACTAAGGTCTGAATACCTTGACGCCTTGGAAAAGGAACAATGCG
This sequence comes from Stictocephala bisonia, assembly GCA_035578905.1. Taxonomy (NCBI): domain Eukaryota; kingdom Metazoa; phylum Arthropoda; class Insecta; order Hemiptera; family Membracidae; genus Stictocephala; species Stictocephala bisonia. The sequence continues at coordinate 5,389,838 of JAQJVL010000008.1, forward strand.
CAGGAAATGTGGAAAACAAAAAAGAAACAGCGAGAAGGAAAAACTATATGACATCAAACTAAAATCTCTGCGGAAAAATCTTCTAACTGAACACATAAATGGAGCAGAAAATAAGCCAAGGGTGTTCTGGCAAGTGATAAATAATGAACGCAAAGACAAAACTAACAATAAGACAGAATTACACCTCCAGATAAATAATACTACAATAACCAACCCCTTAGAAGTAGCAAACTGCTTTAATTCATTTTTTTCAACCATAGCACAGAGAACCCTCCAAGATAACAACAAACAAAGTGTAGTAACAGATAAATATCTACCACCACAACCAATAGAACAAACTTTTAACTTTAAGCCAGCAACACCAGAAGAAATACTCAAAACTATTGATACCTTAAAACCAAAAACCTCATCTGGAGTAGATAATATATCAGCCAAGATCATAAAAATCTGTAAAAATGAACTATTAAGTCCACTCACCCTCATAATCAATCAATCTCTTGCCCAAGGAACCTTTCCCAACAAACTAAAAATAGCCTAAGTCTACCCCAAATACAAATCAGGACCGATCAATGAAACAAACAGTTATCGACCAATATCTCTCATCTCAACCTTCTCTAAAATACTAGAGAAAATCATCCTAGTCAGACTCCTTAACTACCTAGAGCAAAACAAGCTACTTACTAACCAACAACACGGCTTCTTAAAGGGCAGATCAACAGCCACAGCCTTCATACAACTCACTGAACATATAATAGACAAATTAGAAGAAGGCTGCACCGCAACCTGCCTCTTCTTAGATTTCAGCAAGGCGTTTGACTGCCTGAACCATGAACAGCTCCTTAAAAAACTAGAACACCTTGGAATAAGAGGAACGGCTCAAAACTGGTTCCGCAGCTACCTAACTGATAGAGAAATGCTCGTAGAAATAAACTTCACCGACAATAACACAGTACAAAGGCTTCAATCTGATACTGCTGAAATACATAGAGGTGTCCCGCAGGGGTCAGTCTTGGGGCCAGTACTATTCATTCTCCTTACTAATGACATGCCCAACTGGCTGGGAGATATCTGCTACACTGTTATGAACGCAGATGACACTGCCTTAACGATAGCAAATAAATCAATAGAAATACTCCATCACAACACATCAACTTACTTCAACAAAACTAAGCAATACTGTGCCAGTAATGAACTTGTTTTAAATGAGAAAAAAACAGTGCAAATGACCTTTAGTAACCTCCTTAGACATAATGACACACCCTTGCCAGACCTGAAAATTAATACTAACACCAAATATCTAGGCACAATTATTGATGACAAACTAACATGGAAGCCACATATTGAGCAACTATGCAAAAAACTGTCTGCTGGAAACTATGTTATACGAAGAATTAAACAAATAAGTGGCTTGAACACAGCTAAGACAGCGTATTTTGCTCTTTTTGAGTCTCACCTAAGATATGGTATTGCCACTTGGGGAGGTACGTCCAAAGGAAATCTAGAAAGAATCCTGATCAATCAAAAGAGAGCAATTAGATGCCTTGCAGGTCTAAAGTACCAAGAAAGCTGTCGTGAACACTTCATAAACCTAAAAATACTGACAGTTGTATCTCTCTACATTAAAGAAGTGATTCTGCACATGTTAAAGCATACATCTCAGCAAAGATTTTGTGACCTACACCAATACAGTACAAGACGTGGCGGGGACTTCCCACTGCCTGCTCACCACCTAAGCCTCTACAAGAAGAAACCGTCATACAAAGGAGCCACCTTCTTTAACCACCTACCAGGACACCTCAAGAACCAGCCCTCCCACCGATTCGGGAAACAATTGACTCTGTGGCTCCAAGACAGGCCTTTCTACACTGTGGAAGAATTTACCAATGGCTGAATATTGTTTCTAACCAATCATAAAAGCAAAATGTATTTATTTTAATCAATAATGACGCAATGTACTAATCTCTAAGATTATGTCAATAAAGTTTATTGTCTATTGTCTATTATTACGCTCTTAGAACGCTTCAACCCCTTCTTGATTGTAATTCCCGACTCATGGTTTACAATGGGTGTTTTTTTCTTTGATGTCATACATTGTTGAGGTGTGGGGGGCTCTACATACGTTCCTAATGTTTTTTTGCTCCAGAAATGAGCCATGCACATTATCAAGGGACTACTTCCATGAATGCAGGGGTGTATTTCGATCACTGCATCTTCTAACACTGCCTTACCTTTTCATAATTGGTCGGTAGCGTAGTTGGTTCAATCCCAGCTTTATGTGCTAAGGTTCTCAGTTCGATCCCAATCAGAGTCAACACATTTTGAGAAGGATCAGCTGATAATCACCGGCTGTTCATTTGTCATTGGGCTATTAATTAATGACACTTTCTAAGGAATAGTCGGCCTTAGTTTGTAACAATGACTACATTCGCTCATCTACACTCATCAAACTCATTCGAAATCCGTATTCGGCCATATCTTGACAATCGGCGTCTTATGAATAAATAAATAAATAACAAAATAAATATATAGGGTCATAATATCCACAGTAAGTGATCTCAGAAATATCCCTGCTGTTGGTGCAAATCACAGATACCCGACCAGACACGGTGACGACCTGCGCACTCCTCGTCAACGACTAGTTATTTCTGAAAGTGATGTGTCATATGGGGCCATTTTTTTATAATAAATTACCAGCAAAATTATGAAGGCGTCAGATTTGGGAAGCATGTTAGAAATTTTTTAGTAAAAAAAGAATTTTATGGTGTGCAGGAATTCCTGTCCGCTTGAACGAAGGGAGCAAGTTGTTTTTCTTGATCTAAATGTATGTTGTAGCCTCTAGTACTACATTGTATCTTTCAACAATATTTATAAATTCATAACACCTTGTTTAATGTTGACGACTGAAATATACACCATGTATGTGTTTATTCAGAAATAAAGAATGTCTATGTCTATGGAAAGCAGTAATAGAGGTGGGTTTCGAGATTTTAAGTGACCGTTCTAACGTGGGAGATCCTGGGTAATGGAGAGGTGGGGGGAATTTAAGATCTTATTGAATTCTTTACGTAGTGCCTCCTGACGTCTTATTTCTGGAGAAGCTATATTGCACAGCACCGGGAACCAAGGTATTGGAGTTGCCATGAGAGTACCACTAATAGCTCTCATGAACATCAATTGCTTTTGTATGTGTGTTATTTAGGGAGCACTGTATTCAGCAGCTGAATTAACCAGTGACAAAGCAGTAGTACGCAGGACATGTGCGTTGACTGCCAAGTTGTTCCAGCAATATGATGTAGTACATTTATCCTGGTTTTAATTTTAGGCTGGCTATTAAACATCAGCGATCAATCTAACATTGCTCCCAGGTACTGTGGATGATCATTGTGGTGGAGTTTTACACCATTTAGAAAGATATTTAATTTTCGATTAGCCAGTCTATTACTTAGGTGGAAGCAGGCTACGTCTGTTTTTTATGGGTTAGGATTCAGTTTCCAGATTCTAAAATATTCTTCGAGGATTGCAAGATTCCATTTTTTCTTTGAGTTCTTTATTGAAAATTGTAAATAACTTAAGAAATTCTCAAAAATTCTAATAAAATGCTTTATTATGTGAGGCCTTTTGCCTACAATGTAGGCATCGTCAGACATCAACATAAAATTCTATGTTGATCAACAATTCTGATCAACAATCAGAATTTTATGTTGATGTCTGACGATGCCTACATTGTAGGCGAAAGGCCTCACATAATAAAGCATTTTATTGGAATTTTTGAGAATTTTTTTAATGATTGCAAGACTGTTTGCGAGTGTTTCTTCAGTAGCTGTGAAGTCCTTATGTTGATAAGCTAAAGCAATATCGTCTGCATATATACACTTTCTTGACTTGGAAATTGGAATGTCAGCAGTAAACACGTTAAATAAAATTGGAACAAATACGGACTCCTGTGGCAGACCATTCTTCAGCTGTCTATATGAGCTTTTTTCACGACCTATATAAACTTTTATTAACCTGGCACTAAGCGTTGACTCTAGAAGTCGCAAAAGAAAGGGACAGGGAAGGAGGCTGTAAAACTTTAATAACAAACCTTTGCTCCATACTGTATCATAAGCTGCTGTTAGATCGATAAAAACTGCAGATGTTTTTAGCTTGTTTTCAAACCCGTTCTTAATAAATGATGTCAGAGCCAGGATCTGGTCGTAACAACTTCAGCCAGGGCGAAAACCAGCCTGCTCAACTGGAACATTAGGATCTAGAATGGGTGATATTCTGTTTTATAACAGTCTTCCCAGCAACTTATAACAATCATTAAGAAGAGATACAGGACGGTAACTTTCCACTCATTCAGGGTCTTTGCCAGGCTTCAGAACAGCTACTACTTTTGAACGCTTAAATGCTTTTGGCAAATTGCCTGTAGCTAGTATCTTATTGTAGACAGTTTGAAGCCATTGTTTCACTTTACTACCAGCATTCTCAGAAATCCCGGAAAGATACCAGCAAGACCGATTGCTTTCCCGCTGGTATAGCCGGAAATCGCCCTATCTATCTCTTCCTCCATGAAATTTCTGGAGACTTCCAGAGGTGCCAATTGGCTCTTTTTCATTTCATTCAGCTTTTAAAGCATATTTTTGTCAGAAGGATGGCGAGCTGACTTTGATAAGCTGACTATTCTGGTATATACTCCTTTCTGTATCCTCTTGGTATCTTTAGCAATGGACAAGGCGAGACTTGTGAAACGATCTTAATTTCTTATTGTAGGAGGAATGAACCTGATGCTATCATCAAGCCTGGTGGTAAAGGCCTCCCAGTGTGCTTTATTGAAGTTCCATCTAGACCTTGGAAAAGATCAAATTATTTGAATTTGGATTCCCAATGAAACCAGCACTAGCCTATGTTGTGAGTGGAGAAAAGCATTAAAAATTTTCCTCATTGGTTTTGGGCTTGATGATTATTCACATGAGCAGAAGCTTAAGTCGGGAGGGTAACCTCAACGCCAATGAGCTGAATAAAAAGTGGCTGAATCTTCAGCATCAAAGATCAGGAAAAGGTTGTTTATTTCAGCCCAATCAGTAAGTTTTCTGCCATTCCCATCGTTGGTGTCATAGCCCCATTGGCTATGGTGACTGTTAAAGTCCCCCACATAGAGGACAGGGTGTTCAAAATTTGGCAAAATCCTTTCGTCAGGCCACTGGATGTTGGGAGGCTTATAAACATTTACTATTGTAGTTTCTGACATTCGGATTGCCAAGACAAAGATGTCACCATCAGAGCTCTTATGGGTAGTTGACACATTGTCCATGTCATTCTTTACATAAGTTGTAATACCATACACCCTATGACCAATGGAATAAACAAGTCTGTATCCAGGAATATTGCCTCTTGCACTATTGTTATCTTCGATATGTGTCTTTTGGAGTGCAAGGATATCAACATTGTTTTCTAGAAGGACTCTACTGATGCACTCACTCTTCGCCTTACTTAAACCCTCAGCGTTAAAATGGACTACATTTAAAACAGAACCCATTATTTTAAAATTAGTTTAGTCCTCAAAAGAGCCTTTTTTATTTTGTGTGGTAGCTGCCATAGCTAGGAGATCACAAATTTGTGACAGTCCAGCTACCAGGTTTGTTGCTACTTTAGAACTACCCAAGCGATACATACATCTTTAAAGATTTGCTGTGGACGTGAACAACATCATCCCCCAATATTGTTTTATTTTTAAATAAACAATCATGAAAGCTAATGTATCCTATATATCTTACGACCAAAGGGCAAAAACAATCACTTTGACGGCTGCTAAGCAACTGAGAGCAACGCACCCCTTCTTGTTGACCCAAATAGGAACGGAACTGGACCAACGAGTTCATCCGACGTGCGCAAAAGTGTGTTCTTTGAAAACTTCTAAGTCATAGGAAATACGATGCGTTAGCTTTCTAGGGTTAAAAAAGATTATAATGCATTCATGATAATGCAGGATCTCCTGTTTAAATAAATAGAAATGCTTAATAATAACAAAAATTTCTATGATTAGAGGATTTTCATACGAAATACATAATTTTTATTTTAACTTTTTTCTAGTGGTTTGATAACCTTAAGATATAAATATTTATTAAAGCCTGATAAGAGAAAGTAAGCACCGTTTGTCTTCTTACTTCAAACTAAAATATTACTTTTCCAGGCACACTTGGGGTCAGTAGCAGGCATTTTGAAGCTCGGCAATGGCAAATCTATGGGGCACTCCTGCCTTTCATGAGCCATGGCCCACCCTCCTTCCCATCGCTAAACATTTTAAACATACACTAGTTATTAGTAGGTATTTTTATAATTTTATCACTTTATATTATTTTATTTATTCAGAGTTGACACTGTAAGGGGAATAAGTAAATTCTTGATTGGAACTCAGGACTTAATTTAAAGACATCACAATCTAGTTGAATATAATACATAAACAAATAACTCTCATTTAATTTGCTATCATTGAAACCCTTATCCGTAAACCTTAGCATTGGTTACTGCCCCTTGGCAAACCATTCCGTACTTTCATTACTTTTGACTATTTTGAAGATCCACAAAGTATGAGGGAGAGAGATTCAACTTAAACCTCAACCAGCCAAAAGTGACCGGGTTGAAATAGGCTTGAATATTGTGACGTGGGGCCCATATTCGTCTAAAGACAGAATGAGAGGGGAAATTAAGGTCAGCTTCCTTGGAGAACAATGCTATAGGCAGTGTGTGAGGGTGTGGACGTCCAGCTGAGCTGAGATGCGTGCCAGGAGTGACCAGTGGCTCCAGGTCTGCATGACTTTGTATTTAAGGGTTGTGAGAAGCCTACGTTTGTGGGTTTGTTAGTAGCTGCAGTAAGTGTGGTTCGGTGGTTTTACATACTCAGACCAAAGCATTCATATCCACCTCATTATTCTGTAAATTAGTTTTGACAAATGTGGTTTAACCTAATAGATCACTGTAAAATATACAATATCGCAAACTTACTACAATAATGTTTAGTTTGACGATCTATATGTTTGTAACCATGTCAAAAAATTAAACAAAACTAACAGATGTTAAAGACTAACCAAGTTCATGAGGCAATTCATGGGTGAGGACAGCAACTGATGTAGCAAAGCCGGCTGCTGTGCTTCCTGCAAACGAACCCCCTATCGCTAATCCGTCTATTAAATTATGCAGTCCATCACCGACGAGGATCATTAACACTGCGTTGTTGGAGGAATGAGAATGTCCATGTTGCTGACTTGGGTTCTTAATCATCTCCATGAATTCTAGTAACACATTTACATTTATTGTATTAACTATTTATTAGATAGAATAGAATTTAATGTCATAAACATAACAATACATAGTGAATGTGAGGGACTAAAATAACAATGTCAAATATAAAGGATGTATATTTTCTTAGACCTAAAAGTGGCTAAGCTAATACAGGGTTAATATAAGTTAGTGTTAAATATTTGTACAGGTGAATTACGAAGTACAGTAAGACCTCGATAATCCGGCACGCTCGGGATCCGGTAATGCCGGACTAACGAAAATGCCGGATTATTGAGGGCGTACTTTAATACATGGTTTAAACAAGGAATAACATAAAAATAAACACACATGTACTATATACCTGTATTATTACTGTAATCGGGCTCTGCAGTACACAGGGAAAAGGTTAAAGTTACACTTAAGAAATATTAATACACATGAAACAAAAACTGAACTGTAAAATAACGTACTATGTTTTTTATTATGGCTTAAAAAAACAATATGTACAGTACAAAACTGAAGATTCAATCGGAATCACTGTCGGCTGCTGACACTGGTGCTGGATCGTAGCCAGTATCCCCAGATGATGTTGAGGGAGTAGGAAATGCTAATGTTTCATCTATCATCGTATTCTTCTGAGCTCTTCGGAACATTGAAGGAATATCAACTTGTTTTTTAGATTCGTTACGTTTTTTATAAAAATTGCTCTGAATTATATGAAGATTCATTACTTCAGCAGCATTATAGTTTTTGCATGTCTCAGCGAACTTTACAAACTGGTTCAACGCCTCCGAAGCATCAGTCCATGTGATGTGAGTTGTTGACGTTGCTTCATCTTCATCACTTTCGGTGTCTTGTGGTTCCTGTGAGCTTAACACAGATTCTATAATTGCCTCATCACTAAGCTCCTCTTCTATTGGTTCGTCGTTATCGATACCAATCCATTCGTAGATTTCTTCTTCTGGAAGACCGCTCAGTGGATTGTTTGGAACGGAAGAAATGGCATTCACAATCTGTGATTCTCCAGTTGAAGGATCATCAACATCTTCGATATCTTCCGTAGACGTTTTTTCAAAGTGTTTTGGCCATAACTTGCGCCATGCCAAGTGCAACGTTTCACTTTTGACCTCAGACCAAGCAACAGCAGTTGAAAAAATTGCATCTTTTATATTAAAGTCACGCTGAAAATCTTTTACGCTGCAATCTGAGTTTAATAGCTTTTGCACAAACATGCCTCTGTATTTGGACTTGAAGTATTGTATCACACCTTGGTCCATTGGTTGTATCAATGGCGTCACATTTGCGGGAAGATACGAACAAAAAATGTTGCCTGCCTTAAGTTCAGATGCTGCAGGATGTGCTCGGCAATTATCGAGGATAAGAACTGCCTTAGATTCTTTGGGGAGCTTTAGTTTTTTAAAATTGTCTTTTACTGCAGGTACAAAATGTTGGAAAAACCATTTTTTGAATAGCTCTCCCTCCATCCACGCATTTGATTGGGCGTCGTAAATTACAGGCAAGTTGGTTATATTTTTCAGAGCCCTAGGCTTCTTAAATTTGCCAATAACAAACGGTGTAAGTTTATGGTCACCGGATGCATTTGCGCACACTAATACAGTAAGCCTATCTTTATTTTTTTTGAAACCCTGTGCACTAGTCTCGTCACCACCAGCCAAAGTAGAGTTTGGCAAACAGCGCCATAGAAGACCAGTCTCATCAGCATTGTAAATTTGGGTAGGGGTTAGACCATGTTCACTGACTAGGTTTTCAAATGTTACCTTGTATTCATTTGCTGCAGCCAGGTCGGCGGATTTTATTTCTCCCGAAACGTCTAATTTTCGTATTCCATGACGAACTTTGAAGTTTTGAAGCCACCCTTTTGAGAAGATCGGCATTTCATTTTCCGGCAAATTTAGTTCCTTATAAAAAGATTTCGACTTCTCCATTATCATTGGCCCTGTTATTGGCTTGCCCTCTGCTCGTTTGGCGGTAAACCATGCCCACAATACATTGTCCAGGTTTTCTAACTTAGGGTTTTTCAAGGTTTTTCTGCTTTCAAAACTTTTAACAGAAGCAGATTGTGAAACAAACTTTTCAAATTGGGGTTTTTGATTTTTTATATCGTATATAGTAGATGATGAAATATTGAATTCACTCATGATACTGTTCCGATTCTCACCTTTCTCAATCGTTCAATAATGTTCAGTTTTTGCTTGATCGACAATGTCACATGTTTACGTTTTGCTGTTTTAGCAGCAGCACTTTTATTAGGCTTAGAAAACATTGTTTAATCTACACCACAAACACTCACTGTACACGAAAGTATAGGTTACTGTACTGGTAAGGTAAGGCAATAGTGTTTAAATAACTAACAATAGTAGAGCGGACACATAAGTTAAACGTTGAAACTAACAATAAACTATAGAAACTGCCAAATAAGACGGAAGTGCAGTCACGAACACCGGGCGGTTACTAACATGGCCGACTCGACTCCAAAGAAATGAGACGCCCACTGAAACAGAACATTCCCGAACGCTTCCGAAACTGAACGAATCGAATCCATTCCGAGGGCTATGCCACTACAACCGGGACAAAAACACACACGCTCTCGGGTGCGTACATACTGTTTGTCGTCAAATTGTTTATTACAGTAATTCCGGTTGAGGGTAACGGCCTGGCGTAGTGGTAGAGTCATCGGTTTCACTGCACAAGGTCTCGAGTTCGAATCCCACCAAAAAGCCTTAGAAATTTTTCGATGCCGTTGCCTGGTGGTTCGGATTCCACCTTAAACTGTAGGTCCTTGTTAGGCACTTTTAAGTGCTTTCGGTATCACAACGGGCCTACATTGGCCTAAGTGTGTCGTAAGACAGCCGCTAAACCTAACCTAACCTAATTCCGGTTGAAATTTTTGGAGAAATTTTGATTAAAATGTTTTTGTAGACAAGTTTAATGATGAGTTGTTTATAGACCGGGCCTAAATCACTCAAAAATTGCCGAAACTCACAATTTTCATCAGTGTAAATTTTAGAGACAATTAATGCCGAACTATCGGGTCTGCCGAATTACCGAGTGCCGGATTATCGAGGTCTTACTGTACCAGTATCCAAAAACTGGAAATTGTATTGGATTACACCCAACCACTTTTGAGTAATAGTAACTTTTAATTTTTATTTCAAAAATGTATTTTGTTTTACTCAAACTTAATTTTCTCCATGATGCATTAATATTTTTCAACTTTTGAAAACATTTTTGGAATCTTCATAAAATGTTACACAAGTATAGAGAGAGGAAAGTAGTATTAACATAATTATAATACTAAAAACATTATGGTGAAGTTTTTTGCAAAAAAATTAAATGATAAAAAAGGCCGTGGAGATTCACACAGTATACCCTGAAGAAAGGACAACAACAGAAAAAACTTAATAACAAATAATCAAAGCATATCACAACTACGGTGCAGTCGCATCATATTGTTTTGCAAGGGCCTGTTTGGGATTTCTAGGCTTGATAAAAAAAATTTTCTATAACAAACATGAATCAATATTTAAACAATTTTATCTACACCAACCTTTTTCTCCGTTATTACAACTCACAGACAAGTAATGAGCATGATCTTTACACTTTTCCTGTTCCTGAAAAGAAACATAAATTAAAATCTACTATAAAATCAGAATTCAAATTGATCCAAATACAGATCTTAAAAATAAAAGAACAGACTTTAAAGAATGTTCAGACTTTGTTCATTGTACTTTGTAAAGAACGTACAAATTGGGGAGAAGTATGGTTAGTAAAATGCACTTGATTTGTTCCCAATTCAAGTCCTATGTAATTCACTATATGAAACTTAAACCTAAGGAGAGAGTACACAAGACTTTATAAATGTGGCTGGGGAATGATTAAATAGGAAGTCAAAGTTAAATGTTGACATGCTGCAAAATATAAGAAAAACAATTGTTTGGGAAAAGAAAACAAAATAGATTGAGGGTCTAAGGGATAGAAAGGAAAGAATAGGAAGAAGAATGTACAATATGATGATATATGAAAATTGAAGGGCATGATTTGGCAATAAAATTAATACACAGACAAGCTTACATGAAAATCATGAGCAGTGAAGACCTGTTTGAAACCATTGATATTCTGATAGTTATTGATATCTTTATAACCATAAGATGTAATCACATAATCTTTGGAATGAACTGATGTTATCTATTTTCATTACAATCAACAACAATACAATTACATTGACTACTATGATCTAAATAGTTAAATACATAGTTCATACATAATTCTATTTAAAATGTTTGTTTGGAGGGAACATAGCTTAACATATTAATCGTTACTGAAAACATTTTCTGAATGAACATTTTGCATTATGGTACACTAAATAAATAAAAGCGTTAAAATCTAAGTACCTTAAATACAAGTGTCTTTCCTGTAGCCTGACAACTTCCTACAATAAGTAAAAGGATAATGTTGTAAATTAGTTTGTATTTATAGTTAACAAATATAATGAATCATCATATCAATCCTATTATTCCGGCCAAACAGTTTTCTTAAAAGGAATAAAACAGAATTACCTATATTGAGTGATAAAATTACTTAAACCTTTCCAATCAAAGCCGACTTTTGAATCGTATCATAATAATATTGATAAGTCAGTTCCCAAGCGCTCTCATGAGTTGTGATCTCTTGTCAACAAACAGTATTATGTCGATAAAGCAGTTTTATCAAATAGTAGTACAAAATATATTTCCAATTACAATACATTCCATTGTTATAACAGTAATATTAGGGCAGGAGGAATTTTATGCTATATTTTAACACCTATTCTTGTATGTAACTAGAATTTGCAATCAGCTGATGCTTTACTTTTCAAAATTAAACTTCAGGGGTTATTTTTTAATATTTTATGTATCTAAAGATTACACAGTATTTCTGTCAGCGTTTCCATTACAGAACCAGATAATAGTTTAAAAACCATAGCTAACAGTACTTATATTAAGATCTAAATCGGAGACGTTAATCCTAATATAATTGAAAACACACCAAGTACACATAGATATGCAAGTTTGTTAAGCAGTAACGGCTTTATACAGTTTATAGACTCACCTACCAAAATAACTTTAAACTCCCAAACTTGTATTGATCATATTTTTATTAGACATCATAATACATATATATTTAAGAGTATAGTATTTGGTGCAGATTATACAGATCATTTGTTATCTGCCTAACATCATATGTTAGGCTTAAAAATAGAAATTCCGAATTTACAAAACTAGTCTAGTAGCTGGTTGTATATGAATAAAAAGACTTTTGTTCCCAAGGTAGATTTTGATAAGGTTTTATTGAAACTTAATGACATAGACTGGAGAGAATGTTTTACCTCACATAATGCTATTGATAGTAAACTTGAGTTTTATCTCACATAAAACTTAAAAGGTAGTAAACTTGATAAAGCTAGGTTAGTTAGTCCTTGGAGCAACAATGGAAGTGGAAAAGACAATAGAATTAGTCAAATTGAAACAGATAACAGAACCTGTATTTCTGAGGCAGCTGAAATGGCAAATAGTATCAATTACCATCTTATCTCTGCACAGTCAATCAGTCCCAGTACAGTCTCGTCTGACAACCTTTTGACTAATGTTTTGCACTCTACAATTAACTCTTTCTTCTTATCTCCTACTTCCGATGATGAATTGAAATTAGTTGTAAAATCTCTAAAAAATACAAAATTTACTGGTTTTTACAGTATAATGTGGCTATTCTGAAACATTGATGTTATTGATTGATGTTATTTCTTCAATTCTAGTTTTTATCATAAATAAAAGTTTCATCAAAGGCGTCTTCCTGAAAAGTTAAAACTTAGCATTGTGATACTGATTCTAAAAAAAAACTTTTAAATTGGACAATCTGAGACCAATCAACCTGTTATCAGTACTCTCTAAGTTGTTTTAGAAATTAATTCTCATAAGAGTTGATTGATATCTGAACTCTTTGAATTATTTTATTAGTAAACAATATGGGTTTGTTAAAGGTAAATCTACCGAAGACGCATCACTCTCGGTGACTAGGAGAATATATGATAGTTTCAATAGTAAATTTAAATCCACTGGTTTGTTTATTGTTTCAAAAAAGCTTTTGATCTGGTCGATTACCAAATACTTTTATATAAACTTGAGCTCTTGGATATTAAGGGTAATGTTCTGTCCTGGTTTAAAAGCTTCTTAATAGAAAAAAAATGGTAAAAATAAAAAATGTGCTCAGTGACCCTCTATCGGTACTATCTGGAATCCACAAGGATCCGTGTTATCTGCTTAATTATTTCTAATTTTCATAAATGACTTGCTATAACTTCCTTTTCATGGATATGTCAGTGCTTTTGCGGATGATTATTTTATTCTGGAATATATTCTGAATCAATTGGTAATTTCATAATCTTTGACCTTCTTTTATTGAGAGAGTGGTGTATAATCAACAAAATGCAAGTAAAAATAGCAACAAGTCTCATATCGTCATTTTTGATTGTGTTGGCTTCAACATTCCTTTCCCACTGACATATCATTTGCCTTTGTGTGACTTAGTTACATGTAACTGTGAGCCTCTGAAGCAGGTTCAACATTTCAAATATTTGGGCATCATTCTTGATGAAAAATTTATTTTTGAAAATCATGTAACTCAACTCCATTCTAAAATATGAACTTCTATTAGAAAAGTTTATTTCTTGAGAAATTTTTGTGATACTCAACTGTAGCGTACTCTTTATTTCGCTCTGATCAATTCAAAGATGTAATATGGTTTGATATGTTAGGGTGGCTCTTACAAACTTTAATTAACAGGTTGAGAGTAACACAAAATTATTTTTTACGTATTATCCTTAAAAAGAGTAGACGTGAGAGCTCTTCCCCCTTTATAAATCTTTAATAAATGTCCTTCCCATCCAACACCTTTTCATTTTCAAGGTTTTAAGGTTGTTTTACATTAGGAGTGGTAATCAAGAGACACCTTTAAGTATGTTTTATTGAACAAGATTTGTTATAAGTGGTCTATTAAGGTTGCCAAAAATGAATAAATCAATTTTCAAACGTTCTTTTCAGTATTTGGGACCTAAATTGTTTAGTAACATTCCTAATTTTTTTAATGGTTCCTTGAGACCTTTTTGCAAAACTTTCTAATTGGTTATTGACGAATTCGGATATTGATTTTCTTAATTTCAGCCTAATATGAAAATAGTGAAATGGTTAATCTTGCCTCTTCTACATTATAATTCTTTTTAAACTTGTTTGTTTATTACTCTACATTAAATCTATTTCAACACTTTAAGTTAATCAAGAAAATGTTATTTTAAAGCAGGTTCTTCAGGTTAATTTAATTATGATTGTATCCATATTTTATGTTCTATTGTAATCAGTTATTTATTTTACAATCAAACAAGCTAGACTCAATTTTCTTTTTAATTTTTAATTAAATTAAGTTTATCTTTTCTAGTGGCCACATTACTAGGAACAGTGGTTACTCAATTTCCATTTCTTATTTTGTAAACATTGTTATGTTTCTTTGAAGGAGATAAATTCATTTATTCATTAATAATTCAAAGTTATTATATAAAATATAAAAGAAAGTTAAGTTGTACAATATTTCCAAAAATAGGCCTTATGATAGAAATTTCAATCTCTTTTACAATAGATACTGTAGTAAGTTAAAAATATAAATGATCGAAACAAAGAATTGTTATAATGCAAAGAAAATTAATGAAGCAAAGGGAGATTCAGTACTTCAGTAGAAAATTATTAACACATTAAGTGGGTCAGTGTCTAAGAAATTGGTAGAATGAGTTAAGTTAACAGTTTAGTAGTCTTATCTGATCCAGCTATTGTAGCCAACACAATCAACAGTTATCTTATGGAAGTACAGGAAAGTAAATATGACAATATTATCAATGAGCCTATGCCTAATATAGAATTTGAACAGTCTTCTTTTTTCATTCTTCCAACAAATGAGAACAAAGTTTTACATACTATGAAAAATTTTTAAATCTACAGATTTTGATTAATATAAGTGTTGCATTAATCAAACATATTGCTCATTTAATAGCTCCTGTTCTTGTTTAACTTATAAATCAAAGTTTTTATACTGGTACATTTCTTGAAAAATTAAAAGCTAGCATAGTCATACAAATTTTTAAGAAAAATATTTATATTAAGTTGGACAATCTACGTCCAATTAGTTTGCTTTCAGTATTTTCTAAAATTTTTGAGAGAATAATGAAATTAAGATTGCTTGGTTATTTATATAACATTTTTGGTAACAATCAATATGGTTTCAGGAAAGGTAAATCTACTGAAGATGCTCTTATTCCAAACATGATTTATTCCAGCTTAAATGAAGGGAAAAAGGTACAGGTCTGTTTATAGATTTTAAAGAGGTATTTGACTTGGTAGACCACAGTATTTTATTATTTAAGTTGGAGGCAGTAGGAGTGAGAGGCGTAGTCTTGAGTTGATTCCACAGCTTCCTCACCGGGCAGGAGCAGCTAGTGAGAATCAGTGAGGCTGTCAGCGTGCCGCTTCCTGTTGCTAAAGGCGTGCCACATGAAGTGAGTGGCAGAGGGTGGATAAGCATCAGCCAGTAAAGCGGAGATTACGTTTGTCCTTGAGTGCGGCCGCCATGGCAACTAATGTCAGTGTGGCAGCAACTGTCCTTATCTCTCTTGGTGTGTGGTGGGTTTCTATCAATTGGCGAATTAGGTAGATTCTGAAATCTAAAACCCCTCATTTCCTTTTTGTTGTAGATTGCAAATTTATTGTAAGAGTTCAGACAAGCCAAGTCAATGAAAGGAAAAAAAATATTCATGTACAATTTTTTTGTTTTCTGGTACTGTCATTCAATCCAGGATAGACTGTCCTATCGATTGATCCAATATTCTTACTATATTCAAAGCTGACACAAGCTAGAATCAAACGAACTCCCACCACCGACTTTCCTGCCAACTAGTCAGTGAACTATTGCACTCTAAAATGTCTCACGCACAACCTCTAGTTTGCATAATTTAATTACGAGTAAATATACCCATAATCAATGTACAACCAGTAATAATTGTATCTTACAGCTTTAAAAGCCGTTAAATTACTATAAGGATTCAATAAAAATAATTAAACCAAAATAAAGAATAAGATGTTCCAGAAGATTACTATTCTTACCGGTAACTTGAAATGGACATATGAGAACGTAATTACTATTTTTACAGGAGTACCCAGTGTTCCTTAAAGGGTAAATATCTTGGGGTAATTTTGGATGCAAAATTAACATGCGAAAGACATATTACAACTTTGCAAAAAAGTCTTAAATCAACTACAAGAAAATTTTATTTTTTGTGTTGTGGAATTTTTACGACGAAAGTTTATTAAAAATTTTGTATTTTGCTTTAGCAGATTCAAGACTTCAGTATGGAATAGTTTATTTGGGAGATACATTTAAATATTTAGAAGAGAGTTTAAGAGTGGTACAAAATAATTTTAGCACGTTCGCTGCGGGCCACTGTCCGGACAGTGGTCGTCGCCGCAACCTGCGTGCGCAGCACTGTCCGGACAGGGTCCTGTCAAACAAAGAGAGATTACTCATTGTGCCGTTAGAGCTCGGTAGAACCGGTTCCAAACGTTTCCACGTCCTATTAGATAGTTGTGCTTCGATTTGGCAGGTTTCGTTTCTGGGATTTACTTCGTATTTGTTGTTACTGTGTTTTTATATGTGTATATTTGTGTTTACGAGTATTTAGATGTTTATATTGTGATATTACAGTTTGTAAATTCTTATTTTATGGTCAAATGGCGTCTACTTTGAGAAACAGAAACAGTGGTACCAGAGAACTAGAGTTTAGTAGTGACAATGAATTATCAGAACAAGGTGACACTGATTATGAGAATTTCGAAACTGATTCAGAATCAGAATATGATGCCGATTATGACACTAATCCACCTGTTTGGTCCATAAACACTAATGGTATGAGACCCATAACTTTTGAGAAAGAAGAGAAGTTCTTAATTCCTATTCCAGGCGATGGTGAACCCATAGATTTTTTTAATTTTTTACTAGATGACATGTGCTTAGGGAATATTGTAAAAGCCACTAACAAATATGCACTAGAATTTTTTTAACAATGAAAAGATAACACCTAACTCACGAATTAACAAATGGAAAGATCTTTCTATTGATGAGTTAAAAATATTCTTAGGTCTCATTATACATACCGGAACAATTCACTTTCCAAGACTAAGTGACTATTGGAAGAAACACTGGCTGTTTGGCTCATGTTTTGGAACCTATATGAAACGAGATAGGTTTTTGTTGATATTGCGTTGCCTCTGTTTTAAATTTTATCCCAACACAGATCAGAACGAGAGGTTGATAAAAATTAAAGATTTTGTTGATTACTTCAACAATAAAATGACATCAGTGTATTACCCTCAACGTGAGCTTTCTCTCGATGAGAGCATGGTGTTGTGGAGGGGACGTCTCCATTTTATACAGTACATTCAAGGGAAAAAGCATAAATATGGGGTGAAGTTATACACTTTGTCTGACCCTCATGGTCTGATATTAAAATTTATTATATACTGTGGTGTCCTTGATAACTTGGGGGAAAAGGGTCATGCAGCCAACGTAGTTCTCAAGCTCATGGAAGGCAAACTTGGCAATGGCCACAGTTTGTTTATGGACAATTATTATAATTCTTTTACACTTGCCTCTAAACTTCTTGCTAGGAAAACCTATTGTACTGGGACACTGCGTATAGAACGCAAACACACGCCACAGGAGGTGAAAGCAGCTAACTTGAAGGTAGGAGAGACAATTGGCAGATACGCTGAAGGGGTTCTAATTGGCAAATGGCGTGACAAATGTTCAGTTTCATACATCTCAACAGAAAATGAGATGGTTGAGTCAATAAGCAGAAGAGGCAAATCACGTATGAAAGCACTTCCTATAGTCAAGTATAATGCCTTTATGAAGGGAGTGGATAGGTCAGATATGATAATGGCTTACTACCCAGTGGAGAGAAAAACTCCGCTGGTACAAGAAAATAAGCATCCACATTTTACACATGCTTCTGATAAATTCATACAATTTGTATAACATCCATCAAGTAGAAATTAATCAGAAGAGGATGTCCTTCTATGAATTTAGGTTGAGCGTTTTGGAAAACATCCTTCCAAAACCAAATGAACTACCACCTGTTCTCGCTCATAATCACACCTTGACCACACTAGGCCTCAGAACAAACTCAAATCGATCAAAAATGAAAGATTGTCGTGTCTGCACTCAAAATGGCTTGCGAAAGCAAGTGAAATACGTTTGTCAGGCCAGGAACTCCAGGACTGTGCCCAGGTATATGTTTTGATATGTACCACAACCACTAAAGTGACACAAATGTGAAGCCTCGGAAATATTGTAAATAAGTGTAATTATAAAATATTAGGATTTAACTTATATATAAATAATAGACTAAATCTATGAACAGTGTCTCATTGTAATCGTGATCTGCTCACATAAAGCAACAGTCAAGAGACTCGAAGTAAATAAGTGGCGTCACTCCAGTGTGAACCACTGTCCGGACAGGGGAAATTAAAAATGACGTCAGACAAATTAACTAACTACATATATAACTGTATATACTATACTACATATACTAACTGTATATATCGACTTATTTTGATGTGGAAGTGCAAAAAGAACAAAATTGTGATATGCAGACGAAAAATCAACATAATCCAGCCTTGAAGGAAACAGGTGACTTCACCCAGGTGCGGACCACTGTCCCGACAGTGGTATTTCCAAAATGGCGGCCGACCAAGATTTTACCCAGAAACCTTCTTCTACTGGTCTGAGAATATGGAAAAACACAAAAGGTAGGTTTAATTTTTAAAAAAATATTTTAGCACACAGGTAACAACTTGATTTTTTAATATCGCAGCGAACGTGTTAAAAGAATAATTACACATAATAGGAGGCGAGACAGTTCATTCTCAATTGTTCTTCCTCAGTTAATGTAATGTTGTAATGGTAATATTTTTACCATTACATTTATTCATTTTTAAAAAACTTAGGCTTTTTTACATTAGAAGTAGGTAATTTAGAAACAACAGAATTAAATTACAGTACCAGAAGCATAGACAGAATAATGTTCAGAACTCCCCAAGGTCAACAAATCTATTTTGAAACAGTAATTTATTTATAATGGTCCAACATTTTTTAATAAATTATCTTTTGGCGTTAAAATGTCTAGTAACTTTAGAACGTTTTATTATAGCAAGTTAAAGCCACTGTTACTATAACATGAAAATTGCAATTTATTTTACAACTTAAAAGATCTTTAACGTTATTTTCTTACTATAAAAAACAGCTTTAAGCCTAATTAGTTCAATAAGGGATTTGTAAATAAGGTATCCAGAGTAATTTGCATACTTATAGTTTTCATAATTTATTGATTTTCTTGTCTAGTTGTAATTGTGTTTTTAGTGTATATTGCCATGTTTTCTGTAAATAGCTATGTATTTTTTTGTTGTACAATTTGTTTTATAGCTAGTTTTTTTATAGTTTTGTATAATTTGAATAAGATTACAATTTAAAGGGAAATGTTATAAGTCATATTTAAGGTGTATTATAAGTTTGTTCACAAGTAAAGGGTTTGTGTTGTGTTTTAAGATATTATTTTTATCAGTGTCAAGTTTAGAGATGCCATAGAGAGCAGCCTCGGCTGATATCAACATTAATTTTTGTTGGACTCTTATAAGAAACCTGTTTATATTATGTTGTCCACTGACCACATTACTTGCTATAGTGGTCAGTTAATTTCAAGCTGTTTTTCAGTTTTATTACTGCATATTTAATAGGGAATAAATTCATTTATTCATATTCTTCCACATTCATAACATATCCTAGACTGAAAGTAGAGCTGAGAGAAGCACTACTGTGTTTCATCTAAATCTCAATAGTATGGGGATCAAATTTGAAAGGTTAAACCACTTCTTGTATTTAAAAGATCCAAATAAATTGTACTTACAGAACATGGAAGCAAAAAAGAAGAGTTGAATAGTACTTTTGTAGTTGATTATAGCCTTGTAGCGATTTATAAAAATAACAATATTGCTTGCGAAGTTGAAGCCCTTAACATTGAAGACTCTAGTGAAGAACTGAACTTTGAATAGGTAGCAGTCAGATTATTATTCAAATATGAGACACCAACACAACAGTGTGTGTATTTTAAGGTGAATATGAATGATTATATGACTGTAGGTTGAGCGTGCATGACCTGTGTAGTCTGTGTACTAATTGAGTTTCACTTATGCTCAGAAAGTAAGAATTGTATTAAATAAAAAGCAGCATTTCTACATCATTGGAATATATCGCTCCCTCTCCAGCCCTATTCATGTTTCTCTAACCCTTCTCAATAATACACTTGAAAACATAAAATTAAATAACACAGGAACCTGTATTTTTGATGATTTTAATGGTGACAGTTTGATATCATCTGAAAACCATGCTGCACTTAATAATTCATTGGCCACATTTGATAATTTGAGACCATTCCTTCCTCCCACAAGAATAACTGATCATTCTGCCACCTTGATTGATCTAGTGGGTACAAATTTTAATGAAGCACAGATTAAGGTTGACGTTACTAAAAACTAAATATTCAGGTGCATCAAAGTGTTATTTACAATATTTACATCACCAAATGTTTCGTTCATGCTGTGATATAGTTTCCTCAGTGGTATTTCTGAGATTAAAGAAGTAGATAAAGTTGATGCTTCATCCAAATAGATTTGAAACTGAGAGATCACAGAAGGGAAGACAACAAACAACTGATAGCTAGATCCAGTAACAAAACAAAAACAGTATAGAACGTCATAAATAGTGAACAAATTTCAAAATTATCTCAGAACCCATATGGCAGCTTGAAATTGCAGGTGAAATAGGAGACTGTCTTAACAGAGTAGCTAACCACTTCAACTTGTTTTTCTATAAACATCCCTGAAGAATCACTGGACCAAAATAAATATCTTTAAGCTAAAAGTCTAGTGGTAGATAAAACCTTCTAGAGTATTCCATTGTTTGAATGGTGACTGGTTTCAGTAGACAATAGACAATATTCTTTATAAAATAATTTAATCTTTAAAGTCTAAAACCTCTGTTGGGTTTGATGAAATCAGTTCCAAGTTCTTAAAATTGTGTATCAATGAGATTTGTAAACTTTTAAATAATGTTATCAACAAGTCACACTGACACAAGGCATATTTCCCGAAAAACTTAAAATGTCGAAAGTATTACCGCCACAAACTAGGAGGTAACAAAATTTTAAAATATAACCTTTATAAAACATGGCTGAACAGTATTGCACTAATAATGACTTAGTCTTCAATATATCCAAAACTAAGTATATTGTCATTGAGGAAAAAAAGATGTATTATCATAATTACCAAATTTAACAAAATTTGATGAGATAAGGCACTTAGGCATGGAATGACCATGTGGAAAAAAGGTATAAATTAAAAAATTGGCAATTCTCGCTCTTACGAGAATCAACAAATCATTACACAAGCTGCTTCCAATACTGCATACCATGCCATCTTTGAAGCTCATGTTGGGATTATTCTTTGGGGAGGCTCATCAAAATAGAACCTACAATGAGTGCTAGTTCTGCAAAAGTAAACAATTCGTATAATGGCTGAGGTGAAATCTCAGGACAGCTGCAGAGAAGCTTTCAGGAATCTAAATATCCTCACAGTTTTGTCCAGCTACATTATCGAAACAATAGTGTACGCTTAAAAACAAACTTAGCCAACACATAAGGAGATTCACAATTGTAATATTCCACATGCTGATGACTTCAATATCCCAACCCATAGAACTAAAAAGCTATCTGTACTAAAAAGCCATCTTTTGCTGAAGTTAAAATACTTAATATGCTGCCTCCAAGACCCCAGGACTTCTAACCCACAAAACCTGAAGAAAAAAAATCGGTTATTGGATAATATTGTATGTACACTTGAAGAATTCATGACTCTTTTTCACTGAAACAACTGTATTAATATATTTTAACGTATGAACTTTTCTTAAAGAAAATGTAATAAAGTTTACTGTTTATATGATTAGGACAACTCTTGCAGTTAATTTTAACTTTAGAAAATCGAACATAATGAACGTTTTACATCAATATAATTAATTTAAAGATCAGTTATCAGTTTAAATATCAAAATTGCTCCATTTTTTATATAACTGATTTACACAACATCTTATATGGGGCTCAAAGTACTGTGAGGCTGTATGCCAGCACAAAACATGCAGAGTGACTTGGTGACATCACAGAGTCCACTTACGAGACCTTATGCCATACAATATCATGCGCAGAGTTCCATTGCGAAGTTGTTGGTCAATCTTCCCTATGAGGCCACAGACAAAATTCCTTCTTTGGCCAAAGGCAGAGCTTGTTACACAATGTAATAAGCATGATTCCCTGATGGGATACAGTTAAGCTTACAAGTCAAGCTCGCTTACAAGGCTGAACTTCAAGGTCCTCAAACAAAGCGGGCATATTCAGAGTTACCTCATACATATGTAGTTTCCTTGTAAGCTCCCTCCCCGATGCAACATATTTCAAGCATACCTCCCAAAGAGTCAAGCTGGTCTGTAACTATCTGGTATGAGAAGGCTATTTGGATGTTTGGGATTTACCATAGGACTCCATCCTCTCTCCCCCCAAATGAACTTAAAAGTTACCATATTATTCTTATGGGAGTGGTTTGTTTTCATTTTATTTTATTAATTTATTTTGTTTAATTTCCTTAAATCAGCTGCTACAGTAAATTCAGCCATACTGAAGTACATCATTTCATTACCTAGACACAACAAAATCTCACATTACTAAATTTATAGTTTGAACACATAGAAAAGCACAAGTAAACAGCTAGTTACAAATATTACCTTTTTAAGTTTAACAAGTTTTATAACTCCTTCAAAAGTGAAGAAACTAGCAGTAGAGAGGAATATAAGAGCAGTAGTTAGGAATGAGTCATCATGTTGGTGGCTTCTGCCATCAGCCATCAATACCTACAACATCAACATCATGTATTAACTCTGATATGTTGAAAGGAGATCAGGCAGAAAATAATGTATGGTGATAATTATTAATATATATTTATTTTAAATAATAATTTAAATTACAAAAATTTAATAGTAATCCAGTCAATAAGTACAGTAAAATTATATGTTGGATAATTCCAGCTGCACTTGATGTTAATACAATAATCAATCAATCAATCAAATGTTCTTCATTTGTTACAAGTACAATATACAATAATAAGAGTCATACATACAATTTAAGAATTCAAAAGAAATCTGCAAAATAATAAATTAATTTTCAGTTAGTGGGATTTTCATTCCTGATAAGATTATAATTTTCTGTTGCAAGTATTAATCAAATTCCATATGATCTCTGAACTTTGGGCCCTATATAAAAAGATTTCTTAGTGTAGAATTATAATCAGTGATGATTATGTAACATTTGAAAAAATGTTGAAAAGCATCTTCTTAATTAGAAAAATGAATATTTCTAGATGAAATTATGCCATATGTATAAAGTTTTAAGTCAGTTGCCCCTTAACTTGTTTCCACAGTTTAAACAAAAAACACAAATCTGGTTTTGTTTCAGCGATGACAAATCAGTTTTAATAAGGTAAATACATATGGGATGACCAATAAAATAAATTAATTAAGAACTATAGAATGACAACCTTTTTTATTTTGATTGCCCTATTGTTTTCAGTTTGAAATGGAAGTGTTAAATGACATATCACATTTCTATTTAACATTTTGAAGTTGACTCCTGAAAACTTGAACTCCAAGTGATCCCTAATAACATTTGAACACTATAAATATAGTATGGGTTAGTATTAATTTAATGGCATAATCGTAAAACAAATCTTAGTATCTAAAAACAAGCCGGGTCCGGAAAAAATTTTTTTGGCTCCAAGGATTTTTAATTTTTTGGGGGTTTTCAACCATGTGAAATCGATTGGCACCAGTCTCAATCCTGGAAAAATTCTGATTTCTATTCCAGAGGCTTCTAGACGTCCTGTGTTATCGACTTCTAGCAGAAAAACCAATATGGAACCATTATCAACTTTTAGTAGAAAAAGGGGTATCAAACTATAGTTATTTAAATCCTAAATCACATTATACCATTACAATTTGGAAGAGACAACATTTAAGGGCTCTGCTCCCCCCCTCCCAAATAAAAATATGTTCATGTTAGGGGGTATCTTTCTAATTAAGCTTCCACGGTCAATGTTATCTTTAAGACTATCGAAGTCTTCTGGATTGGACCATGTCAAACTATGTACAACGGTAGGAGCTGACGTTTCGGCCTCATTATAGACAGCCATCTTCAGGGCAACAAGCACTGGCATATGTGGATCTGTGAGTAGTACTGGTGCGGACAGGTCTGGGCCTTAGGTTAAATAGGGTCAGGCGGCCTATTATTTGTGGAACGTGCCAAGGTGCATTAGTAATATGCTGCAATGTTCTAGACCAGGGATCGGCAACCCGCAGCTTGAAAATGATTCCATGTGGCCCACTTGACATGAATTCGATAAATATTAATAAGAATTTAACAACCAAATTTTTTGAGCGCACGTAAAGTCTTGTATATTCAATTCACAAACTAATTTCTTTCATTGAGAGTTCATATTAGTAAATTAAAGAGCAGAGTAATTTAATTTACTAATATGAATTAATACAATTTTAATTAGTAATTAAAAATTATTACCAATTTTAAAACACATTATACTTTAATGTTATTCATTAATTTATTTGATGTGTGTGTGTATGTATTAAAAGCGATAACGTGCGGCCGCTGTTGCCATGCCAGGTTTAAAATATGATCCTAAGTTGTAAAAAGTTAGCCTACCCCTGTTCTAGACCCTTCTGCACTGTATTTTTTTGCTGATTACTGGTAGCCATGTGATGCTAAGTTCAAATCTTTGGTCAATTTTTCTTTCATGTTTCTTTATTGCTTGGATACAAAAACTTTCTGTGACACTGACAGATTGATATATGCACATATTAAGGAACATTCGATTGGGTTTGATAAAGCTGAGATCTTAGCCAGTTCAGCTCATTATTTTGAAATGAGTTATTAATAATGAATAATGGAGGTTTGTCGGTACATCTGATGTTAAAATAATGTTGCTTAACATGATTTTTAAATCAATAAAGTTAAGTTTTTTATATCCTGGTTAAGCTGGTTATAGGAATTAAAAATACATAAACCAGGAATGGACAAAAGTTGTCAGGTATTTTTGTATTGAATAAGATATATTACTGTATATAGATACGAGAACATCAAGGCTATAGACTGATTGGTTTTGCTGGTGTTATACTGTTCTTATTAAGAATAAAGGTGCTGGATAGTGTTTTCACGTTGACAGCGCTCAGCAGTATGACTGTTAGTGCTGTTAGTGCTGTGCGCTCAGCAGTATGACTGTTAGTGCTGAAACTGACTGTCTTGAGTCTCAGCTGGTGCAGAGTACTGCCGTTTAAGTCTTGCTGACAGATGGTGTGGGCTGAAGATGACATGCATTACCTCATCTTTGTACAGGCAGTTTTGCATCGAACACCCTTTAAAATTTATTGAGGTAATTCAATGCTTCTTTTTAAATTACTTGGAAAGAAGTCTAGGTAACTGTTATTGATTAGTAATGTGTCAGCTTTGTGGTTCCTAATTTTTAAAGTGATATTGTATTTGAGGTTTTTTTGATTTTAGGTTGTGAACTATGATAAGTAGAGTTGTGCACCTAGATACTTACTTCAGTATATTAGCCCATTGGCGACATTATTAATAAAAAATAAAAAAATACCATAGGCAAAGTACTTGAATAACAAGCTGAAAATGAACAAAACTGTTGCGGTGGCTAAACTGTCAGCATTATAAGCATCCTATCGCTACTATGTCATGTTGCCACATCATTCTCAGAGAGCCATGTTGGTCCGTAACCGCGGAGGGACAGTTCTAATGTAATTGCACCAGTCACCTTTTTGTGCCCCTACTGGAATTTGAACCCAAGCACAACCATCTTCCTAGCCACAGAAGACGGTGATTCTATCCACTAGATCACCAATGCATGACACGACATAGGCCAAAACCAGTTCAAAACAGGTAGAACTCTTTAGCGGGAGACTTTTATATTGCAATTCAGTAGTATACGGTTGTAGTTTTTCTTTTTCCCACTAATTCTGCTCATGACAGAAAGTGCTCTCTAGTGACAATGTTGTCTCTCTACAGTGTATTTGATTGTTTAGTGTGTATATTCACTATTTAAACAATGATAAACATAGAACAAGCACTGCTCGTCAGTCGTTGCCAATGAATAATGAATTTATTTTCCATCTCTTAACAACTAGTAACATTTTTTTAACATACACTTTGGAAAATTTACACTGACCTTTTTCCAGTGTTTGGTCAGTGTTGCGAAAAAAAAATAAAAACGAAAAATAACTAAAATTGAATTTGAGTCCAGTTCTCACAATAAAGTTCCATGCAGCCAACATGCCGCTCTCTATGACGTCCGCAGACAATACACTACAATCTAACATAAATAGCTTACAATAAAATAACAATCATTATTACACTCAGTAAAATTACAAACATACCATACAAATTTGAAGAAACAAACATGAACGAAAAAATTAAATTGTAACATAAATTAAAATAATTTAATTTTTCCAGCCAAACTAGAAAATACTTATTTCACCCACATGTGTACAGACTAAAATAATCAGAGATTTAATATTCTCAATTTGCATAACATAAATAAATAACAAGTTAAAGTAAATTTTATCCTATTCCTGTAGACACTGTATAGAAACGTTTTTTTTAAATTATAATTAACCTAATACATTTGTTAAAAAACCTACATCAGGCTTACTCAAAAGCCAAACTTTCAACTGTTTGCAAAAACGCTTTGCATTGTTGCACACTTTAATTTATAATGGTAGCTGATTAAAAGCTTTAGGTCCCACATACAGCAAGGCTTGTCTGAATGTTTCTTTTCTTACTTTGGGTAATCTAAAGTTCCTTTTTCCAATACTTCTCGTTTTACATACTAAATCGTGTGTACCTTCATTTCCACTTCTTATATAAGATATTCTTAAAACCTTATAAGTGAATAGATGTTCTACTGGCAGAATGTTTAACAGTACATATGAAGAGAAAGCACTTGTTCTTCTATTTTTATTTAAAATTATCCTGATAAAGTCGTTTTGTGTAACTTTCAATTTATTGATTAATGATTTATGTGTGCAACCCCAGCAGCTTATAGCATACTGTAATCTTGACTGTATTAAAGCAAAATAAAGAGTACGCATCAAATCTGTATCACAAAAATTTCTGAGATAGTAAAACATACTAATTGATGTTCTTAACTTTCCATGTAATTTCGTGATATGACTTTCCCAAGTTAATTTGCTGTCTATTATTACACCAAGATATTTAAAGTTACTTACTTTCTCTATGCATTGGCAATTAAATACATTATAGGCACGATTTACTGCATAGTATTTCAACTGTTCGGGTAATTCAAAATTCTTAAAGCCAAAGTTTATGTATTTAGTTTTTATCACATTAGCCTGCATACGATTATCATAACACCAAATTTTTAAAGCCGTCAAGTCGCTACTTATATTTTCATATAGAATGTTGAGATCTTTTTGCGTGTAAAAGAGATATACATCATCGGCAAAGGCACTAATACGTCCGTATAAAAGTTTCCTACAAGTCATTAATCAAAATTAAAAAGAACGTGGCTGATAACACTGAACCTTGGGGCACTCCAGACATAACAATCAAGGGAGGGCTGATGCAATCATTAATACATGTTGTACTCTGTTTACCAAAAAAACTTTTAAACCAATTCAAGCCTACTTCTCGAACTCCAAGTCCAATTTTAACTAGGTCAAAAGCTTTCTGGAAATCAATAAATAAACCTGTTGTTTTTATAGACTTTTGTTTACACTTTCATAAATACAGTCGGTTACTTTTCCTATAGCTTCCTCCATAGATTTATTTTTCCAAAAACCATATTGGTTTGGATTGAAAAAGTTTATTTTCTCTAGAAATTTTAAGATTCTAACTTTCATTAACTTTTCAAAGATTTTTGAAAATACCGATAATAGACTAATTGGACTTCGATTATCCAGTTTCAAAGAATTTACTTTTTAATATAGCGGAACAACAGTATTTAATTTTAAACTTTCGGGAAATATACCAGAATTAAAACTTAAATTTATAATGTGTGTCAACACCGGTTTAAATGGGTTAATATCTTGCATAATCATATACAGGCAATATTTTACTTACATGAGGAATAAGATGAAGAAAAGCATCACCAAGGAGAGTTCCGGCAGCCAACGCTACTAGAAAACTGATCAACTGACTGATAAAGGATTTTTGTAGCAGTGGTACTAGAGCTACACACACAAAGCCCGTCAGACTTATAAATAAAACCATACCGACAGCATACAACCAATCTATGAAACAGAAAAGTATGACACTTGTTAGTAATATATGTACGTATATATATTTGTACGAGTTTTTGCTATCATTACTAACAATTAAATTACTTCTAAAAATTTAAAGAATTTATCTCAGAGAGTAGACTGTAAATTTACTGTTCATTCTTAATCCATATTTTCAAAATATAAATAAAATCATCTCTAATTTACTTGTGTTTGTCCAAGTTTAATTCAGATTAAATAATTGAGGCTATTTCAATAAAGAAATCAAACAACCTGTCACAGAAGTTTAAATAGCTTTAACCTTCTAGCGGTAATACCATTGATTTTATACAGGAATAGATTTCCCATACAATGTTAAATTTTGTGTCAAAATATCAGCTGTTTTTGTGGTCGTAAGAATACAAGTAACATACGATTGTTACTTGTATTCTGTAACATGTCACCATTTCTGATTGGATTAACCTTTTTAGATGCGGTTTGTGGCATTTAACTCAAACAAGTAAAATCTTTAAAATAAAATACGGCAAGACCCATGCTTACATTTCAGATTTCTATGATACCCTCCATGGGCCGTTCCTCCACTGTAGAGGTGATGACAATTACATGAAAAAGTAGTTAAGATAGCCATATAGTAGTTTGCAAAGTTTAAAGATTGTAACTGCAATGGTTTAAAAAATAAAAAGGCGTTTTCAGACTTTTCAAACACAATGTATATTTGGGACTAATTTAGGTGTGTCATGTTTAGAATTGCGTAACGAACTGTTTGGTATCAACATAAAAAAATGTTTATGCTAACTGACACAAATTTAAATAGTTTTTTAATTAGCATAATATGTGTTGATACATAAACAGTACAAGTGAACATCACACAACACAAATATATTAAAATATAAGCATAAAATGCACAAATATACTACAACAAAGTAATATACACAAAGTACAAAATGCACAAACATACTGCAGTTTAAGTATGCAGTTTAACAAAATGCACAAATAATATGGTGGGTGATTAATTTCAGCGAACCAAGCTCACCTCCTCAGATCAGAGGGATTCACAAAATAAACTTTCTTTTGTGAATACTACCAATACTTTGCTAAAGGGAACTCAATTTGGGAGAGTGAAAAAAGTGGGAACACAAAGATTAGCAATTCATCAGAGTGGTCCCATTGAACTCATAATCGGAATAACAATAATAAACACATATAATGAAATTAAGATTCTCAAATTAATTGATAAGCTAGGATTTTTTTTTTAGTTGGTAGCCAAAAGTGAAGTAAAGAAGTCATTTCTTCTGTAGTACAAT
This sequence comes from Stictocephala bisonia, assembly GCA_035578905.1. Taxonomy (NCBI): domain Eukaryota; kingdom Metazoa; phylum Arthropoda; class Insecta; order Hemiptera; family Membracidae; genus Stictocephala; species Stictocephala bisonia. The sequence continues at coordinate 5,419,972 of JAQJVL010000008.1, forward strand.
ACTGATTGCATTTATAGGTTATTTTAGACGTAATACCAATTTGGCCTATATTGGTTTTGGAAAATGGTCCAAGGGAGTTCCAGTTCAATCAATCAATCAATCAAACATTATTGCCATATAATACAATTAGTACATGGGCAGGCGTCAATTATTCTAGTGAACAATACTGTACATAGAATACATATATATATATTCCTAGAATTATAATTACAACATTAACTATTAATTACTTTGCAGAAACTCATTTATATTATAATATGCTTCACTCAAAAGTAAGCCTTTAAGTCTGGTTTTAAAAGGTTTTGCATCCATTTTAATTTTTAGTGGGGCTGGCAGAGAATTAAATAATTTAATACCATTCATTAATAAATGTTTTTTAAAAAAGGAGGTCCGGTGTTTAGGTATTGGTAGATTTGTTTTACTTCGGAGGTTGAAGCTATTGGAGCATTGAGATGGTTATATTCTGAAAAGGTCAGGGTTATTTATGACAAAACTTAGTGTTTGATATATATATGGATGGAAGTGTTAAAATATTGTGGTTTTTAAACCATTCTCTGCATGAATCGGTTCTTCTTAGTTTGAAGATGATCCTTACGGCTTAAGGATCCTTAGTTAAGTTACCAAGTATATTATATTTTCGTTCTGGACCTGATAAGTGATAAGGGAAGATGGTGAAAGATAACTATCCAAGTTCAACCTGACTTGTTGCCACCATGGATCTAGTATGGGATCACTCAGCACTGGCAGGCAAGTTTAATGGAAATTTCTTGAAAAATCCAAGAATAATTATATTTTCACCTACATTATTGCTTAACAAGTTGACATATAGCCAATACGTTGTTCCTTTAAATAGTTCAAATAAGACTTACCAGGAACAAATCAACACAACTCTCAATTTCTTACAGTGTCATAAAGTAGCATGCAATGCATAAAGTTTTTAAATGTTGTGTAGTTTTATATATATGAAGACTATATGCATGATAGATACCCACAATAATGTACGAAACCAATGTTTTTTATTTAAAAAAAAAAAAAACTTCACTCGCCAGTTCACATGGCCTTGCAAGCCTGTGCATAAACTTTAGTTAAAAAGTGAGGTACCGACCGTTCGCTCAGTGGGAATTTGAACCTTGGACCTTGCCAGTCGAAGCCTTAGCCACTGAGCCACCACGCCGCCAAAACACCACACTGTTGTATGTGTGTGCACTAACTAAATGCAATAGAATCCCCGTTATCTGGCTTAATGTGGCGAGTGGTGGAGTCAGAATGTTTAAAGCCAAATAATACAGAATGTAGCAAAATTCTAATTTTTCAGAAAAAAACTACTATGTTAAATGTAACAAATATATACTGTTAACCCTTTCAGTGCCAACGTCCGGGTACCCGGACGTTTTTTAACTGTTCACAAAGTGCCAACGTCCGGTAGGACCCGGACGTTTATAGGTGGTCGCGTAGTGCCAACGTCCGGTTTTCCCGGACGTTTCGTAAAAAAATCGTAAAAAATAAATATAATAATTTTTAGCTTTGAAACTTTAACAATAGTATTAAGAATAATATTCTTTATCCGTTTTCAATATTTATAAAGCATTTAACTGTGTACATTCAGTATATAAAAAGAATAATAAACACATCACAACGTGATCAAGTCAGCAGCGCTCTCGGTCAGCTGTCTGACGCAACGTCATTGTTATTCCTCCAATTCCTCCAATTCAAAAAATTCCTGATGACCGTGAAAAAAATTGCTGTGTTTGCAGTAAGGAAAGTACGCAAAAAGGTGGCAAAAGGAAGAAGTCCACTTTCATGTGTAGTAAATGTAAGAAAGGCATACATAACAAGTGCCTTAGCAAACACCATTGCTAAAAATATTTTAATTTTTTTTATTTATCATAAAAATTGTAAATATGTTAGCCTAGTTCATTTTTTTACTATTAATTATATAATATTATGCAACATGTATGAACTTCATTGAACTTATTTGGATGGAAATCAATAATAGAATATCCTCATGTATTACCGGTTATTGTAGTGAAAAACTGAAATGCGCCAGAATTTACAAAAATGTGAACCAATTAGTTATTTTTGAAGCTATGGACCTGAAAATTTGTATTTATATTCTTAAATGATTGTTTTAATTAGTGAAGTGCACATCTATAACAAACAGATTTTTTTCATCATGGTTAAAAGGCATTCTTTTTGGATTAAAAAAAAAAAAAAAAAAAAAATGGTAAGTACATATATTTTTATATAGTGTTAACCATAATATTATATGATTTCTGTTGTTTTATGGTGTTGTGCATACATTTTGGAAAATAACAAAAAAAAATCATTGTTTTACCTTGATAAATAAATTAGTTATGATTTTTTTTAAATAGCTTGCAAAACCGCTTAAAATTGCCCGGCAACATAAGGTAAAACTAGTGAAAAAATGCCCGGCAACATAGGGACATTTTTAAAAAAAATGTCCGGCACTGAAAGGGTTAACATCAAATGATTAAACATTCCTGTTGTTCTCTAACCATCCCTACATACTACCAACTTATCTGTTGTAGTAACCTCGCCATTTAGAAAATATTTGTAACTATCATTCCAAACTCAATTCAATTGGTGTTTTAAAATGAACTATTGTTTGTTCTTTTTATGCTATAAAAATAGATTACTATACTTTACAGGACATGACACTTCTATATTGTAACACTTCTAGTTTGCATTTATTGATTTTGATCAAACCTAACTATAAATTACAAGACCTGCACTGTACTGTACTCACAAAGTCTGTGTCATTTTGGAAATTAAAAAGGAATCATTGCAAATATAATGCAAATCAAATCTCATGAGTTTTTATTCTATCGTCACCAGAAAATTAAATACTTAGACATAATAAAAAGAAAATCTGTTTACTGCACAATGCCAAGTTAGGAATACACCCGACCACACCCCTTATGAGAAATTGACTCTTCCAGCCAGAATCATTACATTTTGTACATTTTGCCGTCTAGGTTTTATGGGTGCCAAAGTGACCACAGAAATACACCAACTATACAGTTGATTATAAACGTTATAATCTATGACTACAACTTAAATGTAGTGCCTGCTATGATCAAGATACTATATTGAAATATTGGCATTTGGTAAATGTGTTAGGAGTGACAGACTTTGACATTATAACTTTCTAACAACGACATTTTCATACAATTCCAAACTGAATAACAAAAAACGCTAGATAAGCAAAGTTGTACTGTAGTATGTGTTTGTTGGATGTTAAACTAAAAAAGATACTAACTGGTGACTGATGTAGAACCCATATGATGGTGGTTGTTTGATTGGGAGCAAGTGCGTTTGTCCAACTCATATATTATGGCAGGGCACATGTGAATGAAGGTGACAGGGCTGAGACTAATGTTGGTACCACACACCCCGTAGACAGCCAGCAGCTGTGAGGCAGAGAGACATTGAGGAGACGTAGGCAAAGGAGAGGGTTGTGTTATCAACTCATCATGAAGCTCTATCAGATTCGCCAGTTCCTCCCCTGTTTTACCTGCACAAATGTCATAAATTTACAATAATTCCTAATATATCATGATTAAAAAATATTCACTTAATGCATCCAAAACAATATACACAACTTTTATTTCCTTTTCAACTATGTGTAGTATTTATATTGTAATTAAACACATTTAGTACTAAATCCCTATATTTATGGTTAATAATCGTATAATTCAATGTTAGGTAGTAAAAATCATGCTTTTACAAAGACCATAATAAGTGTTTGCCTATCCATTAGCTGAACTGATAAAAACTTTTTTATATCCCTCATCAAGTTGCTATGCTAACTTCAGGAAAACTATTAACAATTTAAATTATTGTACTAACTTAGTGAAACTAAGATTTCATTTTAAAATAATGATTCAGTGATTATGTTACATACATAATAAACCTGTGTATAAAATAATATTAGTTTTAAGTTATTTTGTTTATAAAAAAAATTAGTGTTAAGAAAGCTACAACAGAAATGTTCTTATAAAAAACTAATTTATACTTACCATTTAATTTGAACATTTAGTACTAATCTCTGAAGATTCTTGATTTTTAAACGTTTTATAAACATATTGTAGCTGATTAATAACTCTGTATAGATGAATATATTTTGATAAAAAGTAGTTCAGGTGTTGTGATTTTGAAATTTGAGATACAAATATTAAAATATATATCTGACATGATATCCTTCAAAATGAGCCAGTAACATCAATGCAAATACTGTACTACTGAAAACATAATTGCTCAAAGGTAATGTAAGTAATGGGCTTCACAAGAGCTGTTAAACATTGATGTATCTAATGGTAACAAATTTTTGCATTAGCAAATTGAATTGTTTATCCAATTTGTCTAGCGTTACATACTTGCATTCTGTTTTAATTGGACAAAGCCAAGCTACATGGCCACATAAATGTTGTTTATAGTTGGCTCAACAATATTCTTTTACAACCATCTAGAACAGAGGAACATTTGTCGTCACACAATTAATTCTCTACTTAATGTGTCTTCAGTCTTAGGTTTCAGTTTTAACTTTGCCTCGGAAAGACAATGTGGCATGGTGAGACAATGAATAACAGGTGGGTCGGTGAAAGTGTACATGTACACTACGTGAGTTGGAGGGCCTATCAAAACATAAGTTAGCCAAAGAACCCTTCACAAAAATGATGTATAAGAAATTAATGGAATTAAGATATACATAAAAGCACGGTTAGAAGTTACAAGACCTTTCAATACCCAAGAGGTAAAGAGACACTCAGAGCTTTGAAATTAAATGAAAATTGTCTTTATTTTATATATAAATGGGGAGGTTAGGACTACCCTTACACTTGACCATAGCTCTTACTCTTTTGCCAGATGGTAATAGGATCGTATGAAATTTGACCAGAATGTATTACACACTTTTATTACCAAAAAAACTGACTCTTACAGAGTCATTTTTTCTATCTTCTTATTTTGTTATGATGTTGGGGAGGGGGAAGGGTTACGATTTATGTACATTAGTTAAATTTAGAGGGTATTGAAAAATGTTAGCTATAAACTTTGTAATGGCTTTCCAAGTATTACATTAGTATCACTCTGCAGCCTTTGTTCATTAGCTGATTTTAAGGATTTCAATGTTGACAAATTATTAAATAACCTCTTATTGCAATAGTCGTACCAATTGCAATAGTCGTACCAATTGCAATAGTCGTACCAATTGAAATCAATGCTTAGTTTACCAATTTGCTTCTGTTTTCATTTCACATAATTACTGAAATCAGAACAATTTTAAGTATATGTATCAAAACATTAAAATATTCTAAGCAATCAACATTCTCCATTACTGTTCCTAAAAATGACAGATTAAACAAAATTGTATCAGAAAAATATGTAAAACATTGTTTTATCATTGATCTTATTGAGAAGAGACCACTCCAGCCCCCCCCCCCTTAATCTGTAGCCGAATGTCTTCTTATCCAACTATAGAAACTGCGCCTTCATGAACTTAATAAAGTAAATAGAATATAAGTTTTAATGACCTAGCTAATAACTGAAGAACATGCTCATGGACATGTGAACCATACATTACCTAATTACCTAAATACTGTGTTTAAAAGAAAAAAAGATCACAAAAGCTTAAAATAGTTATACCCATTTTAAGTTGTTTAATCTTATCAAACAAAGAATCAATTACTTACAATCATTACTTTTAATTATGTTTTCAACATGTCGACTCCCACGAGAAAGTGATTCAGTGCTCTTCTTTGTGTTATTACTTTTTGCCGAATCCAGGGAAGGAGTGCCCAATCCCAAATTCTGGTATAACCGTTCAAATCCCTGAAATAAAAAGTTAATTAAAATAAATACAATATCAAACTAAGTTACAAAGAATCTGCATTAATCTATATTTATAAAAGAGGAAGTGAAAAATTAAAAATCAATGTAGAGCCTTAACCACAATAGGTAGGATTTTTTAATATTGATAGTACTTTTATTTTAGGGTCTAGGTGTGGGCAAAAAAAAAGGATTTTGTGAAATTTTTCTGTTGAGGTTCAAAAATCATAATTTTTTTGAAAAAGTTTACACCTCTCCATAGTAAATACATAGAGGGCGATCTAAAAATCAACGTATAGCGTAAACCGTAAAAGATAGCTACTTGAAATTTTTACAGTACCTACGTTTTATGGTCTTAGTGTATGATAAGAAAGGATTTTTTAAAATTCTATCCCTGAGGGGTAGAAACAGCCCCACAAACGTTCATGGAGGCCGATATAAAAATCAACAGCGTAAACCATAATAGATAGCTTCTTGAAAATTGTACAGTACATTCGTTTTATGCTCTTAATGCTTGCTAAGAAAGGATTTTTTGAAATTCCATTTCTGAGGGGTAGGAACAGCTCCCCAAACATTCCATTTTCCCCATAAGAATAACATTGGCATTAACTTAATTTAATAATTTATTTAAAACTGCTGACACACATAAACATGACACAAATTTGTTACATATGTGAATAATTACTGTATTATTTTTTATTTGTTTCGACAAATTAGTTTGATTCAAATTGTTTTTAGTGATCGTAAATAATTCTTTCTGCAGTTTGTGTCATTGAAGTAAATGTGTACATATTAATTCCCTTGGAAGAGAGGATTCATCATTTTCATTTTTTTTTTATGACTCGGATTCTTTTTTCTTTCCTTTTTCAAGACATAGTTGGAGCTGTGAATATAGTTGCAGATGGTGAGGATGTTCCTCACCGTGTGATCTTGGGAATGGTGCATGCCTATTTTACTCCCTGTCTTATATTGTACACGGTTCAGCGTTTCGAGCGCCTGCGGTACGTCTGAGCTATTGTAAATCATGTGTCTAACAACTAGCAGAGATTAAAATACTTCACTATGAATTGAGCAGGCCAACAATACTCCTATAAGCTATAATAGATATCTGAAAAATCCAAATGTGAGACTTATGGTACTTCTTGTGAGCTCAAGGCAGTGGGAGACATTCCCCCCTTCGAGTTTGAAATATATCGTGATGGCAAACTTCTGTCCAAGTATGGGAAGAATGAAAGAGATAAACGACGTCTTCGGTTTAGGGGAAACAATTTGAAGGCCATTTCGACGTCTTACTTGCTGTGACATCAACATTTCCTTCACGGATGAGAACATCTCTACCCAGAAGCTCCTCTTATCTTATGGACTGTCGTCCATCATGTTTATTCCACACCCATCATACAATTCCTCAAGCTTCTCTGTCAAGCACTATTATTATGACTGATTTTGATACGTCTGTTACAATAAAAATCTCTATTATAAAAAAATATGAGAGTTCATCTTAGAGATGATGAAACTGCTGGAAACTTTTCTTATCAACTTTTGAGAATAGGTGATGGTAAATATTCCGAATCTGGAGGAAAGATCAATTTGCCCTCAGAACTAGGAAATGTACTCTAAAGGAATTAATGGACAGAATATATACACTACATTAAGCATAAATCAACTAAGTGGCTTTGTGAAAAAGCAATATCGATTCCAAAAAATAGACAGCTGTAGAAATTAATAATATTTTACTAAACTCTTTTCAAGAAATAAAAGTTGAATACCTTTCGAAAGATTCAATTGTACAAGTAGATAATGCTGTACAATTTTCAACTGAATTTTTCAGCATACATAAACCCACCTGAATTTCCACCACATAGACTTACTTTAAAAATTGGAACACCGGTCATGCTTCTCAAAAACCTTTTTCCATCCAAAATTATGCAATGGTACACGTTTATTAGTAACTACTTTCCATAAAAATGTTATTGAAACAATATTATTACTAGCAGTACTAGAGGAGAATTTGTATTTTTTATTCCAAGAATCAAACTAATTCCTACAGACTATCCATTCCAACTCAAAAGAGTACAGTTCCCTATTAATTTGTGTTTTGCAATGACTGTTAATAAGTCTCAAGGACAATCCTTAAAATTTGCAGGCATAGATTTGAGACAAGTGTGCTATTCCCACAGATAATTTTAAATAGCCTGTTCTAGAGCAAGCAGTCCATCAAGTTAAGTTACTTTGACAACAAAAGGACAGACAAAAAACGTAGTTTATAAAGAAGTTTTTCAGTAAGTTATGCTTAAAATTCTTAAATGTGCATGCGTAGTAAATTGTTGTTAATTTCAAAATTTTAACTTGAAATAAAAAGTAATAATATTAGTTTAATTTATATGTTTTTTTAATGTGAACATTTTCAGTTCAGTGTTGCTTTTCTGGATCACTTCTAATTAATGTGGTTAATTAGCTTCAATTTGCCAGTGATCCTGTAAATCCTCTTGGATTATGAGTTTCGGCTTCTATGCTAGCATCAGTTCCTTAAACAAATATATTTGATATACAGTTTTTTTTAACTGAGAAGACCATCAAGAATAAATTTTAAAAAATGTTTCAAGTTTATTAAGGATCTGATAATGGCATAAAAGCTTAAACGCGTAATCCAAGAGGATTAACAGGATCACTGGCAAATTGAAGTTAATTAACAGGATCACTTGCAGATTGAAATTAATTAACAGGACCACTTGCAGATTGAAGTTAATTAACAGGATCACTTGCAGATTGAAGTTAATTAACAGGATCACTTGCAGATTGAAGTTAATTAACAGGATCACTTGCAGATTGAAGTTAATTAACAGGATCACTTGCAGACTGAAGTTAATTAACAGGATCACTTGCAGATTGAAGTTAATTAACCTATAATACGTCAATGTATAAAAACATATTATCATATACTCTTAACAATTATTATAATTTACACTATTAGTATAGATGAAAAAAATACAAAATAAATAGGCATATCTTCTGCTTCTTAAACAACTTTTTAGCCTAAGTTCATAAACTAAATTTTTTTTGTTTACAAATACTTAAAATTTAAATTAAGAAAATTATAAATTTTATACATTTTGTAAAGAATCTGAAAGTTTGCGGGCGAAGCCGCAACGGGGATGCTAGTGATTTTATAAGAAATTTAATCGGTTAAATATTGTGTCCTGCTTGTTTGTCTAAATATAACAACTGGCTTTTGTGTGGTAGACAGAAGTTTAACTGACAGAGATTCATGCTATCCTCTTTTTAAACAACTTCAAATTATGAACCTACCATGTGTCTATATACTGTACCCGCCCGCTTCGCCGTCATAATATTGATTTTCATTATTTAATCTAATATCCAACTTAGAACAGCTGATGTTATCTCAAATTTACTACTGTACTGAATTATTTTTAATTTTAAAAGTTAAGGCTACCACAATTTTAGTCAATTTGTTTTTCTTGAACAGCTGTTAATCAAATAAGACAGCTCCATAAGAATACCATGGGAATTTTGGAGGCCAGTGGGATGTGGAGTCCTGAGGTCTGAGAGGAAAATCCTCTCTAGTGAGCCTCTAGGGACCAAGATTAACCTATGTACAAAATGCCAAGTCAATTGGACATATAGTTTTGGAAAAATCGTGATGAGTGGTAAATGGCTTCTATATAATATATATACCAATTCATGTTTGGTGCATTGTAAAGAAAATTATCAGCTCAAGCTGAACTTTCATGACTATAATGCAAAGAACAAAAGCAAGCTAAATATGATAAACGTTAGGATAGAAAAAACTAGGAAAAGTCATTTATATACAGAAATTACACTGTATATATATTTAATTTCATAAGGCGAATCTGTTGCTTCAAAGTTCCAAGCACTACACTCCACTTACAGCCTTCGGAAATGGCTTATTTTAAAGCTCTGATAATGTAGACAGCGGGAAAAATAAAAGTTTCGTGATCCGCTCTAAGGGCTCTGCCCTGTTGGCCCTCAAAGTTCCCATGTTAATATTATGGGAGGAATGTTTCTAACTTTTGTTTTGACTTATTGAGTCCAGCTGTCAATAAGACAAATTAAATATCCCAGCTGTTAATGCTTTGAACCCTATTTAAAATATATCTAAAATTGTAAACAAGAAGCTGAATTTTAGTTTTAAGTGTTTGTTTGTGTTGTGACTGAATAATTTGTGTTATTTAAACTGTGAACAGTGATATATTATTCCACTGTTTAAAGAATGAAATATTTTATTCATGCATTTACTATATATTCAATTTCGTAAATAAATCGGTTGCATCAACATTCTAAAGCTACACTCCACCTACGGCCTTCAGCATTGGCTCATTTTCGAGCTCAGTTATTGTAAATGGCGGGAAAAATAAGTTTCGTGTTCCGCCTTAAGGACTCCGCTCCATTGGCTTTCAGTGTTCCCATGTTAATATTATGTGAAGAATGTTTCTAACTTTTGTTTTGATTTATTGGGTCCAGCTGTCAATAAGACAATTTATATATTCCATCTGTTAATGTTTTGAAGTTTGTTAAGTAAAATTGTAAACAAGAAGCTCAATTTTTGTATTAAGTGTTTGTTTGTGTTGTGACTGAATTATTTGTGTTATTTAAACTGTGAAAAGTGATATATTTGTTCAAGTATTGAAACAATGGATAGTTTTATTTATGCATTTACTATATTCAATTGTATAAGGAAATTGGTTTTGTCAACATTCTAAGCACTACAATCCATCTACGGCCTTAGGCAATGGCTCATTTTCAAGACCTTCAAAGTTCCCATCTTATGTGAAGAAGGTTTCTAACTTTTGTTTTGATTCATTGAGTAATATGCATTAAATATTCCACCTTTTATTAGACAAATTAAATGTCCCAGCTGTTAAAGTTTTGAACCCTATTAAATATGTCTAAAATTATTATAAACAAGAAGCTGAATTTCTGTATCAAGCATTTGTGTTGTAACTGAATTATTTCTGTTATTTAAATGAACAGTGATATATTTATTCCTGCGTTTAAAGGATGAACTGTGTTATTTATGTAGTTACTATATATTCAATTTTGTAAGAAAAATAGGCTGTATAAAAATTCTAAGTGTTATACTCCACCTACGGCCTTTGGCAATGGCTCATTTTAAAGTAGATGGCGGGTAAAATAAAAGTTTTGCAATCCGCCTTTAGGGCTTCGCTCCATTGGCCTTCAAATTTTCTACTTATTCTTATATGAAGAAGATTTCTAACTTTTGTTTTTATTTATTGTGTAATGCATTAAATATTCCAGCTGTCAATAAGAAAAATGATATATCCCAGCTGTTAAATGTTGAACCTGTTAAATATGTCTAAAATTATGACATGAAGCTGAATTTTTGTATTTTAAGTGTTTGTTTGTGTTGTCCCTGAATTATTTCTGCTATTTAAACAATTAACAGTGAAATATTTATTGGAAAGTGTCTTTACACTCTTTTGATGAAATATGTTATTTATACAATAACTGTATTTTTCTTTACATACTAGTCACGAACGCCAGGAGGAGACCACAGAGACGGGGAGTTGTTCACAGGAATGACACTATACGAAGAAGAGCAAGAGTAGATAATGTTGAACTGAATGATGATCGAATGCAAACACCATTTAGAAGACCAATAATAGACGATAAAAATTAAACTGCCAATAATAAGGTTTAATGGACCAAGAATGCATGCATTGTAGTACTCTTCATTTTAGAGAAGAAATTACTAATAACCATTTTATGTCATGTTGTCAAAATGGACTCATCTGCCTACCTCAGCCACAAACCAACTTAGAACTTTAACATATGTTTGAAGGGGACTTCCAACTTTTTAAACACATCCGTCAATACAGCAGTGCTATGGCGTTTGTTTCTTTTTCAGCTACTAAGAAAGACATTCCAGAAAATGGACCCTACTGTTTTAAAATCCAAGGACAAATTTATCATTTCATTTCTGATTTGCTGCCACCAAATAAAGAAGACCCTTCTTATGGCCAATTGTACATAATTGACACCTCGAATGCAACTGAAATTCGTCAAAGGCGCAACGAAAACAGTGGCTTGAAACCTCAGGTATTGTTAAGATTAGCTGACATTTTATCAGAAAATCCATAAGCACAAATTTACAAAAGATCTTCAGAAGAAAATGATCGTACAGAAAGGAGATAATAAATTGGAACTTAGGTTTGTGGATAACATTAATATGGATTTGCGTAGATATAATAAACCAACTGCAGACAAAATAGCCGGTGTCTTCAATTCAACTGAAGGCGAGCCTCCAGCACATCGGCATTTATCATAGACAAAGTGGTCCAAAACTACTTTCTATAATAAGCCCACATTTTGATCCAATGTTATATCTGCTATTGTTTCCACATGAAGAGCCAGGATGGGATCATAAAATGACCCACAATGGATCACGGAGGCAATGAGTTCGCCAGCGTCTAACAATGTTGCAGTATGCTTGCTTTAGATTGCAGTTCTTGGAGATTGTTCTCACTTATATTCGTCAAAAAAATTATTGACAACAAAAGTATTATGTTGTTGATATGTACTGTAGAGTGGAATCAGGCATACTAAAGTTCAACAGAGACAATCAATCTCAACTCCGTAGTGAACACTACAGAGGGTTACAGGACTTTGTACTAAATCGTGCCCAATTAAAAAACAGTGATTGTATTTGTATTTGTAAATTGTACACAAATTTGGCAAACCAGACATTTTTAAAAAATGACATGCAACCCACAGTGGCCAGAGATTCTTTCTGCTCTAAACAAATTGGAAACGTCAGCAGATCGACCCAATATAATTTTGAGGGTATTTCGTGTAAAACTAAATGAGTTAAAAAGAGACTTATTCAAAAACCATGTATTGGGAGTTGTATTAGCCTATGTATACGTTATTGAATTTCAAAAACATGGTTTGCCACACTGTCATATGTTCCTATTCTAGATAATGATTCAAAGTTTCGAGTTCCTACTGACATAGACCGATGCGTTTATGCAGAGCTCCCAAGTGTGAATGAATTTCCAAGATTACATGAAGTAGTTTACTGTAATATGATACACGGACCATGTGGTACAAAAATTCCTAATGCTCCTTGTATGCGTGAAGGAAAATGTAGCAAAACATATCCCAAAAAATTCTCAAATGAAACCGTTGAAAACCAAAATGGATACCCAAATTACAGAAGACAAAACGACGGCAGTTTGGAGAGGAAAGTAGTTCATTCGGTTGACAATAGGTAGTTCCATACAACCCGTACTTATTGCTAAAATACAATGCCCACATCAATGTTGAAATTTGTTCAAGTGTTCGTTCTGTTAAATATTTATTTAAGTATGTTTACAAAGGGTATGACTCAGCATGTATGCAGTTTGTAGTAAGTGTTTCTGAAGAAAACCTTAGAGTGACATATGATAAAACCATTAATTTCAATAACATGCGCTACGTCAGTTCACATGAGAGTATTTGGCGACTTCATTCTAACGAAATGCACGAAAAGTCACATACAATAAAACGTTTAGCAGTTCATGAAGAAGGACAATATAATGTTTACTTCCATGCGGTAAATAAAGAAGAAGCACTTCAAGCTGCAGAAATGAAACAAACCACACTGACAGATTGGTTTGACTTGAACAGCCGTGATAATCATGCAAAACAATTTTTTATACAGAAATTCCTGAACACTACAGATTTAGTTTAAACAAATGGATTCCTCAACTAAGAGGTGGATCTAAAATTATAGGAAGAATGGAAGAATGTACAGCGTAGCACCAAATGACCAAATACGATTTTATTTACGGTTGTACTCCTCCATGTAAGAGGTGCAACTTCATTCGTGGACTTGCGCAGTTACAATAATACAGTATATGACATATACAAAGAGTCTCCAATATCACGTGGTTTGCTACATGACGATGGTGAATGGCACCGCTGTTTGGAGGAACAACAAAATACAAACATGCCTAAACAACTAAGGGAACTTTTTGAATATATTTGCTGTTTTTTTGAACCAGTATCACCACATACACTCTGGATAAATTTTAAAGAGAAGATATAAATATAATTGAAATAAATGAAGCTGAAAACATTGTCATGCAACATATAGACAAAATTCTTAAGGAAAATGGTAGAAATTGAGGAGCATAGGTCTTCCAATACCAACAGATGACAAAGAAATTAATCCTGTGGATGACGTGATTGAGCAAGCGACAACAGGCACAGATGTGTACAATATGTTAAACGATGTACAAAAGTCTGTAGTTAATTAAATACTTAGTGCAATATCAGGTAATTCTGTTGATAAATTGCTATTTTTAGAAGCTCCTGGAGGTTATGGGGAAACATTCATTTATTCATGCCTTTTTCATATCATTCGAGGACTTGGTCAGTCTGCTTTAGCATTAGCTTGGACAGGAATTGCAGCTTTGGTTCTAGAAGGTGGTACAACACTACATCGTTTGTTTGGACTCCCAGTACCAGTTCAGCCACAGTCAGTTTCTTCAATAAAGGTAAATACAGAAAAGCTGAAATATTGAGAAATTCAAAAATTATTATTATTATTATAGACGAAGCTTCTATAGTGCCTGCAGCAGCAATAGATTGTATTGATCGTTTACTAAAAGATATAATGAAATGTGAAAACCTGATCTACGGACAACTTCAAATGGAAGGAAAAATAATACTGTTTGGGGGAGATTTCAGACAAGTACTGCCCGTTGTTTCAATGCAAGGGAGGGCACAAATATTGGAAACATGTACACAACAAAGTAAAACCTCAAAAAATTAACATTTCTAAAACTACCAAAAAACATGCATGTCAATGCAGAGAAGAACAATTTTTGTGACTGGCAACAAATGGGAAATGGAACATTAAATAGTAACCATGGAGTCAATGTAATAGATATTCCAGAAAAATTTATGCTGAGAAATCAAAATATGATTAGTTTCAAATCTAAAATTAGAAAATATAAAAATATTTTCAAACAACGTAATAATGTATCCACTAAATGAACAATGTCATATTATAAACAATGAAATACTTAAAACAGTAGAAGGAGAAGCAACGGATTACTTCACTGTTGACGAAATTATTACTAACGAACCTGCTGAACGTTTAAATATTCCAGTCGAGTATCTCAACTCAATCACTCCATCAGGAATGCCACCACACTAATTGACACTAAAAATTTGTGCCATAGTGATGTTGATTAGAAATATGAATCTAAGGTCAGGTTTAGTCAATGGTGTGCGACTTATTGTACAATGTCTATATGAAAAATGCATAAAATTGGAAATAATCACTAGGCTGGACAATTTCCTATAAGACTTGCTTTTGTAATAACAATTAACAAGGCACAAGGCTAAACCTTCGAGAAAGCTGGTATTTACTTGAACAAACCAGTGTTTACACATGGGCAACTATATGTTGCATTTAGTTGAGTAAAATCCCCAGACGGAATTAAATTGTTTGTTGAAAATACAACAGACAATTCTTACACGAAAATGTAAATGTAGTGCACAGAGAAGTGTTTTAGCACAACAACAACACTTTGATGATGAGTTTTACAAAACTATTAATAATTCAATATTATGCATTAAAAGTTTAACAGCAACTTTTTAATTTTATTTATTTAAGGGCTTTTGCTCCTACAAAAGCCACTTATTATTTAGAAATCAATGTTAGTTTTTATTTATTTATTTTCTTTATTTATTCATAAGACGCTGATCATCAAGATATGGAAGAATATAGCTTTTGAATGAGTGTGATGAGTCTAGATGAGCAAATGTAGTAATTGTTAAAAACCATGCCCAACTATTCCTAAGAAAGTGTCGTTAATTAATTGCCCAATGACAAATAAAAAGCTGGTGGTTATCAGCTGATCCTTTTCATATTTGTTATGACTGATTGGGATCGAACTGAGAACCTTTAGCTTATGAAGCTAGGATGTAACAAACTATGCTTCTGACTAATTTACATGACCTGATATTAGCATGGCTAGTATCTACTTCAGTTTGAGGCTTTTCCTAGAAACGGTTAAAAAGAAAGCCTCTTATTCAAATGACGAATATTTGTCCTGAAAGTGACATGAAATGTTAGACCACTTCTTATTTGTTTGATACATATATTGCTATTTTTACTTTATTGTCACTGTTTTTATCATTAGTGTTCTGTCTTATTGTTAATTTTAGTTGTTAAAAATAAATTTTTCTAGTTCGTGAAATGTTATTTATTTATTACTTATTGTTACATTTCCTAAACAAAAATAACAAGGCAAGTGGTTTAAAGTAGGTAAGTATCCAGGATTTTACAGCAGTATGGGGAATATGGATAGTCTCAACCACAAGAATTTGAGTTTTTTTCAAAATTCACATTATGCACTTCATTTTAGAATAAATGGATGGAATAAATTATGATAAGTGCCAGACTATGAAGTGGAGGAGTTGGGAACCGGTTCAGGGATACAAATACTAATTCTTCTGTAATATTATAACAATCCAATTTGTTATAGCCTATTTTTCTGGCCAACACTATTGCAATAAAAAGAAACATATTGATTTAGGAGCAAAATAATATGAATTTTTAAACTATTATAAAAATTACTGAAAATGTTTTTGTTTTACCTTGTAAAGTAAAGTAGACTACAAACATGTATCTCTATCTATCTCCTATGCTAGATGAAGAATAATGTTCAATTCAATGTTGTAAATATTTAAAGAAACACATTATTCATTTGTCTTTATTAGTTTTCATTTTGATACATTTTGATCCATTCAGAATATTAAGTATATCATAATCATATTAACTGCCATATCTTGCTTAAATCTAAATTGCTTTTCTCAGGCTGTTTACTTCTAAAATGATTTGAGTGATTTTTATTATTAATTGAACATTTAAGTTCCTTCTTTAATTTAAAGGCTGGTTTAATATAATTGTATTTTAGCCTCATATAAAACAATATTTATTAGTGAGCAAGCATTTGAAGGGCAAATTAACTGTCACAGCACTTTATCATAAATTAGAATCCAAACTCCCTCCCCCAAGAACAATGGGATAAAATGGATTACATAAATGTGTTAACTCTAAGTTTATAAGACTGTTTGGGTAATGCTGTAATCTGACTGACTGGGTATTGTGTTGTACAGTGTATAGGCGATAGCATTGATTTGCAGAGTCTTCTGTTACTACAGAAGAGAGCCATTCTAATAATTTTAGGACTACAACATCAAGAAACTGTAAAACATTTGTTTCCTAGTCTGGAAATTTTAACGATTTATGGCATGTACATTATGGAAATGGTTTTGGCAGTAAGACAAGAGAGCCATTCGAATAATTTTAGGACTACAACATCAAGACACTGTACCAATGAAGTACCGGTATTACCAAAACTAGGATCTTATCACAACTACTCAACAAGAAATCGTAACCAATTGGCAGCTCCAAATATGAATTTACAATTTTCACTAAAAAATCTGCTGGTTTCAGGTATACGATTTTACAACAAATTACCACAATATATACTTAGCCTAAAGAATGTTTTGATTTTTAAAAAAGAACTGAAAAAATACCTCATTAGTAAGGTATTGTATTCTTTTGAAGAGTTTTTTTTATGATGTCTATTAATCATTGTAACTATATTTAAAAACATTTTATATACAATAGTTTAAGTTTAAAATAACATGTAACGCCATTTAATGTTTGTATGTAATATATGTACAAATTTTGAATAAAATATGTTTGAATTTAATTTGGATCTCAGCCCTTTTGGTAATGACACAGCATACACTAACAGCATATATGCCATTAGAAGTCTGGAATGTCCGTATTGGATAGATTTGGACGGTGTCAAGGAAAATAACTGAGAATCAGGCTTGTCAGTCAGCTGAAAATGCCAGTAAACATTGATTGGTTCGGATTCCTGAAAAACGTTATGTTCCTGTGTAGTCCTGCCTATTAGGCTTTTTCTAAGGTTAAGTCAACATTAGTTACTAAGACTATAGTTCATCTAAAATTATTCACAAAACATAATTGACCACATATCTATGCACAACCAATATAAAAATGACAAATAAATATTGTTAGAGCCCTGTGTGCAAATTTAATAATCTATATGATGTTTAAAACACCTACTCATTTCTGCCTGAAATATAACACCTGAAATTCGCTTTCTTTTATCAACTCTATCTAAACAGCCTTCTAGCAAAACTTTATTGGAGCTATAGTAAATTGGTTGTGTACTAGTGTGCCATTTATTTGAGGCATAGTGCAAAAATAGTAGTTGTAACTGCTTCTCGTAATTGCTTCAAGTTTTATTAATCAAGAATTCCAAGGTGCTGAAAAGAGTTTTGGCATTGCTAATTTTCACATATTAGCAAACAAGTTTTTTTTTAATTAAAAAACTTAATTCATGAATTGAGCAGAAATTCTTTATCAAAATTAATATGTCAGGTCATACTTCCTCAGTCCCATCCGTTACAATCACAAAAAAATGTTTAACCCATGACAGAAATGTACTAACTGTAAGTATATGTTAATAAACTGTATATCACAATTATATTTGCATTCATTTATTTAATTTATATAGTCTTTAAAGAAGTGAAATATTAGTTCAAATGTCCCATATGTTACAAAAGAATGGCTGTAAAACTTTTATTTTAAATTTGTTGCTCTCACACATAGTATATATTTTTTATAATGCATGATTTGCTTAGTTAAAACATAAAAACTGATGAAATAGCAATATAATTTTATATTACTTCCCACTGTTTACTATGGAATCATCTTAACTAAATTTTAAAATATAAGTTGTAAATAAACAAACATAACTTATTTGTTTTGATTTTTGAAAACAGCAATAGCTAGATTTTTATCATGAAGTAATATTTTGTATATCCAGGTAAAAGATAGAATAGATGATTGAACAATAATTTGTTTCAACATTTGTTCACATCTTGGTCAGTATCCTCACATTAAATATAAATGATCTTAACGACATACGGACCTCTTTATTAAGTGTAATCTCTAAATACTTGAAAGAACAAATTGCAATCAATCTTAGAGAATGAAGTATTATATTGGATAATGAGGATGAAGCAAATAGATAACGAAATTTCAGACGCCCTTTTCTATGTTTGCAAAGAAATAAACACAGCAAAAACTATCCATGGTAATTGATTCTGTTCTCATTCTTGGTAAAATAGGACACGGTCTCCTCATGTTTCGTTTCGGACACTAAGCTAGTTTCGTCTGCTACAGGAAATATGACTATTTCCTTGCTGCCTATAGATGTGTATTCATTGGAAAAATTTTCTCAGGCTGTAGATTGACTTCCTCACCAGCCACTTGGCCATTACATATTAAGATATCTTTTTAAGTATAAATAGACAATTTGAATAAGTTAGGATAGATAAGTAACAAGTGTAAAAATAAAAAAAAAAAATCACAAACAGTATAACAAAAATATAAACAAAACAAATATCTAAGTATTTTTCAAGCCGAAAAAATAATGTTATTGTAAAACCAATTGCTCATGTTCAGCATAAAAAATATGTAAAATAAAAAAAACTGTTGAAAAATAACAACTTTAAAAAGTTGGTTTTTTTCACTTTCAGATAGTAAAAAAGTTTTTAACTTCACTTGCCAGTTCAAATGGGCGTACAGGCCTGTGCATGAACTTTATTCAACGAGTGAACCATCAGTAGCTCAGTTGGGGATTCGAACCTTGGAGATTGCCCTCCACAGACCGAAGCCTAAGGCCTCTTTCACATTACACGATTTCGTTCATACAAAAAAATTTAGCATGGAAAATAATTTTTAGTCAACCTAAGTAGGATATGGGACCTTTCACATTGCACGATTCCCACACAAACACAGCAGTCGTCCACTGGGTCACTTGGGCTCAGTTTAATAGTTATTGTCCAAATTGTTATATTAAATTTTGTTAAAGATAAGTTTTTAAAGTAATTTCATAGTCTGTTATTGTTCTAAAAGTTTATTGTCACTAAGCTCACACTCATATTATAACCAATATCCCCTAATGTGTGTATATGTGTAGACTGCCAGCCAAATTATTGTATAGTTAAGAATAATTGAGAAAATTGTAGTTTGTAAAATTAAGAAAATTTATGATGACACAGTATATGTATAATGAACTCATTTTGACAATGTTTATTGTACAGGAATGTACTGAAAAGCAATAAAGATTCTGATTAAAATGGGTATACTACACGATTTCTTCCGTACGGATGCTGACATAGTTGGGCTTCGCGTAGCAATATATATACAGAGGTTTTTCTTTTGTGATCTTGTTCAAAACATGGATAGCATCGAAAATGACATTTTTATTAATATTCTGAGTGAGCAAAATAAATTTGATTCTTATAACAGAAACCAAAACATTAAAACCTAAGTTAATGACTAAACAAATGTGTGCATTTATTACAATTTCAATTATTTGTATCTACATGATATTATAATAAAAATGTTAGCAACAATTTGAAATTGTTTATTATTACTTGATTCTTATTAAGTGTTCATAAATAATAATAGTTTACGGAGTTTATGAATATCATGAACATATATTCAAACATGAAATTTTGCCAAAGAAGGCATATTTGTTTTAAAACAGTTAAAATATAAATAATGTAGCATGTAATATACAGTATTAATATTAAATAGTATATAATTTAGGTGGACATTTTAACAGTGGATGTTATATATTTTGTACAAGGATATGAAGATTAACATTAATAAAACTATGACATATTTTTTTCCATGTTTGATGGCTTTCAACCAAGATACTAAAGAACGATACTAATAAATAAATAATAACATTACAAAGATCAAAACGGGTTAATTTACTTCTCAACTAGGCCTAATCATAATAACTAAAAAAATAATAGAATAATTAATATGATTCTATCATATTCAAAAGCAAACATAAATCCAAGAAAGCTGAACAAATATCAATTTTTTTAGTGATAGCCTATCTAAAAAATATACTTTGAATTTATTTTACTAAACCTATTTCAAAGAATATAACATTAGGTTTTTCGAATTATTATCAAACTATAATTAATGTATAATTACCCTCAGATGGTATAAATACTCCACAACATATATATAATTTATATAAATGTATATATTTCACAACGGTGATAAAAAACCACAATGGAATTAATTGTTTATTATTAATATTAACAAATTCAAACAACTACTTAGACGGAAGTCACAACTCAACCGAGGGTTTACCAGTTTCCGCGCCCTTTTAGAGGGAAAAGATCTTGTAGTGTGAAAACCAACAAACAACAGAAAAAACTTGTACAAAATAATTTCGTGGTAACGAAATCGTGTTGTGATAGAGGCCTAAGCCACCACACTGGTACCTACATTTCTGAAAAAGGGGTTTCGGTGGTTGAAGCAACCTCCTCAATAGATATATTCAAATTTTACCACTTTTTCAACAAGAAATCATATTTTCAGAAGTTTCTAGAAAATGCAAAATTACAACATATTCTTTAAAACAATAGTGGTTTTAATCTTGTTCAATAAATGTGTATTTTTAGTCTATATAGAAATTTGATTTTTGTATTAACATAGGACTACTAGACCGCAGGCCCTTTTACACATTTATTTACTTCAAACTGCCTGCTCCATTTACGAACTACGGTATGTTTAAACTCTTAGGTGCCATTATGGCACACCATAAATAATATTATGCTACAGGTGTAACAAAAGTTAATTTTCTACAAGTATTTTACACTTCATCGTTGATTTGAAAGTTGTCATCATATCAAATTCATATATGGCGCGACTCCAATCCCAACCTACGCGCATGCATAAAAATACAACAGTAACACCACTGTGCCATTTTTGGAGTTAACAATGCTAGTGCACTATTTGAAAATTTAAAATTTTACAATTAATCTAACTTAATTACCTCGTAAGATATAGTTCCATTGGTCCCATATTCACGTATTAATTGGCTTAAAAAGAACCTGTGATCTATTTCTTCTGAACGAACTACTCTAACCACAAAACAAACGTAAACAAACACCAGCTGTAAAATAACAGCCATTTCGATCGTCACTGCCTCTGATACAGAAAATTTCACTGAACGATGATCGGCGACTCGGACTACCCAACAACTACTGCGGCTTGCCGGCCCGGCTCGGTGTCTTCCTAGTAATTCTATCAAATCTTGTTATCGTGCAGTCACTCAGTCAGTTTCAACCCACTGCTTTTCAGCTACTAACTGCACGTCAGTCACGTCACTCTCGTGGACTGCATGCTGCAACCATTTTAACTTTGATAAGGAAGGAGGGAGACCGTTATCGAGTATAAAGAAATATATATAATGGCAGTGTTTATTACAATAATTTACTCATTGTTTCAAAATTGTGCTAGATAATGAAAGCTTCCAACCAATCAATGTTCAATATGTTGTCTCCTTACAAATATGTACTATACTTAATGAATACTTGTTTGTACAACAAATAAAGTGAGTGCAAAATGTACAATTCCACAAAGGAATTTGCCATTAAGCACAAACATATGGTACAATAGGCCATGTCACAGTTAAATGTAAAATAAAATACATCATGTCAATTATTTATTTGTACCAACAGTGCACACCATTTTTTAAAAGAAAAATAGCCTACTTAACAGTAATTTAAAACTAATAATACAAGTTGTAATAGTAATTAATTTTAAAACATTACAACTAACTTTACAATACAATATGAATATTAGATCAACAACAAAAATATGTATATAATAAAATAAGTAACAAAAATCTGAAGCGAACAAGAAACAATAAATAAACTATAAAGAGAGGATTAAAATTTCAGAATAATAATTTAATACAGTATGAACAACAATGTATACATATTATTTGTATATGTTATATATGTATTGTATATACAACAGTATATACATATAAACATCTATGAGGCAATAAATCACTAGTTTCTAATTGCAATACATTAAAATAGGAGAAAAAAGTAAGGAAATAAAACTATCAAAGAAACAATAATTAATAAATTCTAAACAATGATAAATAATAATTAACAAATACGCAAATAATAAATAAATACTCCACAAATCAATTTGTTATTTTCAACCAAAATAAGAAACCATAATAACAAAAAAGTCAATTTCCAAGAATGAGAGAATCTTTAGTTCTAAATGAGGTGACAGATTTCCCAAAACAGTCAATGTGGGTTGCAATCTCACTTCCAGTTCTCAAGAGTCTTGAAATGCCACTGTGGTAAGAGTAGTAGGAGGTATGATGGCACCTACGAAAGATGGTCCTGGAACGTGTTCCTCTTGGGATGGACAGATCCACTCCACTAAGAAGCTCAGGACAGTCAAGCAGTCCATTAACAAGCTTATACAGAATTACCAAGTCAGCAAGTTGACGCCTCGAGTTCAGTGGAACGAGATCAAACTGGTTTTCCAATTCATAAATTGGAGTGCCACGATAAGTGAAGCCCAAACTGTAGCCAATCATTCTGATAAAACGCCTTTGTATTTTTACTTGATCTACATGACTGAACTGGTAAGGAGTCCAGATAACTGACCCATATTCAAGAAAAGTGCGGACTAGAGACTTGTACAAAATTATCTGAGAGTAAGGAGAAATAAAATATCTTGTAGGTCTTAAGATAAACCCAACCAGGGAGTTGGCTCTTGCAACAATGTGCTGGATATGCTCCTGTGAACTGAGTGAAGGTGATTGAATGACTCCTAGATCCCTGAATGTCTCAACTCTTTCCAAATGAGTATTTACCAACAAGTAATCATTTGAGATGATATATCCACGTTTAAATGATAAAACTACACATTTTCCTGCATTCAACTGCATACTAATAGCATTGCACCAGTCAACAATGCCATTGAGCGAGTGCTGAAGTGTCACTCCATCAGAATGAACTCTTTCAAAAATCATCAGCATATATGAGTATTGTATAATATTTATATATTGCACCATGAATGGAAAATGTGAACTTATATTAATACAAAATTGTTATATTTGCTTGCAATCTTATTTTTAGTTTCAGTCTAGAACGGTCTGTTCATTTAAAGAACTAAACAGCATAGCCTATCACAGTAATTTTTATGGATCTTATTTTTGTTCACTTTTAACAATTAACTTTGTGTTTCATGTAATTAGTTAGGTGTAATAACATAAACATTTAAAAGAAGCATAATGGTACTAATCACTTTTTTGGGTCGATTGAGATCATACTCATAGAACTATTGATATTTGAATTTTTACTTGCATAGGCACTTTATTAGTGCATTTCAAGAGGCCATTCTAATTGCCAAGTGGGAATTGTGACTGTAATCATAAAGTCATTAATCTAAAGTTTTGGAATATGCTGATGTGAAGCTGTTTTCTAGAATCTATCTAGCAATATTTATAGTACCTTTTATTTTAGAAAAACTAAAACTTAATAAGTACTCCTTTCAGAACAATCTTGGTCTGACTGTAAAAATTGACTATTCTTTTTTTTTAAAGGTGATAATGCATACAATTATTTTATTTACATTTTGAAAAACGTGTAATGAATGTAAAAACTAAGAAATACTATGATAAATTCTGCTATTAAAAAAATGTTTAAACAATTCATCCCACAATTAAAAAAGCTAAGACATATTAATGCAACTTGTTATGACGGAGTTTATGTTGACTCCTGAATGAAGAACAGTTCATAATATTTACACATAACGAGTCTAATTATTTATTTGTAATATTTAGTTGCCTGATGGATGTGAAGAATAAACTGCAGTGTTTTATTTTGAGACAGACTATATACAAACCAGAAACCAACAAATTATCAACTAGTTATCTTTGAGGTTTCAAAAACATAGTGGTAGTCAATTAAGTACCTATAAAAATAAACCTGTGAGCGAAGCATGTGCTATAAATATTGATAAATGTAAGCTTAGAATAAAAACGTATTAATATGTCCATGTGCATGTAATGAATATGTATATGTTTGTGTTTAAAAAAATGTTGCTAAATAGTCTGTAAATAAAAAAAATACATAATAGCATTCGTACTTAATTCAAGAAATTAAGAAGATAAATAAAATAGTAGATTTAGTACAACTAATTCCCATTCTCTGGTGACTTGGCCGCTTTCGTAAAGCAGGCCGCTTTTTCGCATAATTCGAAAACTTATTTAAAAAAATTAAAAAACAAGGTAAATACTGTTAAGTGCTACTATCTGGTGATATAAACAAGGTGCAGATAATAGAGAGGAAACTGAGAAATTTCACAAATAATGAAATCAGCCTTGTATCATAAGCCTTTAGTGACAAGTTATAGATAGCAGATAACATCAAGTCAAAATAAGGCACTCATAGTTGTTATCACTTGAAAGAGCACAGAAGCCTTACAAACATCCAGTGTCTTTTAGAATGAACAAAAGCAAATTATTCAAATGTTTTTGAGCTCTTTAAATTATTGTTGAATAATCTCAACAATGTTTAAATTAAAAAATCCACTTTTATATGAGATATTTCATTCTTTTTAAGCTTTGTGCTGTTTCGCGTCACGAAAAACACTAAAAGAGGGGTTTCTATTTCAACGATTCAGTCTGTAATATTGATGTTGATGTTTGTAACACTTCAAGTGTCATTTGATAGGTGAATAACTTTTCTAGTGGACTGTAAGTTGGTTTTTGTAAAAAATTGAGTATTTTTATAATTTTTCAACAGTTAAATATGGTATATGAAACTTCATATATCATTTTTGACGATTTTTAATTTAAAACTCATAATATCAACTTATCGTTCACTAGATTGGACCTTTAACAGTCACATTGTGTTCATAATGCATTATAATAATAACACAAAAAGTTCAGTTGAAAAAGAAAAGCATGCTTTTTTATCGTTTTGACGCGCTAACAATAAAATTGCATTAATGGGTGTCGACTTCACAGTTGTGACTTGGCGGTTTGGGAAACGGCCACACACTAACCAATTGTAAGAATTAAGATTATTTTTGCACTTTTGGTTGCTTTTATTTATTAAACTTTCATATGATCTATTAAAAGTACTACCTTCAGAATAATAATGTGTCATCCCTCTTTTTTCAACCCTTAAATGATGAATAGCCGTTTTTAGTTTCATAGTGGATATTTAAACAAATTGTGGAAGTTGCTTAGGTGTCAAATTTAACATGGTTGCAGCAAATTTATTTCTTCTAGATATACAGTAGGCCTATAGTGCAACCGAATACAGCAAAAAAAGATGTCACACAATCACTACATTTTTGTATTTATCTCTCTGTTTAATATTAATAAGATAATTATTTAACCTCTTTGGATTTACGAGTTAGTAAATAATTAGTTTAAGAGTTAGTATGTAATGTAAAGCGTTATAATTGCATATAACTTGAAATTAGAGATAATATTTCCTAAAAAAAACCCTAAAGTATTTTGGAAATACTTTATAACACTTAGAGCTAACCCTGGGTCTGTTTCAGAAGAGGACCCCCACGCTTGGTTAGGTTAGGTTAGGTTAGGTTAGGTTAGGTTAGGTTAGGTTAGGTTATAGTAAATTTTTCAAGCGTGGGGGTCCTCTTCTGAAACAGACCCCTAACCCTAACATTTGGAAAATACCTAACTGGCAACAGAAAAATATACAAATACTTACTAATTCTATTTTAAAATACAGAAAATATTAATTACATCCCCAAAATGAAATATCCTGTGTTGAGCAGCAAAATGTTAAACTAGTTTTACTCTTTGTCTAAATATTTATTTTTTGACAGAGTATTTACAAAAAGGTTGATATTACTGTGGGAATTTATCATTGTTAATTTAAGTATGGATATTGTTCACTGTCTTTCAGATTTTTTATCTTGGATTGTCTTCTGGTAAAAAAAAATCAAACCTAAAACAAAGTTAAGGGACTAAATAACATGCAAGACAGCTGAATATTTTAAGGAAATCCTTAGCTATTTAATAGAATGCTAAATCAAAGTAAAGATGAAAAGTATCAATAAAGGACCAATATCACTAAGACTTTTACTATAGAAACAAGAAGTCTGTCCACTCATATGGGCCCTAAAGCGGGTTATCCTGTTCAGTTAGATTAGTTAGTGTTAGGCTTTCACAGATAGTGCCAGCGGTTCCTCTCTCTGTCTCCCTCCAGCAAGTGACTAATAGCTGAGTTAATATTAAGCCAAAAAGTCGTCTGAGCGCTAATTTGAAAACAATCATCATTAGATGATGAGCGCTTCAGCAAATATATTGCCTGTGAGAATATGTTGGCTTCTATAGTCTGACTATATAAATAAACTAAACCAAACATATTGCCTGTGAGAATATGTTGGCTTCTATAGTCTGACTATATAAATAAACTAAACCAAACACAAAATAAGAAGAGTCAAAGTACAATTATTGCATAAACACCTCAACAGTTGTGCAAACATAACTGAAACATCAACAAGGATTGGAGACTGCTGCAATCAGGGGCAGATTAAGGAGGGAGGGTATGGACTTAGAAATTTTGGTAAAAAATCAGACAATTTTTGTAGCATAATAATGTTTTCGTGTAATGTGCTATATCTTAAAAATATAAGCATAAGAATTCAAAAGTTGAAACTACCTTAGAATTTCAAGTTCAAATACTTCCTCTTGCAAAGTGGTAATTGGTTTACTGTGAAAATAGACATATAGACAGTTAAATAGACTTAAATAATTTGTTATAGAAAAACAGATTTCCCACTCTAAAAAAAACATAAAATATTATAATTAATTTTAGGATTGACCAGTCCATAGCTCTGGGCGTGTGGTTTGAGCATGAACGTCAATGCATTTTCTCCTTCAATGACAGTGGTTCATGTTTAAACATTCATGATTATCTTTCATGTTAAAAAATAAACATCTCGGTCACGGTACCTAGAAAATACCTCCACGTGATTGGTTGACTTAATTACCAGTATTTAATAAGATAATCAAACCAGCTGATTTCGTCCATGTGACGTCACAGTCTACTGCCACAGAATAAAGCACCCAGTAGTGACACTCCATTACAAAATTTACGACAAGCACGGCACTAGCGCCTGTACTGGTGAGATTGCCCCTGGCTGCAATTTAGGTGGAAGAAGGAAGGGTACCCTGCCTAGGTGCTCTTTTCAGGACCACGTGATGTTTTTTTATTTAATTTAATGTGCTTTTTCAAAATTATTAGCTGGCTTAGATTACCTAGATTTTAGCTCAATTTTTATTATTGGCAACCATAACTGAAGCTTATGAAGATTTGAAAAGAAGATTATGCTCTACATAGGTTTCTTTTATATGAAGATATTTTTAGATTTAGAACTAAAATAAGATGAATTAAACAAAAGTTTTTTATAAATATATATTAAATTTCTGTTCAAACTAGCAAATCCTGAACTACAATAGATCTACGATAATCAAACACAATCTTATAAACCATTTCATTTCAACAACAGACTTATAATATTCATATAATTTTTTATCTTTAAATAATTATTTCAGACCATTTCTACTGTTTATGTACAATTACAAAATGTTTGATCATCCCTAAGGAGCTAATTTTTAAAATACTTTAAAATATATAATTTGAGTAGTTGTGTAATATATTTATTTAATGTAAGTTTATATATTATCCATAATCAAACCTGCAAAACAGGTATAAAATTTAAACTATCTGGTCTATGTTTATTTTTTATAATGATGAGTTGATAGACTAAAACTGTGGATGATATTTGGTGAAAATATTAAACAAATGCATGTTCCACAAATTAATGCATCTTTAATTAATAACTGTACAGTACAGTAGTGTATTTATTTGTTTTGTTCAACACTCTTCATGATTGGACATGCATTTACACTTTTCCAAGACCTAGTCAAGTTTGTATCATTTGATTAGTTATGCACAGCTGATTTCAGATATTAATGTTTGTTTTCTTAATCTTCATTTCATATGTCAATA
The DNA here is from genome assembly GCA_035578905.1 of Stictocephala bisonia. Taxonomy (NCBI): domain Eukaryota; kingdom Metazoa; phylum Arthropoda; class Insecta; order Hemiptera; family Membracidae; genus Stictocephala; species Stictocephala bisonia. The sequence goes on from JAQJVL010000008.1 coordinate 5,448,820, forward strand.
AGATAAATCTACACGTAAAGTTTCAATGCCTACTAGATTACTCAGTGGAGTGGTGATTCATAAAAATATTGACAGCTAAAGCTCAGGGATCACTGACATTGAAGATAAATAAACTGTTAGACAAAATGAGTACATCAAGGCTTGTTGCTAATATATACGTACATGTTTTTCCAACTTGAAGATGTTTTTCTATAAAAGGGTTAGTATACAGAGAAATGAGTCTTGAGGTCAAAGACAGGAGAAGTCAGTTTACTAATTAGAGACCCTTATCAGTGAATAGCTTAAAAGGCTATTCAACCTGTTTTTAACCTTGAGTTTGTAGACATGTAATTAGGCCAGGATCAAAAAGGACTCTCTAAATCTAATACCATAGATGATAAGTAAGTCATTAGATATCTTGCTTGATAAACTAAGCTATTATTACATTTACATAAGATTAATAAAATCATTGGCAAATTCCATAGCAAAATCTACAAGTTACTGCAGCATCAACAATTAGTAAGGATGACTGATATATTGATGTATCAACAATAAATATGTATAGTTGATGTATTGATAGATCAACAATCAATATGATAATATACTCAAATAAAACTAATCTATAAGAGGAAAATGTATTCAAGAATAAAAACTAAACAAGCATGAAATAAATTAGCCAACTAATTGCTCCTAAAGTGTAAATCAAAATAAACACTCATTCTGGAATCTAAAAAAAACATTAAGTATTCCTAGACCAAACAGAGCGCCCTCTGCCTAGTCCATGTAAAAAGTGTCAAGTTATGAGTTTAAAGCTATTATTTTAAAAATCATCGTCAGTTTTATAGCCTATGTTAATTGTAATATTTCAACACTTTAAAATTGCATAAACATAGAAAAACATACTAATGCTCTTTTAAGAGAAAATGTTATATTTTCTTTGTATTCTAAATTGTTACTTCTGCCAATCCAGTTTGGAATGTGTTTTCACGACCAAAGTGAAGATCATCAAGTGAATCAATCGCCGTTGTAGACAGTAATGAAAGCCTGGCCATATTACTTGTCTACTTTACATCTGTGCTTTATTTCTGGGCCTCATTGATTATCAAAATTTGGGGTTATTTATGTGGAAGATAACACAAAGAAATAAAACAATATTCTAAAATGTAAACAATTTGTAATAATCTCTAAGAACTAAAATCAAGAAATCTCAAGTTATCTTCACCTCTGATATAATTGTGTTGTCTTTCAATGTCAGAGACATTTTTTATTTTAAGTATTTTAATGTTTACCACTTGCTATGATAGAAGACTTACATTTTCAAGATTGAAGTACCTATATATTGCATGCTTTAAAATCATGAGATTGGATGCAAAATGAAAAATCATTTTGTTGTAAAATATACCACATAAAGTTACTTGGAAAAGAGTGAAAGTCTGCATTAGTGGCACAATGTTGTAATCCAGCTGCTAGAGGACAAAGTGCTGTGAAGATTCTGTGTGATAGGTTATGATCAGTCCTCTTAATACTTAATACCAACACTGCATCGACTCAGTGTTGCCATTAACGTGAGGAGATCACTAGAGAAGTCTGGGGTGTCCATGTTGGGTGATAGTCAGTGTTCGGATGTTGTCAAGAAAAGAGAACTGAATATTGGGCTTGTAAATTAGCTGGAAATCTGACCAATACTATTTTATTTGAATTCAATGTAAAGCTTTAGATCCCTTGGTTATCCTGGTTATTGGGATAATAATAAATGTCCCTTTTCCTGAGGGATAGTTAAACTTAGTAACAATAACTTGTTCAGCTACATACTTAACACTCTTTCGTTCCTTATATTCTTAGTAACAATAACTTGTTCAGCTACATACTTAACACTCTTTCGTTCCTTATATTCTTAGTAACAATAACTTGTTCAGCTACATACTTAACACTCTTTCGTTCCTTATATTCTTAGTAACAATAACTTGTTCAGCTACATACTTAACACTCTTTCGTTCCTTATATTCTTCCATAGCTTGACGATCAGTATTTTAATAATAAATAAATTTCCATAAAACACCACTGTAGACAATATATTTTAAAAGCGAGCCCAAACAGTTCTGTCATGAATCACAACAATAAAATGTTACAGGATTGTTTAGTTTTGATTATGCAGATATTGCATAATTTAGTCAAAGTGCTGATTTGGCTTTGTTATTAGAAACTGTTTAATGTTCTGTGTTGATAAGATTCAATCACTTTCAATACTTCTATGTTACAATATTAAATTTATCTTTTACCAACAACACATTCTGATTCATAATGCATATTAATTAAGTCAACAGCAAATAACTCAAATAAGCCTTTATTGTGATTTGTTTTATAACTTATAATAAAATACAAGTGGTTAGTAAAGTGCAATTATTCATTTTACTATCAATCACTTTGGCCATCTAATAAAAATATACATTGTATTGTTTGACATTTTTAGCTATTTGATTGCTTAATATTTATATATATATAAAAGAACTACACTTAGCAATCTTTTCTTGATTTTTTAATGTTTAAAATCGATTTCGGTCTCGAAAGACCATCATCAGTTTAACATAGAAAAAAAAATTTTTTTTTTTTTTTTTTTTTTTTTTTTTCTATGTTAAACTGATGATGGTCTTTCGAGACCGAAATCGATTTTAAACATTAAAAAATCAAGAAAAGATTGCTAAGTGTAGTTCTTTTATATATATATATAAAAATATACAGTCAAAAATGTAAATTTGGTAAAAGTATTTTAAAAACTTCTTAAACCATTTAGAACAGTTACACAATTTATACCATATTATTCAAAAACATGTTCTATATAATTTTAGAAAACAAAGTCATAGAAAAATGTAAAAAATATTCATACAAAGAAAATTGAACATTGTTCAAGTCCAGATATCAATGAGGCGATTCAATGAAACATATTCCAGATTATCTGATATTATTATCAATTTTTAGTACCTTTATTCAATCAACTAAAAATCTAAATTAATATTCTCAAAATATGAGTAAACATAGTTTTTTAAATATAATGTTTAATCCTACTAGTGGCAGGTCATTTTACCCTCATGGTAGGCTGTTTTTAGGAGTTACGCAAGAAGTTTTACTAAAAATAAATAAAAACATAAATAATACAGTATATGTGTATTGTTATATACGTTTCTTTTCATAGTTAAATATGGAATAATATTTCATTTAAAATTAAGTATTATTTTGTATATACCCTGTGTATTTTTTTTTTTTTTTTTTAATTTCATATATGAAGAATATAATTTTTTTTCTAAAATAGTGGGGACCATGCCTAGAAAATTGACTTTTAGCATAGTGTTTGTTTTTAAATCTGAGATAGTAAACAGATTTTCAATGTTATCTAGTTTTTGAAATTGTATAACACTATGGGTATACCTATAAGTAAATTAAAGTTATCTTACAAAAACTAAACATATTTACTTTCCCTATTGCTTAGGTCTTACGTAAGAGTTTTTGCCATAAATAAAAAGCAAAATAAAAGTTACAGTATGTATATATTTTTATATATATTTCTCTTCAAAAAACATAGAGAACAACAATATTTGATTAGAAACCAAACAAAATATTTTTTTACAGAATTTATATATTTTTTTTCATAAACAATTTGTTATAAAATGTTCCAACTGAAGAAATAGTTACTTTAACTTGTTTTATTAGATTTAGTATAAATTTCAAAGATTCAAAATAGCCAATAAATTGTAAATAGTATAAAACATATGAAAATGTAAAGTTTTCATTGTGTTTCGTTATATAAAACCATACAAATGTTATAAGAAAGAAAGCTAAACCAAAGCGGACATTTAACATTTGTAGTTGAGGCATGTGCAAGAATACACACATTGAAACATTTTTACCCCATTAGTTTTTTTTTATATAACAACATATATGATTAGTTAAATTGGAGTTACATTGATTGAAAAAATTATATACATTGAAAGAAGTTACAAATAAAAAAATTCCTCTTTTTATTCAAAAAACTAAATATTTGTCAAAAATATCAAAACATAACAACATTGATTTCATTCTAAAATCATGACATATCAAGTAAAATAATATACATAAATAAATAATTCATAGACTAATGCTCAATTCTTTGGCGTCAAACATCAATTATGGCGTGCGAAGACAGAAAAATTAACAATTGCGACAAATAAAAATTGCGAAGACAAAAAAAAAAAAATCCAATACCGAAACAGCTCAGACGTAGAACAGGTGATATCTAGCGAAAGACTATAATCTTACATTTCCAGTCACTTGCCAACCCTACGCTGTTTGCAGGTGACAGCTAGCCATCACTTACCACCAGTAGAGTTTAAGCTTTAGCAGTTGTAAAGTAACTGAAATTAGTAAATTAAAAGAAATCGCAAAAACGTTTATACACTTTTCATATGTTGTTTGAAAGTAATTTGTTGAAGTTTGATTGTTCATGTAAACCTTTCATTTCATTTACTTAACTTTGTGTTCAAGGTGAACTAAAATCTCTCACTTCCTTATTTTATACAGAGCTTAAAATTAAATTTATGTGGATTGGTGAGTCAGTTGCTCAGGATATATACTTTTATATGTGTGTGCGTTATGAGATTAACTGGACTGAAAACATAACATTGTTGAGATGTCAAAGAATGTTTTTGTGCCTTTTTTGTTCCATATTAACCCTCCGATGGTTTAATGTCGATTTCTCAACCTTTATAACATATCTGCCGTGGTTTACTGTCAAAATATCAACCTTCGCTTTTACTGTTTATTATGAGTGTTCATTCTTCACTAAACATTGTATATAGTATGTTATTTGAAACAGCTGATTCCACTGTCCAGCTGGTGAAAGTTTTATTCGGTTGGCGTTGGTCTAGACTACAAAAAATTACAACAACGAACTTGACAGCTGTGATTATCAGTGTCGTCATTGTTGTTTAATACTGTGTATCTATATATAGTTTTTTGTACATAACTTTTTTATGTTAGTGATAAAGCCCTTACAAGTTTATATTTTCTTATTCAGTAATAAATTCTCCACAAAATGGCTATCTTGGAATCTGTGTATTTTATATAGTGAAAACTTTCTGTTTATGTAAAGTCTGAAAAAACATTCCGGATTTTCTTGTTCTTCTTCTTCTCTCCGGAAATAAAAATCTCAAACTACTTGCCAAGTTATTTTGAAATACATAATATAATACTAAATGATTTTATGAACAAAGTGATGTATAATAAGTCTAAATTGGATAAAAAATAAGTTTTTTACAATTTCTTTTAAAAAGGCTGAAAATTGGCCAAAATAGGCTGAACCACCGGTGGTAAAATAGTGAACCATCGGAGGGTTAATGTCTACAAATATTCTGTAATAGTGCAAGAAATATTTCAATTTCATACAAATTTTATCAACGTGATACATATGTGTAAAAACATTAAACAAGAAGAACATAAGAACTAAGTTTTAAACCAAAGATACCTTTAGAAAGTGAAAATAATTATTGTTAAACTTTGAGAGTCATTTCTGCATTTACAAATTTCATCGTAATTGACAAACAGTAAAATTATTAGATATTCAATTTTAATGCTGATTTTCAATAGATTTAATTACTAATTTATGTTAATCAATTAACAATAGTTTATATCTGAATCCAATTATTTACAGATTGAGTTGGTTAAACTTGACCTGAATTTTAAAATAAAAACGATGATAATAAAGTTAATAATCCTGATGAGGTAGATATTATTAGCACAATCAACACAAACATATTTTGTAATCAACTAATTGCAATAAAATAATTAATGTCTATACAAAAAATTCTAAACATGTCCATTCTCTTTCAGAGGCATCAGTTTGCTCCCAATAGTTGAATTATTTTTCTATTTATTCGTTCATAAATATACTATAACTAGCTTTACTCACCAGCTTCGCTGGTCATAATATTGAGTTTGATTATATAATCGAAATGTGCAGAAAGCTTTCAAATTACACTGTATAAAATTTATTTTCAATTTAGAACAGCTGATATTATGTACAGTTTACTACTGTACTCAATTGTTTTTAATTTTAATAGTTTAGCCTACCACAATTTTATTCAATTAGTTTTTAATTAACAGCTGTTAATAAAATCAATCAATCAATCAATATAGCTCCATAAGAATGCCATGTTAATTTTGGAGGCGAGTGGGACAGAGTCAAGACCTCTCAAGAGGTCGGAGAGAAAAATCCTCCATTAGTGAGCCTCTAGGGGCAAAGGTAAACCTATGTACAACATTTCACATCAATTGGATGTATAGTTTTGGAGAAATAGTGATGAGTGGTAAATGGCTTTTATATATAGAGGTGGGAAATTGTAAAGAGAAAGGAAATAAATAACTCACAAGTTTGATTTCAACAAAATTAAACATAAAATGGGTATAAAAATAAATAATATTTATTTATATCTTAAAATTTCAATTGAGTTACATTTCTTCAATTTTAAAAATGTCTCTTTAACAACTGTTTAGTTATACACTGTAGACAGAACACAGATCTTACACAATGTACTTCACTGTTACATATTATTACCCTGTACTTTTAAATCTAAACATAGATTTAATTACAGTATTTGTTAAAAATCTCCTTACATTTATGAATCTTTTATACAGAAAGTAACTAATGGGAAGATTGATTGATGAAACGTTACAATAACAGCTGCACTTTGGTATCCACAAATACACTAACTGAGCAGATATGAGACGAGAAGAATTTTGGCAAATACTGGTAACATTGCACACCCATAAAAATTTACAAATAATTAACAAACCGTGCCATTGCAAACAATTAATTATACAAAAACATGATTCCATATGCTCATGCAAGTTTATTTACACAAACAGCCGTCAATTATATTTACCTTTTATATAAAATTCAATAATTCTCTAGTATTATGTAAATCATTTCACAATATGGAATACATCAGGTTCATTTGACTAAAATATCATAATTGAGCACGTGAACACTTATCAAAATTACAAAAAAAAGGCAAAAAACACTTGAATCAAACTTAGGATATAAACTCTCTGATGAAGCAGCTAGTAATAAGATAAAATATGACAGTACGATATTAATATATGTATATGTGGCGATTAATTGTAGAAGTGCCATTGGTCGATGTGTCAGTGCCAAGATATAGGTAAATTACACTCATGGCAAACATAACATGTGCTACAGTCTAGGGATTTGTTTATCAGATTTTAGCTTTATTAGTTTCTACAGACATTAAATGTCATAATATCCTTAAACAAGTAAGTAGCTGGTTGCCGAGAGTCACCAGCCTATTGTTGGTAACATGGTGTTTAACAGATGATTACGTACAATCTTTGTTGCACTTATACACCATATAATATGAACATTAAACAATTGTATGATATGGCTGATAAAAAATAATGTAATTTCCACTCACATCGTTATTGTTTATAGTACAAACTTGGTTAATCACAACAATTATTAGAGCTTCAGGAGATACGTATTTCAATTGTTGAAAATGCAGTCGAAAAAAAAAATATTAAGAATCAAAATAAAATATAAAAAGCGTCATGTTCTCCATGCTGTATATTCACTGTTACTATGGCATTCGTTACCATAAAACATTGTCCAAAAGAATGTCATGATGAATTTTGGAACTGTTGGACTGTGACTAGAGCCACGTAGTGAATTCTAGATCAAAATGGTATATACTCTTTTTATATGAGTATACAAAAAAGAAGGAAAAAATCTCATCCAAACAAAAACATTGTGTAACAAATTCACTGTAAAATTGCACCAAAGTGTTCTCACCAGCTGCAATTTCTTTCCAAATAAGTAAAAGAGTTATATAAGTATCCTAAACTTTCTTACTTATGTACAGACCAGAGAAAAACTTTAATCGAAAAAGATAACTTCATTTTCCAATGAAAAGTGAACAAAGAGTGTCTGTTAGTCATTGACAAATAAAGAAATTGAAAAAACAACGTTTTGAATTCTCTGGGTAATAACTTATAGCTGTACACTAAGCAATATATAGACAAAACTTTAATTTCATTTACAGATATAGATTTTCGATACTGAAATATTATATTTCTTCATGAAAATTTAGTTTGGGATGAAGAAAGCACGGATTCCAACAGCTGAAGAAAGTTACAATATAAAATTAAGTAGACAAAAAACAGTATATGTTTCTACGTAGTACAGGTATCACCATGAAGTTGAATAATATCCATTGTCCACCGTTATATTAACATAAATGTACTGTACCTATACATCTCACCTCACAGGTTAGAAGTAATATGGAGAGTTTCATCTATCCTACCTTAAAAATAAACAAAGTTCTTCAGGTTGAGGTCATGCCAATTTTAGTGCATGAACTAAATGAAATGCAAAATTGGACCCAAATCTTAAAATATAAATTGAAAGTTACATTTTCGGTCATTGAGAAGACGTTGCCATGAGTATGTAGTGGAAGCAATGAAGGAGGCACTACTGCTTGTTGGCACGGTGGGGAATACTGGGTGTTCCGAAGCCCCCTAGCTCACTGTATGTGGATGGCCCGTCATTGTAAACAGCGCTAGGACCCTCCATACTGCATACAGAATCTTCTGGTGTGCGAGATACTTCGTTTTCATTCACTTCTGTTGTTTCATATGGGACAGGACGAGTTGACGCACGCTGTTGCCTCTGAAGTGCCTATTGTTACCACAATTAAATCAAAGAAACAAAATAAAACATCATAGTAAATATAATAATTTCAGGTAATTTCAATAAAGTTACCAAACATTGCTACCAACTTGCACTCTCTGACAAATCTAATATAAAATTTGAGGAACTAAACATTTTCATAACACAAACTTTCTATAAAATGTTAAACCAACAATCAAACAGAAAACGATTGGCCAAATTAATCCATGGCCTCATAACATGTGGCTATGGATTAATTTGGCCAATCTTCCTATTTAAACATAAATCCTTCCTATTTACTGTCATAGAGACAGTAAATAGGAAGGATGCTTAACAGTTAGGTTCTTAAACTGTAAAGAAGGTTTCTGGAATCATAATAAGGAAAGCATTCCTATCTAAACAAACTCTAAACCCTTTTTAAATTACCTTTGTGAGAATTGCCAAAAATATTTTCTTAGAATTTATTTGTTATTAACTTTAATCGGAAATATGGGTTGATAGTACTAAAATCTGAAATGATTAGAATAATAAACCTGATTCAATAAACCATCGTAAACATTTAAAATAAAATAAGCTCAAGTAATTATTTTTCTTATTTTTAACCTTTACTTTTATTTATTGCTGCTATTTTGACACTGCTGATTAATCATTGATTGTTTTGGTTATTGTACAGGTTTCTACTAATAATGAATCTACTTAACTGTAATCACTTGCAAATTATTTTTTTAATACATTACACATATATGAAAGATATTTTCATGAAAATTAAGCTATTTAATAAGTTAGAAAAATATTTAACCTGTGATTCTAGTCCTTTAAGTTTTTAGTTACATTGTTATATATTACTTTTTTATTGTTAATTAGTATATTATTTATTTTATAGTTATCTATTTTTTATAGTTTATTGGACATGCATCGTTATATGTTTAAATTATTGTAAAGACTCATATTCTCCTAGCTTGGTGTATCATGAATGTTTGATTATAGACGAATTAAACTCTTAAAACTTTAAGAAAAACATGAGGTTGTCCATTGCACAAACTGTGTTTAAAGGCAATAAAATTTTCATTTTTATTTTGAAAGAGATTACAAAACAAAACGTTTTAAGATTTAATATTTATATTAATTTTTCTACGACCTTAGGAACCATTTTCTGAAGTTTTGGGATGTAACATAGTGTTACACAAGTACGTCAACAATGAAACAGTTTAGGATTGGTATTTACTTTTATTACATGATAGTAATTTAACACTTTAGCTGCCGTGTCAGTCCAGTACGCCCAACGGCTCTTTGTCTCAGCTAGATGCCGTCGGGCCACTACGCCCGACATTGTTGCTAAGCAACCTTTTGGTTATTTTATTGTTATTCGACTGGTCCTGCTTTCTTAAAGAAACCGATCACACTTTATTGTACTGCAAGCATCATACTATTTACAGAGCGAATTTCTAAGTTTTTGGTTGTATACAAAGTTGTTCATAAAACTTTAAATGTTAGCATGTTCTACGGGCAAGTTGTCAGGAGTATAGGCTCGACAGACTTATTTAGTGAATGTTGTTATTGAAATAACGTAATACATATTGACTACTTGATTAGTTTCATCATGCAGTCAGTGTAGCCAAACCATGAAAAGAAATTTACCTCAAAATGTGTCAGGCCGATATGCCCGACAGAGTTTTTTATGTGCCGAACATGCTACTAAAAAACTGTGTCGGGCCAGTACTCCTGACATATTTATATACATATAATGCCTATTATGTACTATTTCTATACTCAGAAATGGTGGCATAGTAAATATAATGCATCATTGTTAAAAATATTTGCATAAAAATTTTTGGCAATTTAGAGCTAAAGAACTCATTTTAAGGATGGCAGCTAATGTATTAAAGTGCTCTCCAATAATGTACATTGAGTCTTCAATATTAAGTCTTTTAAAGTAGGCTGTGGAAGTTGTAATTACAATAAAATTAATAGCTCAATTACAATAAAACAATTGAATAACAACTAACAATAAAGTAATCAGATAAAAGTTAATGATCTGTAAAAGATGGCATGCATAAAACCCTCGTTGCAGATAGGCAGGTAGGAAATTAATAGTAATGACAACTTTTTTGTATTAAAACTTCACTTTCCAGTTTTCAAAGGCCTTGCACCAAAGTTCTTTATATATTTAGAAGAATTAAACTTTCTAGTTTCAGTTAAAATTGTATGATGTGTATCCTTTTAGGTATTGTATCCTTTTAACTATTTTACTAAAAACTATTTCACAGGGTTTATTAATACTATGATTTTTTTTATTTAAAGAAACAGTAGCATCTAACTATTCTTGCCAATCAATAATTTACAACTTTTCATTGTTGACAGATTTATTAAAAAATATATACTGGAATGTTCTCAATCTAAACTATATTACATTTTTCTTTTTATATTTGTCCAGTATTTTATCTCAAAATTACTGGACCAATATAAGTGATTCTCTTTAAAGAGTCTGCAGAGGCTGCCATGCTGGATTTAATCCCATAAGAACAACGTTATTTTCGAACCGGATATACAATCACGTGTATCCATATCGAACAGTTATTTTTAAATGGATTTTCCCCCAACAAATTGCGCGATCAAGTATGAAATTTCACGTTGGCATTGCTTTGTGAATTTCTAATTACTTTTATAGAAGAAAATTTAAAAATTATTTAGTTTGAAGTTTTTATTTTCAGCTATATTTAAAAAGTAGGTGTATCTATTCAAATTATGAAAGGCAAATCCAATGTGCAATATAATAACGTTTAAAATGACACCTTATACACAAGCTTTGGTCAATAAATAACGAAAAAATATGGATACACAAATAATGTTGTTCTTATAGGATTAAAACCAACATGGCTGACAGCCTCTGAAGACTCTTAAATAAAAGAGGACATCCTCTTCTTGTCTCATTTAAGCAGAGGATGTAAGGATTGCCTCAGTAAGTGGCTAGCACCATTGATTTTATACACTAATAGATCTCCCATCCAATGTTAAATTTTGAGTCTCGAAATATCAGCTATTTTTGTGGTCCTTGGTGGAGCGCTGGTGTAGTCTCATGTAAATGTAATGCAATTTAAACCAGCTGTGGTTGTGGGCCACACAAACTAACAAAATTACTGCCACAAATATTCCTATTGATGGTTTATCTATTGTAGGTTCTTGGATTAAAGATACCATTCTAAATAATATGATTAACTCTCATATCAAATAGTTCCATAATACTGCCCAATGTTCACAAGAATACTGGTCTAATTGTTTAGAGTGGTTATTGAAAATATCTTTTGTAAAATTCCAGTTCCTGTGGTAAATCCATTTAGTAAAACAAAGTTAGTTACAAACCACAATTATTCAATTTCTATTAATTTTACAGCACTTTATATTTAACACTCACCTTTTCTCTACTCCCTCTTTTCTGCAGCGAAAAAAACAAAGAAACAAAGCAATTGTTAAAATTAGTATAATATTATAGATATTACAACCTTTGTCTTACCAATGCAGTTTACTTGATCAAAGATGTACTACAGCAGTCTGGTTTGGTTTCGGCAAGCTTAAAATTTGACACTGAAAATAAGGGATTTTGTAAATGACCGTTACTTTAGATTGATTAGGAATAAAATAATGATTTTTTATTGCTGTACAGAATTAGTTGAAAATACAATAATTGCAGTTGATTTTTAGTGTAGCTGGAATATAAGAAATGTGCAGGGTTAATCTTAAAATAACAAATTTTGAAATAGATTGACTGCTTGGGATTTTGTTACCTTTCTGTACCATAAGCCTTTAAAGAATTGAACAAATGCTGGTTTGGAAATTGTTTATCATTTAGACAAAAATTTATGAGCAAATGGTACTAAAATTAAATTTGCATTTTCTGCAATAGGGCATTCATTAGTTGTTAGTGCTTAGTTAAACAGCGGCTATCTATGAACTTAGCAAAGGAAATAATTTCACTACAGACTATGTTTAGATCTGAACATAAGATATGCTACTTGATTTCTCATTATGACTATTTTAAAAATTAAACTTTTAAAACTTTAAACTATTTAAAGCTTAAGAATCAAAGAATTTACACATTTATTCAAGGGATCTGCAAAAGACATATATATTTTTTTTTTCCTTCTGGTTACAATAAAAGTTTTGTAGAATTTTAATTTAAAAATAATAATACTTACAGTAAGTGTATTTATATGTAAAGGTAGACCAACAATAAATGTTTGGTCAGATTGTTTGTTATTGATAAGTTAACAGTTTGCGATCTTTTCCATTGACTGATATATATTTTTAAGCGTAACAGTGAATAACTACCTTTCCTACCATTATTTGCCTCAATTCACTATTACAGTCTTAGAATGTTTTCAGTTTATTGAATTATACTTACAAATAAATAATACCAATAAACCAAATACAAACCTGAAGAGAAAACCTTCTATGTGCCACTTTCCGCCCACCTCTTCTCTTCGATATGTGAGGATTGTTTTGGCGAATAGTTTTATTCTTCAAAACCTCTAACTGAGTGTAAAGCCGCTTTAATTCTGCCTATATTAAAAAAATAAACAAATTAACTGAAAATACTATGCTTGTTAAATTGTCAATAACTTTTATTAGAGTTGTTGATGTTGAATTTATATTGATTAACTGTAACAGTTCATATCAATTTATTTACAAAAGTAAATTATTGGAATATTTAGTAATAATTGTTAGGTGTAAGAGAGGACTTCATAGTCCTAACCTTGCCATTTGTATAAGAAGAAAACACAATAAAGACATTTTGCATTTCATTTTATTTTCATTTCATTAACTGAAAGCATTGAGTATAGAAACAAACAGACTGTCCAAGGCAATGCATTGTCTGTAGACGTTTTAGTGCAGACATGCATGTTCTGTAGATGTGCATATGCTACAGTTTAACAGTGATTGGTTTCAAATAAGCGCTTGTAAAACTGTTTGGCGTACTATTAACTCAGCTATTAGTCTCTTCAGCGTGTGCTGGAGAGGCAGAGAGGGAATGAGAAGAGGTAGAGGGAGATTGCTGACTGTGAAACAGAATATGAGCTTATTTCACCGAATAGGAAAACTAGGGGGGGACCCATATAAGCATCATCTTGTTTCTATAGTTAATGCTAACAGTAAATATTTTAGTTTGGACCTTTCAAAGAAGAAATAGGTTTTAATTTTTTAGAAATCACCACTTAAAGGAAAATGGAGAATTCTGTAAAGAATTAATTAAATGTTTTGCCAATGAAGTCAAAGTTTTAAACTATTCTATTGTTTAAAATGAGTGGTGCCCTAATTTACCATCTACATCATGTTTATTCACCAAAGTCTTGTTGGTCTAAAAGTCTGTCATTCTCATATATGCAGCTGATAGTTCACATAGATGCAAGGGATTACTGTTGCTTACTAAGTTGATTGTTTAGTTGTCAGTACGCAATTGAAGTTAGTTAGTTAGTTAGCAGAACAATAAGTATTTTATCTATAATCTAAAAATCTTATGTTTGAATATAGAATGCTTAAAGTATCAACTATTATTTAGATTGTCAAACTTATAGTGCTGATGCATGCAACTATAATAGAAAAATTGATGCCATCACTTCCACCCAATCTGGACACTTTTTATTTACTCCATCGCATCCTAAGCAACAGGCCAATTATGTACTGTATCCCCATTAACTCCAAAATCCTGCTGCGATGAGTGAAGATAAGCAAGTGTAGTCATTGTTACTAACTAAGGTCAATTGTTCCTTAGAAAGTGTCATTCATTAATAGCCGAATAGCCAGGGCAACTAAGGGACCTACAGCTTTATGTAGAATCTGAACCACGTACTATTGGCCTGATTTGCAGCTAACTGATAAAAATTATTCTCAGTTTTCCTCCCTAAACAGATTCAAATTTTGACTACTACCCAACATGGACACCACAGACTTCTCTAGTAATGTCTACATCAATCGCAACCATCCTCTTAAGCGGACATTGTGTCCGTCTTAAGAGGATGAGCATAGAAACTATCCTATGACTACAATACCACAACGATGATTACTTTCCTAAGATACTTTAATACAAAAATATAAGTAGCTCTCAATTTTTTTTCTTATTGGTCATTTCTTGAAATTATGATTGCTTTAAGTTATGATACAATATATATTCATTGTCTGAATGAGTGTTATGCTAAAATGAGTAAAATCAAGGAAACTAAAAATAATCCCTGAATGCTTACCCGGATGTCCTCTGGGTTCATGTCAGCTAGGCTGACCTCTGCTACGTCCACGTCCCCACACAGGATTCCATCCTGTGGCTTATATGCATCTGATGGTTCGTGACTCAGGTGGTGTCTAGAGTCTCGCACTTGTTTGTGTTGGTACCACAGCTAAAAAAAAAGCATACAATGTATTATTTACTTTGAAGGGACATACCTCTTATGTTAATTTTTTATTCCTCTTTTATGTTTTTTTTTTTTTTTTTTTTTTTTTTTTTTTTTACAAACGGAAACTTCCCTTAAAATGGGTAGCTGGTCTACTCACATAAAGAAAGTACCAGTGACACTGAAAATTTGTGCACATGTGATTCTTTTGTATTTGTTTACTACTATTGTGGTGTTAGTGGACTTGTCTTCTAAGGCAAATTTGCTCATGTCTTATCTCTCCTAATTAATATACTAATTCCTGGTCTAGTGCCCTTTAACCTTACCTAAGATGTAGGGAAATTTAAATATCTACTTTTACAATGGTTAACATACAGTAAAGGAGAATATTATTGAAGATATTTATTTTAATCACATAAATTGGCTGTTATAAATATGCTTTTAACAGTCCAAATTTGTTTAAAAAAGAACTAAAATTTTTAAAAATAAATAGTTTCAAGATAAATTAACGGATATCTTGCAATATTTATAAATTGAATAAAGAAATAATGATAAAAACAGGATAACTTTAAAGAAAATATCAAACTTTAAGTAAGGAAGACATGGCTGAGGCAGACATGGCTGAGGCAGACATGGCTGAGGCAGACATGGCTGAGGCAGACATGGCTGAGGCAGACATGGCTGAGGCAGAAATTTTCTTGTAATGAATATAGACAGTGTCATCATTTTCAATACCCAGTAGAGTAATAAACGGTACATAACAAATATACAATTACAGTACTCATTGAATATTCCTTTCTATCATTCACAGTTAAAGAACATTTATCAGTAATATTAGTGTGATTTTTTTTAAGAGTGTCTTTATAAGTGACTGATAAATCAAAGTGAAACCATGAAAAAGTATATAGACTTTTGTATACATCATCTATTGTATATATACTTGATACTTTACTATTTTGGGAAGAGAATAATTATTATTAACACAAAGTGAGTGTTTATATCTGTTTGCTGCCAGTTTGAGTTTGAAGACAATTTGACTATTAGAATTAAAATTAATGCTTTATAGTATAGTACAACAAATAGAGCTAAGCTTACTTTAGGTGTAAAAATAAGCATGAGAACAAGTGTATTAGTCAGCTGACTGCGAGCAAACGCTGCCAGGAAGGCTTGGTCAGGGTGTAGAGTCTCCCAGTAGAGGGCCTTTACAACGTAGAAGATGAAGCTGACAATGGCCTCGACAGCCACTGTGCCACAAAGGAACCGTCGCTCCTCAAACTGCACCGTGGCGTTCCGAGCCGCCAGTGCCAAGTGGAGACCAAACAGCAGAATGAGCATCTCTCCTTTGGGTCAGAAATAAGTAATATAGGCCAATTGTAGTGATTTCAAAGTAATGGTTTGAGAACTCAATATAAAAAATTTTTTTTTACCTCCTAAGTTGATAAGAATACTATATTACTCTAGTCAAAGCAATTTACAAGATGAAGAACCATGTTTATACAGTGTTGAATTTATGAATAAAAATCTTAACAGTATATCTTAAAGATAGAGTATTTCTGAAGCCAAAACTATTATCACTTTTTATTTTTATCGTGGAATTCTGTGCTTTCAGAATGTATCTCGACTGTACTTGATTCTATTCTACACGGAAAAATGAATTCTTTTGTGCGATAGGTTATGAGTACATTCAAATTATTTTGAGAAAAATATGGATGATTGGACATTTTTAAACACTTTTAATACTCTTTCAAAATAATATTTATGTATTCCTAGTTTACTGTCTAATGAGATACGGATGAATATGGATCACAAATAAGTATAATGTGTTAAACAAATGTATTCTTTGTTACAAATCAAGGCTGATTTTTCTATATGAAGTGTCAATCATTACCTAACAAATGTACAGAAATAACCTGTCAATTGATTGAGCATTTTTTTACACCATTCCGATTAGTCTGGTTCCTTCCTAACTGTTAAACTTGGCACTGACTATTACGGGTTATTTGAGAAAAACTAATTACACGGTTTACGTGTCTTGTTAGAAGCGATCATGATTGATGTAATATGAGGATTTAGTTGACTGTAAAAATATTTTTAAATATTTATTATATTTTTATTCGTAAATGACATTTTTTCTCATCAGTATATTAGTTGCAATGATGGGAAAAGCCATGAGTAAATAAACAGTAAACAAGTAATACTGTTTTATATTATGTCAACAATGATTTTTTAACTTCAATAAAAATGCCTTTTACTCATAATGAAAAAATGGGTATGACAATACGTTAGGACCTTAGAGCTAACACGCACTAGCCTGATCACGACCACGACTCCGACTGGTTGGGCCTGACCAAATTTTACACAGGATCAAATGGAACGACACACACTAGGTGAGGTCCGACACGGCAGCCAGGGTCTGGTCGTCCAACCAAAGACAGAAGTGTTTGGTCGGGCCCGATCAAACTCTCATCCCCGACCAATAATAACAAAGACTGATATGGCGTGACTTGCACTGCATACGGTATCAACCCCGACCCGACTCCGACTAGGTCACTAGTGCCTGAGTAGTTTTGAACAATCCACATACCATGGCAGCTTTTGACAATGACATTTTTATTTTTGTGGTAAAAGATCAGCCATCTTTATGTAATTTATCATTAGATGACAAATAGAATGTTAAAGGAGGTAATGTGGCAGGAGATTACAATGGCGTTTGTAGGCAGTGAGTGCAGCTCATTAAAGGAGCAAGCTGATGCATGTAAATACAATTTTATTGTTTGTCATGTCATTTTTACTTCGTTACTCCTTCACAACGATTACTTACATTTATGAATATATGATTAAACAATGAAGGATATCTGTCTAACACATCAGGATCACTATCTTTCCATGATTCAGTATTAACAAAGGTAGTTTTAGCCGTAAGCTCAAGATCTACTTACCAAATTTATTTCCAAACAAAATAGAGTTTCTGATAAGTAAATAAAATAATTGTACTATGAGCAGTAATAGGTTTATTTAATTTATTAATAATTTAACTATTTATTACTTTTATATTTTTATTCATAAACTGAAAAGTGTGTATTATTTATTTATGAAGTGTAAAAATATAAATTTTTTATTTAACATCCATTTCTTAACGGAAGCATTCAGAGTTAGAGTTGTGGTCGTGTTGTGCTCTTGGTTGGACAAGCCACAACCAGAATTCTCGGAGTCGTGGTCGGGCTAGTGCACGTTAGCTCTTTTATGCCTGTCTTATCCAATATTTAAACTGACATCTACAATATGTTTGGTTTTAGGAAATTTACTGATCTCAATCAAGTTAACACTAAAATAAAGTGACCATCAGAGGAAACTGAAACAAAATTAAACTAAACCTGACTTTCAAGGGCACCGTCCCCTTGAAATATAAAAACGCTTTTGTTTTGATTTCAAGTTTTCCTTTTTATAATATTTCATGTTTTGTTACATAAGCTGAAAAACTCTAAGCCTAATTACAACCCACCAGTAAAAAAGGCAAAAAACAAAATTTACTCTTGATTTACTTCTATATTAACTGTTTAAATGACAACATTAATGTGCAATTTACAACACACATTTATGAATATAGAGGTCGCTTACTGTCTAGCTCAATTGTAAAAGATCTATTAACAGTAAAAACTCACCTGCTTCAGTGACATAATCCCACCAAAGTGGTTTGCATGCTTGGAAGTGAAGTCCAGATTCTGTATAGCCGATAGTGAGGAGACTGAACCCCTCCTTTAGGAAGTTGAGATTAGTAGCTGTCCAAGCGGCTAAGTAGGCCAGCATTATCAAAACCATTCCTGACAAGTACTTCAGGAGGTCCTTGTCTCTCACTACCCAGCGGTGAGCCTTCCGAGTACGGAACTCCATCAGAATCCTACAAATGATGTCATAAAAATCTTTCTCTAGCATTTTGTTTAAGAAATAGCAATTTACTGTTTGCGAAATGCATATAAGTTCTTCAAATAAAGACTCTTGACATGTTAGATCTTTTTTTAAATTGATGACAAATTCTGGTCAGCTTTGGTATTTAATCAGCATTCCAATTTATTTTTGGGAGTTTTCAAGTGTTAATATTAAAATGTACCTTAACATATTTTTTTATAATATGTTTAGAAATTCCATTACCCAAACCCTAATCATTATTAGTATTTGTAATTCAAAGAAAAAGTGTATTGTTGTATAATGTAAGAGTATATAATATTAAAGTTATAATATAAAGCAACATTTGAGCACCCTTTAACATTTTATTAAATTAATAACGACTGGTTTCGGCAATTATGCCTTCTTAATAGGGGTTTACTTTCTAAACTGTTACAAAATAAATGAAATTAAATAATAATTACTATAAAGAAAACATATGTTAAATTGGCAAATTATAATTTTTATTTATTTCATTTGTTTTGTAACAGTTTAGAAAGTAAAAAACTATGAAGACAGCAAAATTGCCGAAACCAGTCAGTGTTAAGTCAATAAAATGTTTAAGAGTGCTCAATTGTTGTTTTATGATATAACTTTATTATACATAGCAGCCCTAGGAATTACAACTTTTCTATATATATATATATATATATATATATATATATATATATATATATATTGTATAGTTTGTTGTCAGCTACCATTCGTTAATTTAAAAAAAACTGTGATATATATTTGGATCAAGATCCAAAAATTTTGTTAATATTGTCATGTGTGTAAAAAATTTATAGCCTCCTGTCACAAAGCCAAGTCCAATCCATCAAGCCATTTAAGACCTGCCTCTCTGATTGTGTTTATGCTGACTAATCCCTCCGTAAAATAACGCAGGGGACACTCTGTAACTATTTGATCCATTGTTTGGATAGACTACCCACAATCACATGACTGATCTAGTGTCAATCCCCATTTATACTCCCAGTTCTGCCCAAACCAGTTCGGAACTGATTCAACAGTGTCTAGTTGCTACGACAGAGGTTTATTCCGCCTACATCCATGCTGTTTCAATCGATTAATTTAGTAAAAACTGTTTTCTTCTACTTATATTTAACAAACAACTTGACATTCAAGACAAGCAAATCAAATATCATTATATTACGCCTTCACACATGCACACATAGCTATTAGTATTTCTTTATATGATACCACAAACTACCTTGACAAAACACTCAACAAAAAGAGGCTGAATTATTCTCAGGTTAGATTGATGTTAATCAGCTAAAGAGAATTTTAAATAAATTTCTATTTTAATGGTTTATAACCTCTATGTATATGAAAATATCTTGCATGTAAAAACAAACAAAGTTGATGAAAGCACAATTTTACTAAGGAGTTTTTCAGCTTAAAACACGAGAAACAGTGGAATCTATCTTGATTAAGAGCTGCTTTACGAGCTCTTAATCAATATAGTTTATGATTTTATGTCAAAAGCCCAACTTACATTGGTGTACAATTTTATTAAAACTTCCTGAAAATATTATAAATATTCTTAATGAATAATGATCGTTATTCACAATATCTTGACAATTAAATGAACATAAAACTTAGGTGAATAATACTAACCACTGTTTCCAGTAATGTGGTTAGTGAACAAAAATAATAATAATAAATTAAATTAACATAAAACTTAGGTGAATAATACTAACCACTGTTTCCAGTAATGTGGTTAGTGAACAAAAATAATAATAATAAATTAAATGAACATAAAACTTAGGTGAATAATACTAACCACTGTTTCCAGTAATGTGGTTAGTGAACAAAAATAATAATAATAAATTAAATTAACATAAAACTTAGGTGAATAATACTAACCACTGTTTCCAGTAATGTGGTTAGTGAACAAAAATAATAATAATAAATTAAATTAACATAAAACTTAGGTGAATAATACTAACCACTGTTTCCAGTAATGTGGTTAGTGAACAAAAATAATAATAATAAATTAAATTAACATAAAACTTAGGTGAATAATACTAACCACTGTTTCCAGTAATGTGGTTAGTGAACAAAAATAATAATAATAAATTAAATTAACATAAAACTTAGGTGAATAATACTAACCACTGTTTCCAGTAATGTGGTTAGTGAACAAAAATAATAATAATAAATTAAATGAACATAAAACTTAGGTGAATAATACTAACCACTGTTTCCAGTAATGTGGTTAGTGAACAAAAATAATAATAATAAATTAAATTAACATAAAACTTAGGTGAATAATACTAACCACTGTTTCCAGTAATGTGGTTAGTGAACAAAAATAATAATAATAAATTAAATTAACATAAAACTTAGGTGAATAATACTAACCACTGTTTCCAGTAATGTGGTTAGTGAACAAAAATAATAATAATAAATTAAATGAACATAAAACTTAGGTGAATAATACTAACCACTGTTTCCAGTAATGTGGTTAGTGAACAAAAATAATAATAATAAATTAAATTAACATAAAACTTAGGTGAATAATACTAACCACTGTTTCCAGTAATGTGGTTAGTGAACAAAAATAATAATAATAAATTAAATTAACATAAAACTTAGGTGAATAATACTAACCACTGTTTCCAGTAATGTGGTTAGTGAACAAAAATAATAATAATAAATTAAATGAACATAAAACTTAGGTGAGTAATACTAACCACTGTTTCCAGTAATGTGGTTAGTGAACAAAAATAATAATAATAAATTAAATTAACATAAAACTTAGGTGAATAATACTAACCACTGTTTCCAGTAATGTGGTTAGTGAACAAAAATAATAATAATAAATTAAATTAACATAAAACTTAGGTGAATAATACTAACCACTGTTTCCAGTAATGTGGTTAGTGAACAAAAATAATAATAATAAATTAAATGAACATAAAACTTAGGTGAATAATACTAACCACTGTTTCCAGTAATGTGGTTAGTGAACAAAAATAATAATAATAAATTAAATTAACATAAAACTTAGGTGAATAATACTAACCACTGTTTCCAGTAATGTGGTTAGTGAACAAAAATAATAATAATAAATTAAATTAACATAAAACTTAGGTGAATAATACTAACCACTGTTTCCAGTAATGTGGTTAGTGAATAAAAATAATAATAATAAATTAAATTAACATAACTCAGTCCAGTCTCTTTTAAGTAATACAGTCTTGTATATAATTAGAAAGGCATTCTGTAGTGTTAATTAAATTCAAACTACTACTAAAATAACAGTATTTGATAATTAAATTAAAATTAATATTTCAAAGTTCATAAACTAATATTTCCTATAATTTACACTAAGTTAAGGCCTGCTCAGACAACTTGTGTCGTGTATAGTGTATAACCAGTTCTTTAGCTTGTGGCAAAATTCCTTATTGTTGTTGCTTTCTTTAATGTTTAATGGTAATTTATTGAAATAGTTTGGTCCTAAAAGAAAAAGAAAAAAGGCCTAACAATATTGTTAAATTTAAGAAATCCTTTAAATAATTTACATTAAATTTAGAATTGATCTCAGTCCAGGAATAAGTTTTTAGTCTACTATGAAATATTCAATTCAGTTCAAATCGCTTTATTCAAAAACTGTACAAGCACAATGAATGGTGTGATAATTGTATAACTAAGTACTAATAATACTCAACAGTAAGTTAGTTATAGTGTTATGATGCCATTCACTGTACTTGTATAAAGAGGGGTTTACACACAACGTCTTATTGTATGACAACGACAAATCCTGTTTGCTATAACGTAGCGTGTAGACAGCAAAATGTATGTTTTGTCGAAACTGAATAAAAAAACCAAAGATATATGAAAACTGACGAGGCGAGCATTGGTTTGTGATGACTGCAACGATAAGATGGAGCGTGTGAACTCTTATTCTTGTTTGTCATATCGCCAGAAATAGAAATCTCTCGGTATCTAACTTTACTGTCCTGTTTTATTTTGTTGCATGATTTTGACATGCATCTCCTTTTGTTGTTAAGTCGTTGAACCAAACGAGAATCAAAATAGACCCAGCACTACGGTTCAGTCTGTAAACTCTTAAATCTATCTTCAATTGTTTATGTATTACTAGAGGACCCACTGCACGGTTCGCATGCCAACCCCGACACTCGCTGTGCTCAATACACTGTGGCATGTGACTTTTGACTACAAATAATAATAGTAGATTGACTGTATAGTGTAAAATCACAATATTAAATTTATTTACACTATCTCACTCACGCTTATTGCTTTTCTACCTATTTATTAGCATAAATATCCAATGGTACTATTTAGCCTATTTCAAAAGTGCTCATTTCATTTGTTTTTGTTTAACAGCTGAAGATTTAATTCATAGTATAATCACATTATAAAACACCCAGTAGCGACACTTCCATTTAATTGCTGTGGGACTAGTGCGACTAATGCGACGCTAGCACTCCTAATGGCTGGAGCATACAACACACCTCAGTACCGTAGTTTTGAATTGTATCTTGCAAATAAGTGAATAATATCAAAAGAAAAAGGGCCATGACAGGTTATTTTTGACATTTACTAATGACAGCTGAGAATGTAAATAATACAGAAATACGCGCTTTACACTCCTGTCAATAGTGCTAGTGCCGTGCTTGTCGCAAACTTTATAGTGGAGTGTCGCTACTGGGTTTTTTATACTGTGGTATAGTATTAAAAATGCATCAATTGTATAATGTCAAACATTAAAAATAAACATGTTTATTTATTTACAAAACAGCTGTTATTAATTTACTAAAATCAATTCAATGTTATTTTTACAGAAAAAAGGAAATTTTGAGGGACTGTTAGTACCCCTTAGGAATTAAATTTTGAAAAATCCTGTCTTAGTGGGTTCTTTTGATACTAAAGCTAACTTCCTTTAAAATTTCGTGTAAATCCGTTTGGTGGGTTTTGAGATTTCGTGATCGGTCAGTGAATGAGTGAGTGGTATTCGGCTTTTATATATATATGTATATTTATATAAATAATCTTTTATATATTATATAGATAGATTGTTTTCCTATCTCTTGTGTAAATCTCATTGGAACAGGTTAAGCCTTTGTTTCAATTTAGCACTGCAGACAGTTTTTATGCTTGTCTCAGCCTAGAGTAACTTGGATTGCTAGGATGCCACATCTAATTGCAGAGTTAGTGCACTCTTAAACTATACTATAATTGTTTGTAAACATGACTCTTGAGCAGAGTGTGCATTTTGACTGGTTCAGGTTCAGCCAATACAGGAATAAATAAGACTAGAATCAAATATAAATACAGCACATGCATCTAAATTTCTTTTAAAAAGGCAACCTGAAGAAACTCGCCTTCAGTAGACGAGATGGGTGAGAAAACAACATTTTAACTTTGAGTGTGAACATTTCATCCAGTAAGAACTAATTGCGTCATGTAAAGATTTGTTTTCTTTAAGTGTTACAACTTAAAAACATTCCAGAGTACTTTTAGTATGTAATGAAAAAGTACATTCTGTCTACTGTCGGTGCATAAATTATGTGCACCCGAGTTTGAATGTTGTTTTCTAAGGAACTAAGAGGCCTACGAAAAATCTAATCACACCATTGTTTTCCTCATTCAATTGTACGTTATGATATATCCACTTTAAAGTTATATTATGAGTTTTAATATATTTTATCCCAGTTGGAACAAAAAAGTACCGGAATTTTGTCTAGTTTTCTCTGTACCTTAAATTTATATCGATATTACTAAAAAAACTCTCTAATGTATCACATTTATATTTTAATACCTGATTGATAGGTATGTTTTCTATAAGTTTTATAAATTTTATAATTTTAACTTTTCGAGAAAACAAGTTGCTATCAATTCCCTGAAACTTTATTTTCTTGGCTTCTAGAGGTGCTAAAATTAATTACTTGGTCTTGTTGTGATCCTTATGACATGTATAGTTACTATACATCACTTTCATAACAAATGCAATGTTTATATATTTAAATTAATATAAATGTATCAATTTAAAGTTATTTTAAATTAATTTAAATCGATTTAAAAACACTGAATTTATTTACACTTACTCGGGTGCATATAAATTTCTGTGACAGTAGTGAAATTTTTATTTGAATTATTAATAATCTTATTTACATTCAGCAAACATTCCAAAACATAAAGGAGAGAAGAATAATCTAACAAATTTTAAATTTTGGCTCTTCGGTTTATTTAGTAAATCCCTACTGGAAAGCAGCTGGTAAAATAATATTATTTAGATTCCAAGATAACATTTCTTACCTATATAGTTTTAAGATGATGGCTCCATAGCAAACAATGAAGCCGAGCTCTCTAAACCAAGGCTCAAAGAGGCAACGCTCAACGGAAGGATTAAAGAAATGAACAATCACCTGGAAACCAATAGAAATTAACTTAATACATACAGTATTTTAAAATTTAAATTCAACTGCTATAATGTAGTTTATACCAACAGATTTTCTAAAACCAACATTTAACATAACATTTAAATTACCTTACAAGAAAAATATGTTTGTAAAATTGTATTGCAAACCTAACTTTATATGCATGATTTGCAAACTGGAGATGAATATTTTGTAAATTTACATTTGATTCATGTTCATTTAAGAAAATCGTACACTTTCCTATAGCCATAAATCTAAACACTAACAATCTTCAGAAACATGCTCAAATAGTGATTTATTTGAAAGCAGAAACTATTTAAGAAATTTAATTTATTGATTAGCAAAAGAATAAATAAGATACATTTACTAGTTAAAGCTATTCTGTAGATTTTAAACTTGTTTGCAATCTGATTAAATCTTAAAATTTAAATATTAGGAAATATCTCTCCTTCATTTACCAGAATGGACACTGATGGTTTTATTTATTTTTCATACAAAATATTTAAAAAATGAGCTAAAAAGCTGTAAAAACATACCGTTATAAAATCTAAAATATTGATTTACAATTTAAAATTAGTCCAATAATATTTTTTTAAATTCAGGTTAGGAACTAAATTAAACAAATTGGAGTACTCCTTGTTACTGCATATCAGAGGAACCTGACGTGAACACACAACTTTTACAACCTTTCAGAACTCCTAAATTATTTTCATTAATTAAATTATCAGCTTGAAAAGTACTGTGATATAATTTGTATTTTATTGTACCTAAACGTTCTCTTGTATCAGTAAAACAAGAAAAATTATAAAAGGTCAGTGTCCGGATGGTGTATAGGGGTAGAGGTGAGGGGAAAATCAGACCAACACTACATGGTTCAGATTCCACAAAAAGCTGTAGAACCCTTAGTTGTCCTAGCTATTGGGCTATTAATAAATAGTCCTTTCTGAGCTAAGTTGATCTCAGTTAGTAACATGACTGCACTCGTCAGGGCCGGTGCAAGCTATTCTAGCACCCTAGGCAAAATACCATTTTGCCGCCCCCACCTCCCAAAGGACTCGGTCACACCCCCTCCCTGCTTCACAGAAACCCTACAAAAAGGGAACTCACAAGACTTTATTTACTGGTATAAAGTACATTTCATGTTTATATATTTTATTCCAAATCAAATAGGAACCTTATATCAATAAGACAACTGTTTTGAATCTCAATAGTAAGAACTTTATTTCTACAAATTTACATTGAATTTATTTAATATTTAATTTTTAGCAGTTTCATCTTTGTGAAAGATGACACAAGTTCACTTAAATCAATGGTTTGGGTCAACTCTTGCTCAATTGTTTTATTTTTATTTAACCTGAGTACTATTTCATTCCATTCATGAAAGCAAGTTATGTGACCATTACTCTTTTCATGATTACCCCGAATTGCAGATACTTTTTTCCAATCATTGGTCCCTTTGAACATAAACTCGGAGGTGAATTTGCTTTAAAGACTATTTACAGCAAAAGCTGAACACCAAATCCTTAGATTTTGGGTACTGCAGCGATGTACATCTGATAGATTCACCATTGGCTAGTCGTCTTTTGTAATGCATCTTTGAAAACCTCCTTTGACTACTATCGAGTGGAAAATCATATTCTGATGTGGACCGTGTTGAATATCCAAAGACTATCACTCAGCTGTCGGCCAAGTATCTAGGTCGTTCAAATTTACAGCTGGTTCTGTCTAATTGGACTCAGTTGTAACAGATTTCATGACAAAATAATGGGAGAACAATCTCTTCTTAATTTTCATTATTCTCTCTTCTCATTATTCAAAAAGTACTTTAATATGTAAATACATTTTGATTATTTGTTTGTATACTATCATTGATTATATACACCTAAAATAGATAAACCATCTAATAGGAATATTTGTGGCAGTAATTTTGTTAGTTTGTGTGGCCCGCAACCACAGCTGTTTTAAACTGCATTACATTTACATGGAGCTACACTAGCACTCCACAATGGACCACAAAAACAGCTGATATTTTGAGACTCAAAATTTAACATTGGATGGGAAATCTATTTGTTTATAAAATCAATGATACTATATAATCAATTATTTAACTATAAAATTCTCTATGTACAGGGTTAGTAACAAGTCCGAAGATGGTTCAATATTGTTTAAACCGTTACAGAAAAAGTACAAAACTTTGCATATTGCTGCTGGACATAAAAAGCTATTTTATCATTATACAGTGATCCACTACCTTCGTAGGGGGACGGCCCACTCGGAGTCGGAAGAAAATCTCAAATGTAAGCATAGGTTGATATACATACCATTTTAAAGGTCTTAGCTAGTAGAACATCATACTACAAATTAGACCTCAAAAGGTTAACCCTAAAAAAATATCGGCGCTCGAAAGTTTCAATACTGTTCTTATGTGCTAGTTTAAGAATGACTTAATTTTGTTGTAACCATATCAGATGAAGCCACTAAACAACATACATCATTACTTTACACAAACACCTTCTTTAACTATACTAAAGTTAAAGAATATACTTTATATAATATGAATTTTTATATGAATTTATATGAATAAAGGTAATATACTTTATATTACCTTATATTCAGTCAAGTGGCCCAACATGTCGTCAGATGGCGACCGGTTTCGACTAACTCATCTAGTCATTCTCAAGCGGAAAATACATAAAATCTTCACTCTTGTGAGATCATCATAAGTCTTTAAAAACACTGAACATACGTCATTTTTAAAGATTTATGACGATCTCACAAGAGTGAAGATTTTATGTATTTTCGGCTTGAGAATGACTAAATGAGTTAGTCGAAATGAGTTGCCATCTGACGTCTTGTTGGGCCACTTGACTGAATATAAGGTAATATAAACCTCTAGTATAATTTAGACAGTGGTCCAGAGGCAATTCATTATGAAATTACCTACTTTAAGATGTATTCAGTGTCCTGCTATTCTTCTATGGGAACGTCCATGAGGAGTCAGTAGAAAAGTTTTAGTGTAAACATTGGTTGATATGCACATCATTTTAAAGGGCTGGTCAAGCATAGAAGAATGCCGCAAACCACACTTCTAAAGCTTTATCAGTCACAAAATGGTGGCGGTTTAAAATCTTGCACATAGATCAGTATTGAAACTTTTGATCACCGCCATTTTGTTCAGGATTAACCTTTTTAGATCTAATTTGCGGAATGATGTTCTACTAACTAAGGCCTTTAAAATGGTATGTATATCGACCTATGCTTACATTTAAGATTTTCTTCCGATTCTACATGGGCCATTCCCCTACGAAGGTAGTTAATCACTTAATACATGGTAAATAGCTTTTTATGTCCAGCAGCAATTTGCAAAGTTTTGAACCTTTATCTGTAACGGTCTAAACAATATTCAACCGTCTTCGGACTTTTTATTAACCCTGTATATATATATATACTTAATTAATTTAATTGACAGTAATAATGTTTATAATTATTTCAAATAACCTAATTATTACGCTAATATAAGGAAATGATTTTATTTATATAAATTGTTATGTTTATTATCTAGATTGTACTATCTAATTATGCTAATTTTCCTATATATTTTAAGCATTGGAAGAGTGTAAAATGCTAATTTGAAGTATTATTTTCAGGTAATATTTTACAATATAATATTTTTTGGCCATCATGAACCTCTCACCCTACCCTCAATCCGAGATGGGTCCCCGCATCTCGGATATGGTTCGCATCTTTTGGGGTCTCCAGCAGTTGTTTCTGATGTGTGCAACTAAGTGGCATTGATAAGGGTGCTCTTGCGAGGGTCACACACGTAGTTTAATGTGACCCCTTTTTGCTTGCTCAGAGCTACCCTAGCCAACAACTAACTGTTTAATAATAACAATTGAATAGCTCAATTTAACTATTGGATTACTCAAGTAATAATTACATTTAAGTTGTGTAAATTAAATTCTTAAAATTGGTGGATTACTGCATCATACGCTAACAGTGGTCTTTTCATGTTCATGTGCATAGTTATAGAATCATAATCTTTATTTTTATGTTACATTTGTGGATATGTAAACACAAACTGGATCTATCTTTTAGAGCTATTAATTACTGAGGTTTTTTCAGATAGGACAGCAGGGTCGCCTTCTCAATAATTCCTTTTTTTATAAAGGAATCTTCTATTATCCCTTTCTGTAATGATTGAAGATCAGGCCAGTGGCTTTTAAATATCTCCATAAATGTTTTATTATTCCTTATGTTGTGTTTTACTATTATTGTGTGTGTGTGAGCTTTCAAAGTACTTAGGAAAGGAATGTTTAAAAAGGTAAGCCTGCTTTATCCTGTCTGGTATAACTATGGGAGAGGGGGGGAAGAGGATGAGGGGAATAGAACTGGTCACTAAACATTAAAAAACTAACAAGAACATTTAACCATAAAATATTACATAAACTCTTAAAGAATGTGCAAGACACACATCTAGTCCTACGGCCTACAGTTGTTGTTCATTGCTGTAGTTGCCCTTTAAAATAATTTATTCAGGTCAATATACAATTTTATTAATCAAACAAGATAGTTATATATTTGCAAAGTATAATTGATATGATAGATCCATAATTTAAAATTTAATGTAACTTAAAAATGTTAACTAGGCAATACAAAAAAGGTTTGAAAAAATTATGTACAGTAAACTCTTTCATATTCCGTCCTATCCAGATCAGGTGGAAATTATGATTACTTATTTTTTTGGCAGTAAAATCACATTGTCGTTGACTTCTGTATGCATGATGTAGATGCATAACGGTATAATTGAATTGGAAATGAAGGCGCATACCCCCTTTTATTATTTAAATATAGAATGCTGCATTATAAGTTGTCTAGATACAAGACAATTGTAGTTGTCGACTGCATCTAATAGGAATAACTGAGTTATCACCTATGTTTGGAAGGTTACGAGCCTTGCACGGACCATTTCACTTTGATCTCCAGCATATCTAGAAATAATACTATCCGAACTGGACTGCCGCCACATTGATCCAGATAGTCAAGAGTCCATTGTACTTTAATCAGTGGAAAAGGTTTTACTAAATTAACAGATATTCTAAAACTGTCCCTAACATACGAAACACACAAATTCCCCGCAAAAATGGTCCTCCCTTGCAGTGAGTTTTTGAATCACTTCTAGCTTATTGAATTGGTCGTTAGCGTAGTTGGTTCAATCCCAGCTTCATGTGCTAAAGGTTCTCAGTTCGATCCCAATCAGAGTCAATACATTTTGAGAAGGATCAGCTGATAATAACCGACTGTTCATTTGTCATTGGGCTATTAATTAATGACATTTTCTAAGGAATAGTCAGCCTTAGTTTGTAACAATGATTACATTCGCTCATCTACACTCATCACACTCATTCAAAATCCATATTCGCCCATATCTTGACGATCGGCGTCTTATGAATAAATAAATTCTATCCGCCCTCCAAAGGCAAGGCATAGTTACACCACTGTGAAAAAAGTATACGACAATTAATTATAATCTAATGATTTCATTACTGAACAAGCTTACATAAGATAACAGTTAATATATCAAGGATTACATTCACTGAAGTTCATAAACCACAAAAAACTATACCAAAGTAATTCCTGACAGTTCATATTATCATTTATTTAATAATACTTACTGAAGCATAGAGAAGAAGAATGCCAAGGAGTATAGTCTCCAAAATGGTCCACATTCCAGCAGCTATGGTCTGGTAAAATTAGGATTATTAAATATTTTACTAATTACATTTAATAACTTTGAGTTAAATAACCCCTTTGACTTATTTTTCTGCATAACAGTTACAAAGTTCTGATTAAAAAAAAAACTTTCATATTTAAAATCAAATTTATGTGTGTAAATAAGTTGTAAAGAATTATTCATAAAATAAAACTAAAAACAAAATAAAAATTATTTAAAAGGCGTAAATGATAGTACATTTTGTATTAACTCAATCAAAATTTAGTTAGAAATTCACAAAAATGAATAATAACATACTAGCAATCTCATCTGAGAAATGCAACAACAAAACACACAAGAATGACAACAGTCACAATACAAGTAAACCCATTTTTCAATGCTACTTGCATTGAAAATGTATGTTTTGTATTATGTTAGTGAACTCTACAACTGTTTATTATTGACAAATACTATATTTAGGTTGTATTATATATTATTATTATGTTAGGTGTTCAAATAACCTTAAGTGTCTTATTTAGAGTCAGATCAGCTTTTAAAAACCTAGAATTGAATCGTAAATTTTTATTAAAATAGTGATTGCCATACAAAATTTCCATCCATTAACAAAGTTATACATACCAGCTTAATAGCTAAGTCAGGAGTATTTATACACTATACTATGCATTATTTATCCATGTTATTGATGGTAACACTTTATGATATAACTTTCCTTATGTATAAAGTGTATAACTCTCCTTATATACAGGGTGTCCCAAAAGTCGACGTCCAAACTTCATAGGCTTGTTATATGGATCATTTACAACAACAAATGTCCTTTATGTATTTATCGTATTGTTAATAGTTACAGAGCTATTGAATTTTTTAATATTTAAAAAAATATGTGTATTCAACAGAATAAAATCATTTTTATGCAAGAAATAATGCACTCAGGGCCTTAACACTTTTACAATATAATTTTAATAAGTATATTTGCATAATTATACTGTTTTAAGGCATTTCGGGATGTTAAAAACATAAATTAACAGTGTTTAAACTTTACTTTTTTAACTTAACATAAAGTTACTACTACATTCAAACGGTGACTGCAAATGTATTTTTATCCAAAGCTAATGCCCAAATATCTTTAAAACTTCCCTAAATAATGCAGAATTCAAAAGTGTTAATACATTAACGAATTCGTTAGCTTCTTTTGTGAATTGATGTATTTTTCCAAATAAGTACACGCTTTTGTGGGCTGGCCACTTGTCCATCCTCGTGTTGTGGCGCTTCCTCGCGGAAGTTTTACGCATGGACATAGCTCACAAGTCATTTCAAAAAGTCTAGAGCAATAATATAACTGCTATTTAAACACACATTTTGTGCTGACGTTATAATTTTATTAGGTAAATTATGTTTAAACCCTTTACACTCCCTTTACACTAATTTATTTAACTAGTTTAGTCTCCTTCAGTACATCACAAACAATCCCACTAATATCAGGGCCCTACAAACAAAATCAGCTGTTAATAACACACAAAACAAATCACCTGTTGTTGTTGGAGTAGATTTTTTATTGTTGACCAGATGGGTGTTAAAATATTGAATATTTGGTATCGGTGCAATTTTGAAAATTGTCATTAACAGTCTTTTGTGTGATGTTTGCTGAAATAATCTATTTTTTATTTCATGTTTTTTTTAAGTGTTTCAGTTTGTATTATGACATATCTTACACTGTTAGGGTATTCCCCTATGAGACCATTTTTGTATGGTCTTAGTAACGGAAATGCCCGTGCTGTTGCAAGGGAATATAATGTTAGTTACCTTAACAGTGAACGATTCCCTGATCATATAGTATTTGTGTATATGCATAGGTCTTATCAGAAGTGTAAGATTCCCGGACATTCTGAGAGGCTAGGCAGAACCCGTATTAACAATAATTATGATGAAATAATTGTAAATATGATAGAAGAAGATCCAACTACAAGTGTCCACCGTTTATCCAGACATACTGCCATACCAAGTTTATCAGTCACCGCAGCCTTAAAAGTTACCAGTTATATCCTTATCATATGCAGCGAGTTCAATCTCTACTACCTACAGATCATGCTAGAAGAGCACGCTTTTGTAGAGAGATGCTTAGAAGAAATTAAGTTCATACTGGGGTTTTCAAAAAATTTGTGGACTGACGAAAGTTTTGTCAAAAGAACAATGCTTTACAATGATCACAACACACATTATTTGTCATATGAAAACCCTAAAGTTATAAGAAATGATCACTTTCAGCACTAGT
The DNA here is from genome assembly GCA_035578905.1 of Stictocephala bisonia. Lineage (NCBI taxonomy): Eukaryota > Metazoa > Arthropoda > Insecta > Hemiptera > Membracidae > Stictocephala > Stictocephala bisonia. The sequence continues at coordinate 5,482,244 of JAQJVL010000008.1, forward strand.
TTGGAATAAACATATGGGCTGGTATCGTTAAAGGCAAATTAGTTTGGCCATTTGAGTTGCCGGGTATAAATTTATTTTAACTTTCTGGTAGGAGCGAACTATTTTAACTTTCTATAAAACAACCTTAGAGAAACCCTTGAAGATGTTACATTTGCCATGTGTGAAAATATTTGGTTTCAATGTGATGGCACTCCAACCCATTATTCTCATGAAGTTAGGCTCTATCTAAATGCCGAATTCCAAAATTGCTGGATTGGAAGATGAGGAACCATAGAATGGCATCCCAGATCACCTGATCTAAACTCCAAGGATTTATTTTTGTGGGGATACTACAAGGAATTGGTGGTTTCTTCTGACTCCCATACACAAGACGAACTAAGACAACGAATAACAGTTACCAACACAATTAAGAACAATGAACAATCCTTTCATTCTCTAAGGAGAAATTGTCGTCGTTGTCAGCTTTGTATCAGGAAAGAAGGTCGGAATTTTGAACTTTCATTGTAATAGGTATATTTTTAAAAAATGGTACTATAATTTATCTAATCTATTTCCTTATTGCTTTGTTTGCTTGTAACAATTAATTTTACTTAAAAATTCGTCAACTTTATAGTTACTGTATTAGACTAGATATTTATAAAACTATTTACTTAATAAAATTATAATGTCAGCACCAAATGTGTGTTTAAATAGCAGTTACATTATTGCTCTAGCCTTTTTGAAATCACTTGTTAGCTTTGTCCATGCGTATAACTTCCGCGAAGAAGCGCCGCAACGCGAGGGTGGACAAGTGGCCAGCCCACAAAAACGTGTACTTATTTAGAAAAACACACAAATTCTCAAAATAAGCTAACGAATTCGTTAATGTGTTAGTACTTTTGAATTCTGCATTATTTAGGGAAGGTTTTAAGATATTTGGGCATTAGCTTAGGATAAAAATACATTTGCAGTCACCGTTTGAATGTAGTAGTAACTTTATTTTAAGTTAAAAAATTAAGTTTAAACACTATTAATTTATGTTTTTACCATCCAGAAATGCCTTAAAACAGTATAATTATGCAAATATACTTATTAAAACTATATTGTAAAAGTTTTAAGGCCCTGCGTGCATTATTTCTTGCATAAAAATTATATTTACTGTTGCAATACACATATTTTTTTAAATATTAAAAAAGTCAATAGCTCGGTAACTATTAACAATACGATAAATACATTAAGAACATTTCTTGTTGGAAACGATCCATATAACAAGTCTGTGAAGTTTGGACGTCGACTTTTGGGACACCCTGTATATATATATGTAGCAAAATTATTAACCTGTTACATATTTTGTTAAATATCTTCATATTAAAGAGGTCCCCAGTTTAATCTTAACCCTTTCCATCCTAGACATTTGTTTAAAAGTTATTCCAAAAATCCCAGGTATTTTCATATGTGACATACTCAAAAAGTCCAGACTCATTTAGTCAATTTTGTCACATTTTACTAAACAATTTTAAAAAATTCTATCTATGAAGCAAATTTATTAGTTTGAGTTTTATTAGCTTTCTAAAGAGATTACTTGTAATATAAAATAAAAAAAGGTCTATTTACAACTTTTTTTGTATTAATATATATTTACAAAAAAGTTTTCAAAATTTTTTGAGTTTGTTGCATTGCGGATGGTCCTAAAAAAATTCATTGACCAGAGCTAATAACACCATTTAGATATGATTTTTCAATTGACAATGGTATGTTTAAAATTTAAAAAGTTATGGCTCTTTTAAAAAAAAACACTGCAGTTCAGGTTTTTATCCTACGCATTCTTCCTACACAGCTTTCTCAACACTGTCTAAAATAAAAATGATAACACTTTTTAATAAAAATGTCATATGATAAATTGTTTTGCTTTTAAAATAAATAGTTTTGTTAATTCTTATTATACCTTGCATTTCCTCTTTCTAAAGACGACTACAGCGAGGACTACAGTAATTACAATACAGAACAGCTGTGCGGCCAGGATGAAGGACCTTAGGAAGAGATCTAGCTGCGCTGTACACTGCTTTCCCTCCCCACAGCTGGGCACACACCTGAGCATCAAATAAAGCTTAGAGATAATCTGTGATATATCGTCAATGTGATAACAAGCACAACTTATGAAATGTCACAAAGTTACAACCAAAATAACTTGTTAAGCATATTGATGCTTGTACTTGGGGACATAGTGTTGTGGAGACTGTAGGCGACAGGTTCTTTACTCTGTCTCTTTACACCGACATTACTTCTTTTTTTATTATCGATAGCAACTATAGTAAATGATTGCTATCGGCGTGAACAGTACTAGAGAAGTCTGGGGTGTCCATGTTGGGTGGTAGTCAGAGTCTGAAAATTGTGTAAGGTAGAGAACTGAGTATCACGCTTGTCAATTAGCTGAAAATGACACCAATACTATGTGGTTCAGATTCAACATAAAACTGTAGGTTGCTTAGTTGCCCTGACTAAGGGCTGCTGTTAATAAATAGCTCTTTCTGAAGAACAGCCAAACTCAGTTAGTAACCAGACTACACAAGTCATCCACACTCTTTCATATTCACATTAAAATACATAAAAAGTTTTGTAGGCATCTCATATGTAAGAATTAACTGTATGATATTTCATAATTTGTGTTGGTATGATTATGAACTATAATATTTAGTGCTTTATGTATATAAGCAAAACATTAAAGCAGTATTACTACACTTTTGTAACTTCTCAGATCCCAGTTTGATATATCAATCATAAAAATAGATCTATTTATTTAAGTAGTTAAAGTGCTAATTTTTATTTTCATTTGGTTTCACTATGCTTACTGGCATTGTGGTTTAGCAGCAATGTCTTTGGACTGCAGAGAGCAAAATTCTAGGTTTGAATCCCCAACAGAGCTAACGGTTGGTACAACTTCACTGATTGAATAAAGTTAAAAAGATACAAAAAATTAAAGATTGTCTTATTTTACCAAACGAAGTTAGGGCTAAGAAGCCCTCTCTAACACTTAACCTGGGGACCTACGGCTTACCCCTAGAACTGATGACTATATTTTCCCTAACTGATAAGCCATTTTTGCATGTTTTGCATTTCTCTTATAAACGATAAAATATATAAATATCTACCTATGGTTACAAAGTAGTATATCAAATTGTTTGCCTTGAGTTGTAAAATGATAAAAAAGTACTATGACAAATAAAAAAATATTTACCATACTTTACTACTAAATTGAAAACAACAATTTTATTTTTGAAAATGAAAATTTTTTACATGACAAATAGGGCTACATCAGACCCTATACACCAAATAAAGTGACGAAGCCATTATGTTGTAAATTTTGTGCTGAGTTCAAATATATACACAAATATAAGGTTTTTATAGATCTTTATGTGTTTATAAGCGAAAAACTTAAAGATTACCATAACCATGGAAACGACACATTGTTGTTATAATCATATACACAATTTATATATACATTTTTCAAATGATTTTCTTGATTGAAAAGTTATAAAAGCATATTTAAAATAAACAATATAATAATGCATACATTATAGAACAGACCATACTAATAACCTAAACAACTGATTCCCGCCAGATGCCAAGATCAAGCCGGCACTGCGCCTTGAACGAGTGACTCTGCACAGCCTTCTAAATTACAGCGTTGTTCTCCAACATATTTTGTTTGAATAATGTAACAAAATATATATTCCTGTTTGTTAGAATGTCTACTTCAAAATAAGACTAAATTTAAAGATGTAGGTTCAATTTTAGCAGAATAATGGCGTTATTTACGGAACAATGTGAAATTAGTCAATAGTCAATAATAAACGTTTATCAGTTCTGTTTCAACAGGATCGTTCAGACGGTCACTAGACAATAGACAATAGACAATATTCTTTATTGACAACATTCTTCAAGAATGGTAATAGTGTCATAGTGACAGTTACAGTTGAAATGGACATTAGTGTAATAAAATTAAGTTACATCAAGTGTCCATTCTTTACATGCTTCCAGGAATTCTTCAAGAGTGTAGCATGGATGGTTTATGAGGAAGTCGTGAAGTTCTCTCTTAAGCACACATAGCTTCAGACCTTTGGCTGCGGCTGGTAGTATGTTCCATAGTTTTCTGCCAATGTAGGATGGTTTTTCTTCATAGAGTGCTGTACGGTGTGAGGGTAGAATATAATTAGTTGCATGACGGGTATTGTAGGGGTGGAGATATTTTCTTGTTTGGAGGCCTCGTTGATGAGCATGCAGGATTACTTCTTGAATGTACAATCCATGTATGGTTATTATCTTCATGGACTTGAAAGCGTTTCTGCAGCTCTGATGAGGTTCAAGGTCAGTGAGGATTCTAATAGCTTTCTTCTGTAGAATTAGTAACCTTTTGAGGTTTCCAGCTGAGGATCCTCCCCATACCACTAGTCCATATCTCAAATGTGTTTCTACTAGTGAATGGTAAGCTGTTTTTGCTGCCTCTACGTTTCCGATCCATTTTATCCGCCCAACAACATATATGCCACTGTTTATTTTTTTACAAAGTTTATTAACATGCTCATTCCAGGTTAAGTTACTGTCTAGGGTGACTCCAAGAAATTTTACATGGGTTTCAACTGCAATGTCAGGTGTTTTAGGGATGTGGCCCTTTTTTCTACTGAAATTTACTTGTATTGTCTTTGTTGGGTTTACAGCTAGGTCATTTCTTTTGCAGTAACTCAGGGCCTTTTCTAGCGAGTTAGAGGCAGACGCATATACGCCTTCAGCAGTGGTGTTCTTGATCAGTAATGTTGTATCATCAGCATACATTACACAGGTAGTATCGTGATCTTGGATGTATGCTGGAAAATCATTTACAAAGAGAACAAAAAGGACTGGACCTAGGACTGAGCCCTGAGGTACGCCCCGTGTGACGGGGAGGGGGTTTGACTGGGTTGTGGATATATGGCTTAGTGTATTGTTATGTATTTCAACTACTTGACTTCGCCCAGATAAATATGTTACAAACCATTTGTTTTCTGTACCTCTAATACCTAAAGACGATAGTTTTCTTGAGATCATGTCATGTCCTAGGCAGTCAAAAGCTTTGCTGTAGTCAAGAAAAAGAGCAGAGATATAATTTTCTTTGTCAATTTGTTCGATGATGTAGTCAACAAGGCTGATAATGGCGGAAGTTGTTGATTTACCTTTCAAGAACCCATGTTGAGACTTGGTAATCAGGTGTTGTTGTCTTAGATGAGTCATGAGTCTATTCAGGACCACTTTTTCTATTATTTTCGAGAAGATTGAAACCAATGATATAGGTCTATAATTTTCCACCTCTGTTGTAGGGCCCTTTTTATGTTTTGGATACACTTTTGATAACTTCAAAGCAGAGGGAAAAAGACCAAGACTGAGTGATTTATTTATAATATTCATTAAAGGTGGAGTTAGTTCGTCAGCACAATATTTTACGACTTTAGATGAATATTCATCAAACCCGCTGGATGTTTTTGTTTTAAGTGAATTTATTACAGCTCGTACTTCTTTATTGTTAGTTGGGGTAAAAGAAAGACATGTTTGGCAGTCAACTGTTCTGGTCAGATTAATTTCATTGTCGTTAAAATTGTCTAGTGTTTTCTTGTTTTGGTTCAGTGTTACATCGGCTATTTGGCTGAAAAAACTATTAAAATGTTCTGCAACTTTAGTGGGGTTATCTATCTTTTCATCGTTAATTACAATTCGGATCTGTGGCTGCAGTTGGTGTTGTGCTTTCCTTTCATTATTAACTACAGTCCATAAAGCTTTGCTTTTATTTTCTGCAGATTCAATAAAGCGTACATTTGCACTTCGCTGTAGGTTTCTAAGTTTCATGTCATAGTTCTTCTTCCTCTCTATCACAGTTTCTTTGTCTTTGATGTCTCCTGAGATTTCATATTGAGATAGTGCCTTTAAAAATGTGTTTTTGAGATTTTTTGCTTCATTGTCATAGCAGATGTATTTATTTTTTGTTTTTCTTTTCTTCTTGGGGCAGGCGATGTCAAGTGATGCCTGTAAAACTCCTTGAAAAATATTGTAAGCTGCCTCTGCATCAGAAGTGGAGTATAATTCGTTCCAATTTTTATTTGCCAGCAAACATTTTAGTTTATCTAGGTTGGTTGGACTGAAGTATCTTTTGAAAGTCATTTGTGGTAGAGAGGTTAAGTCATGCTTATGTATACTACAAAATTGGGCGGTGTGGTCAGATAGGCCTGCTTTTATTATAGTTGTGTCGATACAGTCCTCAGATATGTTAGTGCATATACAGTCAATCGAGGTTGCTGTGTTACAAGTAATACGGGTTGCAGATAGAGGCAGTCTTCTGATGTTATGAGTTGAGAGCTCGTTTTCAAAGACAGAATTATCTGTAGTTGTTTTCAACCCGTCAATATTTATGTCCCCAATCAGCACAAGTTGTTTATTGTGTGCTTGAATGTCATCAAGGATACTTGATAATACGTTTATTCTAGCTCTGGTGTTTCCACTTGGAGATCTATATACCCCAAGAATGTAAGTACTTCTTTCCCTTGACTCCACTGTTGCCAATGCCGCTTCGCAGCAAAGTTCTTGACAGAGGTGACGAATAGTAATTTGTTTTGTACAGTTTGCTATAGTGTCTTTGCTATATATGGCTACACCACCTAGCTTATGGTCCTCTCTACTGTAGTGGGTTATTAATGAGTATCCTTTAATTTTTGTACTTTCTAATTCCTCTTGTTTAAGGCAATGTTCAGTAAGAACTAATATGCTGGGATTAGTGTTGTTGAGAAAGTGAAGTCTATCGACCTTCTTTTCAAGTCCACAAATGTTTAGGTGTACTATAGTTAATTCTTTCTTAGCACCTGATGTCTTATTTTTGAGTTGAGGAAGTATCTGGTCTTGAATTTTGTTTTCTTTTGGTACATATGGACTAAAAAATGTTCATTGGTCTTATTTATATTTAGTTTTTTAGCCATTGAAAGACTGTCCTGTTGTTGTGTCAGCTTTTGATTGACTCCCCCCGTCTTCTCTGATAGCTTTTCAGATGTCAGATCAAGGTCTTGTGCCATTGTAGAGTTGTTCAGTTTTTGTGACGGGGTTTGGCTGGCTCCCCCACTCTTCCCTGAAAGCTGTCCAGATGAAAGGTCAAGGTCTTGTGCCAGTGTAGAGTTGTTCAGTTTTTGTGACGGGGTTTGGCTGGCTCCCCCACTCTTCTCTGATAGCTGTCCAGATGTCAGATCAAGGTCTTATGCCATTGTAGAGTTGTTCAGTTTTTGTGACGGGGTTTGGCTGGCTCCCCCACTCTTCCCTGAAAGCTGTCCAGATGAAAGGTCAAGGTCTTGTGCCATTGTAGAGTTGTTCAGTTTTTGTGACGGGGTTTGGCTGGCTCCCCCACTCTTCCCTGAAAGCTGTCCAGATGAAAGGTCAAGTTGTGCTATAGTAGGGTTGTTCAGTTTTTGTGACGGGGTTTGGCTGGCTCCCCCACTCTTCTGTACATATTGATTGTTTGTTGTGCCGAGATCCTGTGTTGATTTATATGGAGTATGTGTTATTTGGTTTTGTTTGGTTCCATAGTGGGAGTTATATTTTGTCATTTTTAGCGCTGCGCTATACACATTATTTTTGTGTACTTCACTAACACACTTTTTCTTTTCTTTATTATACGGCTTAGTTTTATGGTTATGAGATTGTATAGTTGGTTTAGGCAAAGATGTATCAATGTTTTGATTTTGTTGTAGATGCTTAGCCAGTGATTTAAGAATGAGCTCCATTTCATTTTGTTTTATTTTTATTTCAGTTAGTTCTTTTAGAATAGTTGAATTAGTGTTGTAGTATTTTACTTCTTCACTATGAGAAGTTTGAGTTCACACATCAGAATAACTTTTCACTTTATCGGTTTGATTTAAGTGGAGTTGTTTATTCTGTTTGAGATGTTTAATTTCATTTTTTAGACTATGATTAAGTTGTTCTAGTTTAGATATAGTTTCTTCATTTTGTCTGTCATGTTCTTCAAAAGTAGCTGTGAGTTCATATCTTAGTTTTTTCTTTCAATAATTGTTTTTCTGCTTCGTTTAGTTTTTCTATAAGATTGACATTTGATTCTGAGATATTTTGTTTTTCTTTTATTAGTGTTTCAATTTGGTCATTTAGGATGCTTTCATTAGTTAAGTTTTCTGTATTCTTCATTTTAATATGAGTTTAGAGTTGGTGAGGATTAATTTGTGGAGATCTTCCTTTAGTGAAGCATTTTCTATTAGCAGTGTGTTACCAACTTCAGCAGCTAGTGTCAGTGAGGTTTCTAGGTCAAACTTCTCTATATTTCCATAATTCAGTAGTTTTGAGTTGATTTTGTCCATAGCAGGAGTAACATTACATGAATCATAGTCAGTCATTTTATGACATTCTTGATATTGCCAAGCCTCAATATCAGACCTGGAGGGTTTTTTTTAGTTGTCTGGCAAGGTCAGTGGTCTCCAACACTTGAGAACTATTTACTTGTTCAACCACATGTTCCAAGCTTTTATAATCTTCATTAATTTCCAATGGTTGTTTGGGGGCATTGAATACTATATTGTCTTCTGATTTTTTATAGTTTTCCACTTCCTTCAGGGCATTGTTAAAGTGTTTGTTTTTGAAGTTTTCTGTTTTAGGTTACCCATATTTACGTTTATTTTCTTCATAGGTGCATATGTTATTTTCTTTCAGCATGGCTTTATCATGTGTACCAAAAAATGTAAGACGGTAAACAGATTTGCCTAATGTGTCTATCTCTATTCTTTCTATTATAGCCGGCCAGTGTGAGTATCCTTGGACCTTGGCAAATACTATGTCACCAAGTAGGAATGTAGTCATTTTTATGTTTATATAAATGGATGATATGTTATTGGATAGCGAATAATTGAATTATATATTTAAGTATTATATAGACTTTGTCTGATAAAGTGTCAAATTTTATAAATATGTCAATGTTTAATGTTTGATTGTAATTGCCAGAATCAAGGCGGCTTGTCATATAGAATAATCTCTCAGTGCTGAGTAGTGCTGACACAGTTATCAAGGTCAGTAGTCTGGCACACTTATGGCCAGGCAGCAGTACTCAGAAGTGTACACAGCAGTGATGGCATAATTGTGACGTCAGTTCTTGATGACGTAGTAGGACTGTGCGTACTTCAGAAAATATTTAATTTGAAATTGATTCTTTAAGATATATTTATCATGAGATGCTTACTAAAATTGTTAAGTTATTTTAAATTTGAGTGGTAAATATAATATAAATGCCAAAGAAAAATACTTAGTGTTATGAGATTGATGAGGTGTTGTCCAGATATAGTAGGCCAGCTTAGCAAAATTACTTAGTATGAAAATCTTGTTTTGAGGCTGAAATTCCTCTTGTTTTATATACTATGTGCTTAGACTTACAGTTATGTTGTCCTGGTGAGTAAATTAGCAGAATATTGTTGGTTTATCCACTAATAAACATCACTTAAAGGAGGAGCAATTTAAATTAGGTGTTGCATGTCCGCCATCTTGGCTTTTTTTCTCTCATCTGAGGGTCAGCCACGCTCGATGTTGCTTGACTACGTTATCTTGCAATAATGTCAGAACCCTCTGGTCAAGGCCACTGGCAAAGCTCACATGCCTACAGGCCCATGTGAACTGGCTAGTGAAGTTTTATAAAAAAATCGAAAAAATACATTCAGTTAAAGTGGATATAGACAACTATTAAAACAATTGTATCTTTATTCTTAAAAACAACGCCTCTTTTGAAATGTTATTTTTTTGTTCTCTTGTGAATTAAAATTATGATTTGAAATGCTCATTCCTATCGGGAAATAAACAGTCACCATTATGAGAGATTACCAAAGGATTAAGAATTTGAGGGAAGTAGGCCAAATTAAACGAGAGATTAAAGGTGGATTAATTGTGTGGGCAGACAAAGCCATTGAATAAGGTTTGAGTATGAGCAAAATACAATAATGATGACTCCTTGCTCACTCCAATACAACTGTCCATTGTTATACAGATAATATTTTTCACTAAACAGTTTTTAATTACTTATTACCTGACTTTTATTTCTGTAAATAATAAAATCGATCCCTACTGAAAAGTAGTAAAAATTATTCATGATGATAAAATATGACAATTTCTTAAATTAACGATTACAAGAGTCAAGCAATTGTACATAAATTCTTTTATTAAGGAACAATACAATTCTTTGGTAATAAATCTGATGGGAAAATAACATAACATTTTCCACTTTAGTACTTGGAGCATATTTAAAGAAAGAAAACAACTGACAAAAAAGGTTATGTACAACAGAATCATAATAGATTAAACTTATTGAATGAAGAAAAACTAGTTACAGCCGTTTTTTAATTGTTTTTCTGTGTAGGTAAATAAATGGTTTTTGTGAACACTTAACACTTCCCAGATTAACTCACACATATGCACTTATACACGCTCAAACACTCAACAGCAATTAATTTACACATCCTGGTTCAATCACTCTCATATACCGATTTGAACATAATGCATTTGATTTGTACAGTGGACTCACAACTATCCAGATCAATGTGGCGGCAAACGGATCTGGATAATATCAATTCTGTATATGCTGCAGTTCAAGATTAACCGGTTCATGCTTGATAACCTTTCAAATGCCAACGATACCCAAGTTATGCATGCTAAATGCTGTCAGCAATTTTATAAATCAACTTATACTATAAGTAGAACTATGTTATTGTATTGAGTCTTCAAATAAAGTTGATAAGCTGATGCTAAAATGTAGGTCTATGCTATGGCATTTACTATACTGCTAGCAAACACATGATAAATAAAAAGCGGTATATAAAGTTTGTAATCACTTTCAGTACTTGTTCTCATTCCTAATTCTGAAGCTTTTTTTTGCAGAGTCACTAGAATTTTACAGTTCTAGAATTTTACAGTTCTAGAATTTCACAGTGGTATTTACCCACTCGCCCACCCATACATGTACAGTGGTATTTACCCACCCGCCCACCCATACACGTACAGTGGTATTTACCCACTCGCCCACCAATACACGTACAGTGTTATTTACCCACTCGCCCACCCATACATGTACAGTTGTATTTACCCACCCGCCCACCCATACACGTACAGTGGTATTTACCCACTCGCCCACCAATACACGTACAGTGGTATTTCAAAACTGATATGAATCTAATTAGATAAGCCAATCCAATTTTTTATTTTTAACATATATATTTTTGAAAATTCTATAATGCTTACAAAATTTAAATATCATCTTATTTGTTCTAAGTAAACTTCTAATCCATCATGTAACAGAAAAAGAAGTTACCTACTACCAAGGGCCTGTGGGGCCCTTAGGACTATTCCAACAGATTCTGTAAATGTTGTGATAGCAACAAGAGGTTGCCATACTCAGATATCAGGATAGTAATTCTGGTGTGAAACTGTTTGATGTAGCCTAATAGTTTAGCTAGGACATAGTTTCAGTTTGTGCGCCAAAAGGCATTGCTTTTGATGGGTTTTCTTTTGTAGATATGATCATGAAATGTGTTTTGTGCTTATTGAAATATTATATATATATTGCGTGTCATATAAGAACCTATTGGTAGAGGGTGCATAACTGATTGGCAATAAACAGGATAAACAAATCCCAGTACTCTCACAGAAAAAAAACTGTCTTATAGTCACAACAAGAAGTTTACAGAATTACGAGTATTTTTATGCATATGACTCGTAGTACTTGTGCATAAATAATTAGTGTTACTTAGTATCTAACATTTTTATAACATATTTCGCATGGTATACATTCAAGTGTTGGCAACACTAAATCTCCCAATAATTTGGATAAAATGTATTTGTCAATAATACAAATATAATTTTTCACACTGTCTTAGTACTCTTCAATACATATATTTGAATAATAATATTTACCTATAGAAGGTAGCACCATACTGGTTTTGGACGGTTGCATTGGCGGCAGGTGGGGGCACAAACCCTGGTAGGCAGGCACAGCGATAGCCTCCCCTCCTGGTTCCAAAACCATGGATGGGCTTACACTACCATGGAAAAGAGTAAAGACATTATATCAGGGAAGGAATGGTTAGCTATTAAATTGATGCAGTTTGTTACCCACACAAGTCTACCATAACAGTCTCCATCAAGTCATAACAGTTCAGACTGAGTAAACAATTTTCTCCGATTGCCATACGAGATTACTCTGCTTTATGACATGAGTTTATTACTCCTCACAGGTGTAAAACTAAAATGTCATTTTTATTAGAATAATATATTTATATACAAATTGTATATATTTGTAGGTTATAAAAATTATGATAAAAATAACACTGAAACTTTGATAAATGTAGTAAATTATGCAGTAATTCCAAATCCTAAATTCTTGATTCTATCAGATTTTAAATCATCTTTAATCCATCAGTTTCAATCTAGAATCTATCAACTACAATCTATAATTAAGAATTTAGGATTAATAATTAAGAGCTTATAATTTACGTTAGAATTTAAATCTAAAAATCAAAAATTAAGAATTATAATGAAGGATTTAGGGTTTTGAATTTAGGATTTAGAATCTAGAATTTGGAATTTATGATTTAGAATCTGGAATCTAAAATCTATAATTTTAAATCTATAATATAACCTTGTTATCAATAATCTATGCTCTAGATTTTGTAATCTGTAATATAGAATCTAGAATCAAAGATTCAAAATTTATAATCTAGCATTTGTAATCTATATTGTAGAATTTGTTATCTATGATCTATAATTTATAATTTCAGTTTAGTATTTATAATTTAGGATTTAGAATTAGAGCTTAGAATTGATATTTTAGAATCTATAATCTTGAATTTGTAATCTGTAATCCATAATTTTAGAATTTACAATATAGAATTTAGGATTTAAAAATTACAATTTAGAATCTCAGATTTATAATTCAAGATTACAAATCTAAGATTAAAATTCAAAGTTAGAGTTTGGAATTGAGATTTTAAATAAAGAATTTACAATTTTAGATTTATAACTTAGCATTTAGAATTTTAATCTAGAAACTAAGAATTAGAATTTAGGATATGGGATTTACGATTTCAATTTGATGTCTAAAATGTAGAATTTAGAAATAAGAATTTATAATTTAGAATCTATAATTTAGGATTTAGAATCTAGTACCTATGATCTAGAATTTAAGGTTTATTATCTATGATTCAGAATTGATAATCTATCGCTCATAATCTGTAATTTAGAATTTATAACTTATTATTAAGGAATTGGAATTTGGAATTTAGCTTCTGTAATCTAGAATCTACATTCTAAGGTTTACTAGAAAGGTTACTATCTCCAAGTCAAATCTACTATCACTTCTCATCATTTCCCCAAGTATGTAAACTGGTCCTCCAATATAATTTCTCTTTCTTCTCTCTTTATTTCTTCACCGAGTTTTACATTTCTTCCTATATTTCACATTGCTATTCTCTATTCTATTGCATAATCCTCTTTCATTTGTACATTCCAGCTATTTATTTGTTCTTGTAACATACTTTTGTTTTCTCCCTTATATCATAATTTCATGAGCGTACAACATCACTTTGACTCCATTCCCTATCATGCTTCTCACCTTTCTTACAATTAAGTGTTTAGTAGTAAGTTATCAGTATTTCTTAGTTTATAATTTTACTATTATATGCAACATAACGAAGCTTATTACAACATTGTCAAATGTCTATCAGCAATTAATGATTTAATTTTGAACCAGATCTAATAAGGTGTTAAAAATAGCTTTACTACAACACAATACTAGTTTTGCTGTGGCTCAGTCTGCTGCTGTAAGGTGTGTAGGAGGGCCAGTCTCACAGTCATCATGTAACATGAGATTGGTTAGCTGGGTAGGTGAGACAGTGCTTGGAGGAAATGTGCCATCTCACCTGTTACTTCTTACAGTAGAAGTATCAATTTAAACTTGATGATTGTAACCATAGTCAAATCTCTTTATTTTGCTTGAAGGTCTTAAAACAATTAACGTAGTTATGAATTGTGTTAAATTATGTTTAATATACTCTAGAAATAATGTAAGTATACAGCTGTTTAAAATTTACTTTTTGGTGTTGGGTTTTTCATGATTGGTAAATTTGTTGGAGATTTATAACGTTTCAAGTGTTTTAAAAAACTAAGACAACATTTAGACCCATATGAAACTCCCGTAGTCCTCAGAAGCCACTTAAAAATAGAATCAAATTCCCTATCCATAATCATAACTACAATACTAGATGTAAAAACAATTTTACCATTGAAAAGTGCAATCTGGATCTTTTTAAAAATTCAATGTTTAATTTTGGCCCTAAATATTTAAATCTTCTCCCTCAAAATATAAAAACAATCAATAGTTTATCTCTGCTGAAAACCTGTTTGAGGAGCCATTTGGTCGGGAGGACTTTCTATACTATCGATGAAGCTCTTATGCAGCCTTAAGTGGTGATGTTGGCTGTTTTATTTTGATTTAACTACCTTAAATACTTTTCTTATTGTAGCAGCTCATATTGTACTAAAATAAATGTCAAGATCGGCTTAAGTGTAGACTATAGTGAACAATTGTCTTAGAATTACTTATGATGTTATTTGTGTATTATTTTATGTTCTTGATTAATAATGTTATTTTTGAATTATGACTTGCATAGAAAACTGTAACAGTTCATATTGTGTCAATAAATTAATCTTGAATCTTGAATCTAATACCTTACCCACATTTAATACTAATGTAATAAAAACTAGTTTTAAATGTAGGTAAGGTAGTAAGTGGCACTTGAAGACAACAGGAGTGTTATGCTCGTCGAAACGTTGAGTTTGTTTTTTAAAACACTTGAAGCATTGGAAATTTCAACAAATTTATTAATCATGTAACACACATGTTTAGCAGTTCTTTGTTATATATTCACGTTATGTATATTCATGTTACTTACTTTGGTGGACTGGAGATCACAGTTGTGAGTGCCTCCAAATATAGGACTGTTAACTTCCTCACATTGGTTGAGATCCACCAAATCCAATGAGAAGAATAATCCGGTTGCTTTTCTGGAATTAGAATAAACATAAACATTTATTTGGTGATAGTTAACTAGTAAATTTGCCAACACATTTTGAAAATAGTCTTGTGTATGAATATAAAAACGCAATACAAATAATAGTGACTTAGCAGATAGGTTTGTGGTTGATGAAAGTTTTTGTAGGGGAACAAAGCAAAATAACTAGAGACTGCCCATGCATGAAACACAAAACTATTGTGTTTTCCACAACTAGTTATAGGTCAGACTAAGGAACAAAAGTTTTCATTTATGAATCTAAAAATATTCTTTTTTAATACAACTTGCATCAAACATTTTAAACTTAAAATTAAATGGTTGGTTTTGACTTTTAATGTAGTTTTATACACCCAGTCACACAGAGGTAATTTTTATGTAAAATAATTCTGTAATCGACCCATTAAAGTTGTGAATATGTAAGTTGTTTACATGTTCCCTTGATAAAATTGCATCAGAATAATTCATAAAACAAAAGTTACTTATATGCGTACAATTTTTTTCTTGTCCCTCAATAAATAGCAAAAATATTTATGTTAAACATGTAATCTTGAAAAATTATTAAACTTTTGGAATTAATTTGATTAATTAATTATAATAATTGCAAATCATTTAACCCCTTGTAATCCTTTATATGTATATTTATATAGATATTTAATTAATTTACATAAAATTCAAACTTGAAATACAAATTCCTTTAGCCAAAGAATAATAAAATCCTTAAGGAAGGTTAGGAATTTTCACAAACATGTTGTATAAAATGGGCAAACAATGAAGCCAAGTATTTGACTATTCTGTAAAGATAGATCTCCATGAATTGCATTTGGTAATATAGAATAGGTAGACAGTAGATACAATGACCAAAAGTTAAAATTTTTAAAGTACATTTGAGTAATAATAATTACTACTATTCTAAACCAGTTATTGATTTATACATTGACATTATCCTATAAAACCTGTCAATATATAGATAATCTAACTGTCTGTGACTTTTTCTTCCTTTTTTTCTTTTCATTTTGGCTGTGGATGGGGAAACTGTTTGGATGGGAGAATCAACATAATGCTGTATGTAAGAAAGTGGGTGGAGGACAATTATGTAACATGAGCAAGCATTTTTTGCACATGAGCAATTTTGTGTTAATTGGATCACACCTGTTTCCATGAAGGGGAGTCGAGAAACCAAAGACCCACTTGTTGAGGTAACAGTCCCAGAAGGGGGGAGCCCAGAAGCCTGGGGAAGTTTGGTTGAACGCTGCCTCAAGACTACGAAGGTACGAATGACTGGTGGCGTTACCAGCTGGCACGTTATCCTCTTCACGGTAGGCAATGGACACTGTCCATCGGGAAAGAAGAGCAACTGACTGAAACATTAGAAAAAATAAGATATTTGAGGCTGTTTATCTGATATTTTGTTTATGTTGACTTAAATCAGTGGGGAAAAAGTTCATTGTCCAGCCAGTGCTCTAGATAGCTCTTTGTAAGTAGGTAAAATATTGCTCTATCATGAGCAAGACTCAATACCACTGTACGTGTATGGGTGGTTGAGTGGGTCAATACCACTGTCTATTTGTATTCTCTTTAAAACAACTGATCGTTCAATCGCAAGATAAACAGAAGCGATTTTATAAAACACTTGACTTTAATTTGGTTTGTAAATGCTGTACAATTTTACTCAGACGTATATCAGGCATACATACAAGCCAAATGATGGCTTATTTTAGTCTTATCTACCTTGTTACAGCAATGGAGTAAGCCTACATATTCTATCAAACTTTGATAGGCATCAGCTGATCACCAATGTTTGTTCATTTTCCATTGGACTATAATTAATGACACTTTCTAAGGAATAGTTAGTCTTAATTTCTAGCAATAACTACATTTGATCATTCATCACACACATTTGAAATCCATATTCGCCCACATCTTGATGATTGACGGTTTAAGGATAAACAAGTCTTAAACTTGGAAAAAGAACAATTAGGAAAGTATTTAAATATTGGGGAATCCGGAGAAAAACTAGTTTTTTCTCTAGTTTTCTTCTAGACAAAACTAGTTTTGTCGGCACTGGTGGCGCAGTGCTGTAACCCAGCTACATGGGGACAAAGTGTTTGGGAGATTGTAGGCGATAGGTTGTATGCTCGGTCCTCTTAATACCGACACGGCGTCCGCTCAATGGTTGCTATCGGCGTGGACACTACTAGAGAAGTCTGGGGTGTCCATGTTGGGTGGTAATCATTGTGCAGATGTTGTGTGGGGGAGATAACTGAGTATCAGGCTTGTCAATTAGCTGAAAATCAGACCAGCACTACGTGGTTCGGATTCTACGTAAAGCTGTAGGTCCCTTAGTTGCCCTGGCTGTTGGACTAATTAATAAATTGCCCTTTCTGAGGAACAGTTGAACTCAGTTAGTAACCAGACTACACTCATCCACACTCATATAACCATTCATATTCGCCTTAAAATACCAACAAAGTTGTGTCGGCGTCTCATTTGTAAGAATCTTGTAAGAATCTTGTAAGTTTCATTTAGGGGAGATTTTTAACTGTCTCACCACATATCTAAATCTCTGGAAGGTAACTATTTTGCACTAGAGATATCCACCAATATGGAATGAGACACAGAGATATTAATGTAAATAACCTCTTGTTTTTAATTAATTATAATAAATACTTATTTTTGTAAACAATTTGAAAAAGAGTTCTTCTTTTTTAAAGTAGTTTTTTACTTCTAAAATGTTACGTTTACTAAACGGTTAAGCTTGTATATAAGCTGAAGGTTTAGTAATAAAGAGAAAGGAAACAATTGTTGGAAAATGACACAGGATAATAAATTGGGATACAAAAGCTATTTTCAGGTATGCATTAAGAAGTATAAAACATTCCTGTAATTTAAAAACAACAAAGCAATATATTTTTCCTTATTTAAATAACACATTTCTTACAGCATAGCAATGTATAGAAGAATTCCTAAACTCTAAACAAGGGTTGCTAAAGTCTGATGGTGAGTCAGTTAAAACACATGTTAGAGAATTGGAATCCTTTACAGTGTTTGTTCTTCACATTCTGGCAACAATAAAATATTGCAAAAAAAAATTACATGGAAAATATCAGAAACCATTTGACAACTAAAAAAAATAATATACTCTAGAGTTCTAAATAAAGAAAACTACATACACAAGACTCAAATTTCTTTAGTAGCTTTCTCAAGTTAACTTTCTAATGAACTAAGTCTGCTTTTATATTATTTTTAAACAACATTTATAACAAAATTTAAATTATTTCATTTAAATATTTCCCGCTAATCCTTTGAAGAATGCTATGAATTTAGATACAGTTAAATTGAATTTAGGACTGCAATAAAAAACAAGTGGTCTAATGAAGTAAATCAATTCTAAGCCTCTTGCTCTAAACTTATGTCATTGCTCAATAATTGCACATAACATTTTATGTTATAATCAACCTATTTTTTGTATTTCATAGATTATTTAAAAAAATTTATTTATTTATTTTATTAAACTTAAAGTTACATTATATGTATATAGACTGGCCCATAAATTATATAAGAAAACTATTTTTTTTGGAAACACTTGGCACAAAATAAAATATTTAATTTAATTTTATGAAAATGACTATGCAGAAATGAGAACTATAAATTAATGATTTTTCTATGATTTTTGCTGCAAGACAATGACACAATTATGTGCGCCTGCCGCACTTATAAGAATAAAGAACGTTCGATTTGATTGTCATATTTATAGCATTATTCAACCTAATGCCATCTTTAGAAATGTTAAAAACCCAAATATTATAACACAAATGTTATAAAGGTGATTATACTGTTGTAACAGCTGGAACTAATAATATTCATGACCAATACTAGCCTCTACGCTGGGGTCTTCTCCACCTGTCAACACACATATTGGTGGGTGGGCGAGTCTATTTGGGCCATATCTAGAACTGTTACAATCTTCATTTCTCAATGGTAATCCAAAGATAATTAAATATTGGTCAACTATTGGTTAAATATTGGAGGTTTGATATTCCAAGTCTAAATTTTTTTATTGACCAAGCTAATGTTGTTATGCAATTATTGGTTAGTTAGCATATGTTTGTCTGTCGCCTCTTTATGAAAGATTATTTACCAAACATGGTCTACTTGAATACAAACGAATATTCACTATGTAAGCTTATTTCTGTCTGGTCACAATGTATGAATTTGTATTGTGTGAAAACTTGGTCCAGCTCATTATACAGTATAATAAGTATGTGTTGCCTTCTCACCCAACACAACTAATCAGTATCTTACAAACAGCCTTTAGTGTGTAGATTTACCTTAACCAAATCATTTCTCAAGGAACTCATTAACACTGAACAGAATTATAAAACTACGACAGTCCCTAAATGGTTGGTAGTGGCCATAGCTGGGAGATTAACAAGTGACAATCCAGCTACCAAAATAGCTGTCGTTTAGCACAACCCAGAGGACACAAACAGCTTAAGGATTGCAGCGAACACAAACCGTATCAACCCCACCGGTGATCGCACAGGTGTGGGAAGATGCAACTATTGGAAATATAAGTGAGGAATGGCAAATGATCAGACCAATGATTGCAGAGTTGAATTTCAAACTATGGCTGACATAGTTAATGAGAGCCCATTTGTTCTTTTCAGGGATATTAGCTGGTCTTGATCTGTGAAGCAGGTGTTGAATGGTTACGTAACCTGGATTTGGTTATGTGACAAGAAATCGATATTTAATATCTAAAACACAAGTACAGTAAAACCTCCTTAATCCGGCATTCTATAGTCCGGAATTGTCTGTAATCCGGCATCAACAGTAATAGACACAAATTACAACTTGCCTTCACAATGAACATTGTAAAGTGAGCAACTCGACAGCTAGTAAAAAAAATAGTTGCAAGAAGCAAATAGATTAGATATTTTTTCCATCCATCTGACAGTGCTGTTGCTAAAAACCACAAATACTATAGTACAGTACTGTACTGTATTTCATACTGTATTCAAATTTATTTCATCATGTACTACTTAAAAATGCATTTTAATATTTCTCCTTTACTTATATATTGATTTAGATTGTTTAAATAACTCATGTTTAAATAATATATACATACAGTAAAAATTTATTGGGCATATTATGTTATTCTTTATACACCTCCTATAATTTTATAAATAACCTCCATAGTCCGGAAATTTCTTTAATCCGGAAAGCTTCAAGTCCCAAACGTGCCGGATTAAAGAGGTTCTACTGTACTTTGTACTTCAGACTATATTTTATTTATATAATGTTTATTGGTGTTTTTAAATTTGTATTAATTTGGTAGCCCTCCTTTGAAAGCCATACGATGTATATACAGGGTGTTCATAAAAGACCCTTCAAGAATTCGAGATATGGTTACATATAAAAAAAAACTAAGAAAAAAGTTCTTATTAACAGTTCTAAAAAGTTTGTTTTCTGTCTGCCTGAATGTGTTTTTAAAATAAGTTATCTGAATAACCCCTGAAGATATTATCTTCAAACCCTGTACATGTATGAGCAATAATAAGTCCTAATTTAGTATAGAGTATCAACATCTTACTTGTACCATTCAAGAATGACTACTATTTATAAATAAGTTATCTGAATAACCCCTCAAGATATTATCTTCAAACCCTGTACATGTATGAGCAATAATAAGTCCTAATTTAGTATAGAGTATCAACATCTTACTTGTACCATTCAAGAATGACTACTATTTATAAATAAGTTATCTGAATAACCCCTCAAGATATTATCTTCAAACCCTGTACATGTATGAGCAATAATAAGTCCTAATTTAGTATAGAGTATCAACATCTTACTTGTACCATTCAAGAATGACTACTATTTATAAATAAGTTATCTGAATAACCCCTCAAGATATTATCTTCAAACCCTGTACATGTATGAGCAATAATAAGTCCTAATTTAGTATAGAGTATCAACATCTTACTTGTACCATTCAAGAATGACTACTATTTATAAATAAGTTATCTGAATAACCCCTCAAGATATTATCTTCAAACCCTGTACATGTATGAGCAATAATAAGTCCTAATTTAGTATAGAGTATCAACATCTTACTTGTACCATTCAAGAATGACTACTATTTATAAATAAGTTATCTGAATAACCCCTCAAGATATTATCTTCAAACCCTGTACATGTATGAGCAATAATAAGTCCTAATTTAGTATAGAGTATCAACATCTTACTTGTACCATTCAAGAATGACTACTATTTATAAATAAGTTATCTGAATAACCCCTGAAGATATTATCTTCAAACCCTGTACATGTATGAGCAATAATTGCTTGCCTAATGATATAAAACATACTCCACTTCTAAACACATTCTGCAGGCTGGCACACTGTTTTCAATTGGTTTTTGACCCAACATGATATTTCTTTTCTGAATTTCAGTTTAATCTAATAATATATGTTTTTTGCCCCTTCCACACAATCTTGCTTGAATTTGTTCTTTTAGTTCATATTTGTTATTTAATATGATTTCTTTAGTTTTTAATGCGTAACATTACATTATGTTCTTGTTGTTTTTTAGTATAATATAGCAGATGCTAACAGTAGCGGTCGTAATCTGTTTTAAGTTAATATTTAAGAGCCTAACTCACATAGTATATTTGTTTTTTTGTACTGTTTTTTTTATTTTAACCTATGGCCACATTACTGGAAGCAGTGGCCATTTTTTTTCCTTTTAGTTTCAGATGTACAATATAATATGTAGTTTTTTTGGAAATAAATCATTTATTCATTTATTCACAATAAGACCTAATTTAGTATATAGAGTATCAACATCTTACTTGTACCATTCAAGAATGATTGCTACTTTTATCTAAAAGTAGTATGTATCTACATAACAATTATTATCAAATTTTATTTCTTAAAAGATGATACAGCAAAAATGTTCAATTAAGAGCAGATCATTAATAACTGATAAGTTGCAATTCTTGTAATACAGTACATGTTAATTGGTAAAATTGCCATAACATTAGCATGTACTGTATTATAAAAAAATACAACTTATCAGTTCTATAATGACTATTACTATCCTTAATCAATTCTTTGGACTATAGTTTCTATGCATTCTACATTTCCAGTTAAAATATACGTACAATTTGAATTTAAAGCATTTTTTTTTCAACATTACATTCAACAAATACTAAAATACAATATAATCCTGAATAAAAACAAAAATTATTAGGTTGTAAAAGCTTGTTAAAGGCAAAAATCAAATCCTGCGTTGAAGGTTCAACTTAAAACAAAGAAAACGAATGCTGAAAAGGATCAATTGGCTACAGCAGCAATTTATCAATGGCCTATTAATCAGCGAGACTTGCTTCTAAAGGATGTTTGATATTTCATACCACGTTACTCACTGCAGTCTATTTCTCTACAACTCTAAGAAACTACCTCTTTCATTCAGATATACCACTAAAAATAAACACATAATTGTATTCTTAAATAAAAATTGTTTTGAATATAAACTTAAATTTGTAACAAAGTATTGATAAGTAAATACACTGGAATTGGTTTTAAGCTTTCTAAAAATATAAACGAGAGGACCATTGATAAGCATGATTGTTTTGGGGTGGGGGTAAGTGACCTGCTGTTCAGGGCTGAAGGGGTGGGTGGGGGGTCTCAGTGGCTGTGGTTCATGTGTCATTTGTAAGCATCTGGGATGAATGAATGATACTCAATAGTAATTCATTTCTGAATATTTATTTTACCAGTAATCTTTTTTATATAAGTAATTTTTTTATATCAGTAATGTTGTTTTGCCATTTTGATCATAACAAAATGTGATAAATAAAATGTTTATTGAATTTTTTTGTTGAAAATAATGGTAGATATTTTAGGCATGTTTGCTACATCTGGCTGTATTACATTTTATTTATTTTAATGTAATTTTGGTAGTAAGATTGAGTGGAAAGAAGACTTTACAGTTTTAATTCACCTAGTAAAAAATTTAATTTCATAAAACTATTTAACTATATTTAAACCACTTAAAATGGACATTCTATCATAATTTACTGCGTTAACTTGAATATATGAGTTAATATATATTCATTAGCATTTTCTCATGCAAGTGCAAGTGGTATATCAGCCACTTGAGGTCACCAACCATGCAACTCTTTATGATACAGTGCTTGTAAGTATGACAGAAGGACGTGTCATATTCATGCACTTGCTATCTAAAGACTCTGTAAAGAACTTTAAGGATCCGTGTTAGTATTGCTGGGAGCAGAGTTGTAACGAAGTACTCTTGTTCCCTTGGTAATTTTGACAAATTTGTACCCCCGGTACCAATGGTCCCATTTTTCATCCTTGGAAAATTACCAAATTAGGTATAATTGTAGGTTTTTACGCCTGTTTAGCTAAGTTTTTGACTCAAGTCCTTTATTTAGTTGAATATATATAAATCATAGATTATCTGAATTATATAAAAATATTAGTATTTTTTAGAGAAAGGTTAAAAACTGATTTTAAAGTAACGATTAGGAAATCTGTAGGTCGAACCTTGGTACCCCTTTGTACCTTTGCCGCTGTTTGGTTATGACCTTCATTGTGATCTCACAAGATTTCCACATTAATAACATAGTTAAATAAAATTTTTTTTATAGTTTTAGTGAACCTAATAGCATGATTGGTTATCGTAAGCAAAAAAAATCAGACAGACGACCAATGCCAGTCAAATCTCAAGTAGCCATTATCATATATATGGCACTTGTTTATCTTATTTATGAAAGTTTTGATATTTACTATTTCATATTTTGATTACTTATAAAAATAATGAATTTATTCACAATAAAAAATTGTTGTTGCCATATTTACAAATATAGCACTCTTTTGGCAGTGGTGCTAGGAGTAACTGCTTCACCCCCTCCCCTCTGTATTTGGATGGCTCTTTCTTAAGTATATTATTTACTAATGTTTTCTTAAATACCCAAAACTTATAAAATTAAAGTGTAGAATAATATTCAAATTCAAGAAAACTTGACAACATTTTTAATTAGTTGCAAATTATGGCTAGGTTAACAACATTATTCTGTTTTGAACCATTAAATAAAGATTACAGTGATATAAAAAGATTTTAGTATGATTTTATTGTATTTTGTTGTTTTTATGTTGTCTTATTATAAATACTAATTTTTCAAGATTTATTTTAAAAAAACCGAAGATCAATTTTTTGGTTTAGTTAAGGATATCTGAGTAAATTTGTTGTATCTTCCACAAAATCCTCACCTGGCCTATAAAATAGGAAAAATTAATGACAAAATTGTTTGTAAGCTTTGTAGGCTGAAAAATGTGTTGAACCTATTCCACTTTTTTCTTTAATGCACTTTAATCAAATCTGAAACTTTTAAAGCTAACCTGAATGTCTGGGTCAGAATCCAGGAGTTCCCGTGCCCAAGAGTCCCACTCCCATGATGGTACAGTCTCAGTGTCCAGCCACGGCAAGTCTGCTTCAGTTAGTCGACGAGTTGTGGCCAGTAGTGCCACCGGCAGCTTGTCCGCTGTGATGTTCACCCGCCGAAGCACTGCCTCTACACATACACCATCCGAGTCCAAACTGTGGTTAGTGCCTGCGACTGCCACTACTAGCAGTGTGGTTACTAGCAGTGCATTCCCCGTCATCCCTGCACATAATGTATGTTATATTACAGCTTTTACTGAAATAAATTAAACATTAATTCTTTAGAACATAATATCTGAGCTTCTAATCTGAGTAAAATTTACATTTCAATGCATTCATTTCACCACAAACTAGAATCTTTCTTTGCTCCTTCATTTTTTAATACATCTAAAATGAATTGATTAGTAGCTTGGATAAATTAATTGATCATCATCTAAAATATAAATAATCCTGTAACATTCATAACTAAGTTGTAAATTGAGCTTTAGTAATACTACTCAAACAAATACTAATTAATTTACCTTTGAAATTCACAACATTTCCAATGAAATTGTTTTATTTGTGTAAGGCCTTTCACTTTCAAAGGAATTGTAATTGACAGACAAATTACCATGTCTGAACAAATGGTAAATTGTTATCAGACATAAAAAAATTAAATTTAAGACATTTGTTTACAAAATATAAATATAATACTTTCTATAACACATGGTAGATTTTAAAATTAATTAAGTTAAAATATAATAAATATGCACGGAAACTAGAACAGACGGTAGGTATGACAAGGCTCCGCAGTACACCGTGATGTCACATGGGAGAAATCAGCTGGTTTGATTATTATATTAAATACTGGTAATTAAATCACATAAAAGCTTTGAGCCAAATACTAAGAAAGCTATTTATCACTAATCAGCTGAAATTGTAACTAAGGGAATAAGAACAGTATTTTTATGTTTATTTGTTATTCCACCCAGCTGCCACTTTGTCCATGTGACATAATGGGAGATACACATGATACCTACCGTCTTCTTTTTAAGGTACCCTGATATGTATGTATTACAGATTTGTTCAATTTGAACTATATATTAAGAATTTTCTAATTATTTAGTTATTCAATTCTCAATTACAATTGTGTTCATCAAATAGGTTTACGTTTATACATTTTACATAGGTAACCTTATGACATGTTAAAAAACATATAATAAAATAAAGTAATTTAAAATATTTTTTAAAGAACTAGAATGATAAAATTAATAGTAACGCTACCTTTATTTATTAACTAGTTTTATTTATTACTCTTAGGTAAAACGTATTGTATCATTAAGCTCACGTTTTTGCAATGTTTTATAGCCCACTAAAGATGAAGGATAGACAGTGCACAGCTGATGTTTGTTTAGCATTGTTTAAATAGTGAATAAATGCATCAAACAATCAGTTAAAATTGCCAAGTGACAACAAGTTCACTACAGAGCTTTGCCTATTATGAGCAGCACTAGTAGAAAAAAGGAGAAATACAGCTATATTCTACAAAATCGAAGTACGTACAACATTCTCTCACAGAGAGCTCTAGATGTTTTGAACCTGTTTTGGCCCATGTTTTGTAGTACCTTGGTGGTCTAGTGGTTAAAGAGGAGCCTGAGTTTGAATCCCAGTTAGGGCACAACAAGGTGACTGGTGCAACTACGTTAGTATCATACCTCTGTGGGCCCGACAAGCATCAGGCTCACGATTAGAGAATGGTGTAGCGACTTGAGTGACATGATAGAATATTATAGCGATTGGAGGGGACTGTAGTTAGCAGCACCAGTCATCCCAACAGTTTAGCGGATTTTTAGCTTAAAATTGACTTACTTGCCTTTAGAAATTAAAAAAAAAAAACTTGATTTAGTCATCAATGGGTTAATTAGCTTCTATTATGATACTCAATAAGAAAATTATTCCCTTCATTGTCATATCAATCAAAAAATATGACTGAAATACAGAAAGCTTCACTAGATGTGTTTCATCTTATATACATGAGTGTAATTAAGACTCATGAGATCTTCAAGAGAGGTGGAAAACATTAAAGAAGTGTAATAACATAACCTCTTTCATGTTTCTCTACAGTCTCCTACAAATGTTCTCAATATTTTTCTACTTCTGTTGATACTTGGACAAAAAAAAAATAAAACTAAAAATGTTTTATCGTAATACATTGAAAAAGGCCAAAACAAAATATATTCAAGAAAAATATACAGAAAATACCTTCTAAAGGGGGTTTTTATTTTAACTTTCAAACGATTGGCGTCCTTAACAGATGATGTTATTATTCAAGCTAGTGAAAATTCTTGGGAATAACCATTGATAACAACAAGCCATGGATATTGCATATATGCAAAATACTGAACTTTGTCTTAATATCATAAAGTGAATGATACACCACGAGAGAAAAAATTCGCTGTAAATTTGAATGCCACATTTGAAACATTAGCTGTTTTTGATTTGCTAAAAAAGCTCATTCTCTAAACTTGGTATATTGTTATCAAATAACTAGCTGTTTAGCCATGCCTACAGGATTGTCATAAAGTTTAAACCGTGATGTTTTAGTTTATTTTAAACATCAATAAGCATCACTAAGCCTATTTCTAAAGTTTTCTTTTCATTTGTGTTTTTTTTTAACAGCAGCTGATGATGAACTAAATAAATTAAATAAATCCATAAGAATATCATTGAAACTCTAAAGGCCAGTTGGGCAAAACCCTAGAGTCAAATGTGAATAAAACTACACCAGAAACCTTCCCGGAAGTGAACTCTACGACTTCCAAAGTTTCATGCCGATCTGATGAGAGGTCTAATGCATAAAGGATACACACACATATGTTCGTTTTTATCTATATAGATAAGATCTGACTGATATTTTTATTTGTTTCAACAGAAACTCTTTTGAAAATTAAGTTTTGAACTCAACATTACAAAAATTTTACATTACAAATAGCTCAAAAATATTCAAAAAATGTTTTTCAATAGTAAACAGAAAAAATATGCACAAGAGAACAACTCATAATATGAAATCAAAAGATGAACAAATTAATGAGAATGAATTTGTTAATATTAATTAATTGTTAAACGCTTTGAATAATAATTTTAATTCTATTTTTTTGAAGGTCTACTGATATGACAAACATGTAAGATAACCATTGACAGCAACATTTTAAAAAACTTATCGTTAATTATGGTTTTATCTAATAATCATTTTCAAAGAAGAAAATAATTTTTAAATGTACAAAATTGTTCGTTTTTGAGGACCAGCTTATAAAAAAATCTTTCAAGTAATTAAAAATATTCATAGTAAAGTTCAAAACTTGTAAGCCTTAGTAAATTGAAAGTTTTTAGCAGCTGAATATTGTGTTCAAGTCACACTTAGGCTGTATTTAACTCGTTAATTAGCTGTTGGAAGACAAGTGCCTTTTCTCCCTGCCGAGGACAAAGACAAGATGAGAGGGAGCGGCATAAAGTAAACATCAACAGAGTTTAGTTGCAAAGAGTAGCCTTCAGCAAAGCCCCCCCCCCCCCCTCCGGCACAAGCAACCCCCAGTCAACTAGAAACACTCTGCTTTGACTTTCCCACCCCATTACAACTTTTACATAACTAAATTGCTTGTTGAAAATTAAGTTTTATTATAAAATCAAATTTTTGTTTAGAGGAAATTTTCTCAAACTGCGTTAATTGTATGTATAAAAATATTAAATTTAGGAAGTTAAATTTCACTTGGATGTGGCCAAACATTTATGTTAACGAATCAGTGAACAAATCGGGTTTCACATTTCACTGTTTACACTAACTTCACACGTTGGATATGACACACCTATCATATCAATAAAAAATATAATCTCAAAAAGGGTTAAAATACTGTTAGATTTGTAGCTTTATTGTTTTGTGTGATTTGATGAAAAAAATGAAGTACTTTTGAGAGCCCCAAACTATGTCAGCTACTATTGCTTAGCATGTAAATTACGAATACTTAGACATTTTTTTTTTTTTTTTTTTTTTTTTGTAAATGCTAAGATAGATAGTTGATGAAAAGTGTGAAGAATATATTTGGAGTTGGCAAGCCTTCTGTGTAGTTTATAGATGGAATATACACCCAGAATAGCTGATCTACTTCCACTGTCTCTGATTATGTAAAGCAAACAATAATTGTTATCCATGCAATTTATATACAATATAAATTTGTATTATTTAAATTATCATTTGAATTTTATAATAATTATTGAATATGTTTATCTACACAGCATTTCATATAGTGGTGGATGTCATGTAGTGTTAATATATGACAGCTTGTTAAAAATCCTTGTGTGCTAAAATAAAGCTAGGCAAATGACCTATCAAGTTACAAGAACTACACAAAACAATACACAAACCGTAATAAATAAACAACAAATATATATAAGCAGAAAAAAATATATACACCATGTAAACCGTTTACGCTACTCAATAAATTACTGCATTCTCTTTTTCCTCTTTGTTTTTTAGTAACTATTTACGTAAAAAATATCAATACAAATCACTTATTATTATGAAATATAAGTGGGACATATGGAAGATTAAATCAAATGCAAAGAATAAATGTCTTGCAAGTTTGTTTGGCCTGAAAAGATAAAAATAGTCTCATAAATCATAGGCACCTAATTACAATAAATTAAAGGCTTGTCTTGACTTATGCCATTTTATATATAAATATGTACATATAATACGTTTTAATGGTGTTTTATATTTAACAATATTTTGACATATTATTGTTCATTATTCATTACTAATATGACGATCGTAAAGATATAAGCGAATGAGTCGGATGAGTGTAGATGAATGAGTCTAGTCATTTTTACTAACTAAGGCCAACTAGGCCTTAGAAAGAGCCATTTATTAATAACCCAATAGCAAGGGAAAGAAAGAAAGAAAGAAAATCAATTTATTTCCCTTTTTAGTTTACATAGGTTCAAGTTAACAGTTTAATATAGCGGAAAAAAAGTTTTACATAGGCTTTTTGCCTATACGTAAAACTAATAAAATAAACATTACATTACAATTTAATCAGACAAATAAACTTAAAAAAGGTACTTTCATATAAATGTGTAAAATAATTAATTGTTAGAATAAAAAATAACAAAAATGTATATCCTATCTCAGTTCGATCCCAATCAGAGTCAATACATTTTGAGAAGGATCAGCTGATAATCACCGGCTGTTCATTTGTCATTGGGCTATTAATTAATGACACTTTCTAAGGAATAGTCGGCCTTAGTTTATAACAATGACTACATTCGCTCATCTACACTCATCACACTCATTCGAAATCCATATTCGCCCATATCTTGACGATCGGCGTCTTAGGAATAAATAAAAATAAATAAATTATGGTGAGAACACCTGTTTCTTGTAAAAGTAAGTTGGATGGAAACGTTTTTATCTTACGGAAGCCTGCCTTCATTCTATTATAGATTTAAAAGCCCCGCCCCAAGAAATAATATCATATTCTAAAATGGATTGAACGTATGCAAAATATACAGTTTTAATTTCAAAATATACATACACGCACATACGTTTTTATCTATATAGATAAGATCTGACTGATATTTTTATTTGTTT
This sequence comes from Stictocephala bisonia, assembly GCA_035578905.1. Taxonomy (NCBI): domain Eukaryota; kingdom Metazoa; phylum Arthropoda; class Insecta; order Hemiptera; family Membracidae; genus Stictocephala; species Stictocephala bisonia. The sequence goes on from JAQJVL010000008.1 coordinate 5,512,430, forward strand.
CAACAGAAACTTTTTTGAAAATTAAGTTTTGAACTCACCATTACAAAAATGTTTACATTACAAATAGCTCAAAAATATTCAAAAAATGTTCTATTAAACAGCAATACTTAATTGTTTAAAGACGTATTTGAACTTTCTTAGTTTAGACTTTAACATATCTATATGTTTGTCCCACCGTAGCTGGTTATGAATAATGACACCCAGGTACTTGTAGAGGTTGAATCTCTTTACAACTTAACAGTCACAGTGTTCTTCAGCGGGGTCATCGCAGGAGTGCACCACCACTCTCAGCTCCGTGGCAGGTTCTGACCTTATGCGAAGAGCTATGGGTAAACATTTTGTTTTCTTAATATTCATTGTAAGGACATTTTGATCAAAACACTGCTTTATTATTGTTAAGTTTTGTGACGCCCTTTTGAAAACATCGGTCCAGGTTTCAGCATGGAACAGCACAGCTGTATCGTCCGCAAACAAAAATAGATCTCCAGAAATATTTATTTTATCTATATTATTTATGTAAATTAAAAATAACAATGAACTGAGGTTGCTTTCCTGAACTACTCCATAGTCGTAACTCTTAGTGTCACTTTTCACTTCATTTATCGAAACCTTTTGGAATCGGTCACTTAAATAACTTTTAAACCAATCAATAAAGGCAAGCAAAATCTTTTCGCCTTTATTAATGTTATTCATTATGATTTTATTTAACATAAATAAAGTGTCAGCAGAGTTCTTACCACTTCTAAAACCAAATTGTCAACTTGAAAATAAATGTTTTGACTCCAGGTATACTTGTAATTTTTTTTACACACTTCTTCAATACTTTGGACAGTGTACTGAATAAGGAGATGGGCCTAAAATTACTATATGTTGATTTTTCGCCAGATTTATAAAGTGGAATGACTTTAGCAATTTTAAATGAATTTGGAAATACACCGGAAGCTAAACTAATATTGATAATGTGGGTTAATGTTATGATTATGTTTTATATAATTTTTCAAAACTGTGGGAGAGAATTCATAGATTCCTGGGGCAGAGTTACCGCGCATTTTGGTGACACAATGCTCCACCTGGCTCTCGGTGACCAGCTCCAATGTGAACACATGCCTGGCTCTGTATGTGGCATTGTCCACCACCGGCGGCCCAGCAGAGGGAGGCAGCGCGCTCACCAATTGATCTCCAACACTCATGAAATAATCGTTAAATGAGTTGGCTACCTCCCACACCAACCACTCGGTGATGTCTTTGACCGGCAAAAAATGCTTAATTGGAAAAGGAGTCTTCCTCGACTTAACACCATTGAATTCATTTATTATCTTCCAGAACTCTTTAGGACTACATTGACAGTTAGAAATTTTATCTCTAAAATACATGGATTTGGCTCTTTTTATTACAGCGTTTAGATGGTTTCGGTAACAGATAACATTTAATCTAGCAGTCAAATCAAAAGGAAATTTTATCATAATTTTGCTCAATTTATCCCTCTGTCTAATACATTTTATTTAAGTAACAGTAATCCAAGGTTTAAGTTTTTTTTTAATGAGAGTTTTTACTTTTTAGTTTTGTAGTTGACTTTTTTATTGTTTCAAAAGTGCGTAAGAATTCAGTGCAACTCTCGTTAACATCTTGCAGAGCCAGGACATGATACCACGACTGAGCCCCAATAACTCTCCCCAACACTTCGTAGTCTAAATAAATAGGGCTGTTGTCCGTGTCGGTGTCTGTCATTTTAGTGTCTAGTTTAATGTTCAACGCCACAGCAAAATGGTCAGTTATTGATGTCTGCAGCACCGCTTAGTTGACGACAGTGGCCTCCTAGTGGTCAGTGAAAATATAATAAGGCATGTTTTAGAGTTTGCCGCCTCCTGAGTGGGCTTATCAACACAGCTAACAAAACCTACACTGTATAATAAATTTAAGTACATTTCTTTTACCGGATTGTTGTAGTTTTCTGGTAATGTAGACCGCGAGAATACTGTAATTGTACCCGTTAAGTGTAATGTTAAGTTAAAGTCCAGTATTGTCACCCATCTTTACTTCTTTGATAATTGCCCCTAAGTTATTTTTAAGTAGATAATAATGTCGTCGTTTCTATTCCAAACGATAAGGGCAACTATTGGTTGCCACAATCTATCCAAGTTTGGTCAGCGATGAAGCCTACAATTATAAAGTATCAATCCTCATTATATTTGTATTTCTTGTACTTATACTATAGTTAATGTTTGCTACTTAAAAATTTTCAAATTGTTTGTAAAAATGAAATATTTAAAAAATTGTAGAGAGTTTAATATAAAATTTTGTCATTCTTCCAAGCAAGCTGCCATGTACTAAACTGAAAGTTTCCCAGTTTGGTGGAACACACGCTCAAGAAAGCTGACATCTTGTGCTTTACAATATTATGAGGGTACATTAGTGAAGGTGGACAGGCTGTTGGGGGTGGGCGGGGGGTTGCAGCTGGTGCCTATTAGTAGTCCGCTTATATTACATCAAGATTTTCATTTGAGTAAAACTAATTTAGATGATTTTAAGTATTTAATCACAATTCATTAACATTGAAGTGATTTGTAAACATAAAGTGTTTGGGAGATTGTAGGCGATAGGTTCCATGCTCGGTTCTCTTAATACCGACACGGCGTCCGCTCAATGGTTGTCATCAATATAGACACTACTAGAGAAGTCTGGAGTGTCCGTGATGAATGGTAGTCAAAGTTCGGGTGCTGTGTAGAGAGGAGGACTAAGTGTCAAACTTGTCAGTTAGCTGAAAATCAGACCAACACTACGTGGTTCGGATTCCACATAAAGCTGTAGGTCCCATAGTTGCCCTGGCTATTGGGCTATTAATAAATAGTCCTTTCTGAGCTAAGTCGAACTCAGATAGTAACAATGACTACACTCGTTCATCTACACTCATCACACTCATTCATGCCTCATATTCGCCCATATCTCTACGATCGGCGTCTTAGAGATGAATAATGAATAATAAATAATAATAATTGAATTTTCCACCATCTTTTAAGGTCATATGGATCTATTACAAGTGACATTTCAACTATAAAGCTACCTTTCACATATATAACAAATAAAAATGTTTATCAATTTAGTACATATGATTTAATGTGCATATTTGATAAATGGTATAATATTCAAGATGGAAAAAATGTTTACGGTATTAAGTCTACCATGTGTTACTTACTCAAATATTTAATGAAACAGAATTATTATTTATATTTACAAACTGCGACCGCTTCAATCAAGTGTTCTCTTAACTTGATGTTTCCTTAGCATTGCACACAGAAAACATGCCAAAACAGTTATCTCTGATGAATTTTAAATAAAAAATGAACTGATGACACAAAATGTTTATGTCATTTAGCCACCATATAGATTTGTTTTAACCTTTACAAAGGTCAATCTAACAAAGAGGATTCTGACAATATGTCCACCAACTATTTTATCATTCATAGAAAACAACATCACTTTTAGGGTACATTGACTTATTATAAATATCAGCAATGGTAGCTGAGCAAAATAGTTTTAGTAGTTTGTAACTATTAAACAGCAAGTAATGTAATAATGATATTGATGAGATATTAAACACAAAATACAGTGAAGATTGTTGGTTTAAGAGTTTGGACATAAATTTCTTGTAAATGTACAGAAATTTGTAGATCTACGGTTGTTTGTTTTTTTTTTCGACTGAGTTATTCTACTGTAGAGTTTAGAAGGTGTCAGTGAGAGGAGGCAGCTTAAAACTAAGAAGCTGAAGATCAAGTAAAGTTCCGTTATAACCTATCACCATGAACCACATCCACTTTAAACATCAGCTGAAAACCAAGCTTGGTGTATATACTGTACAGTTGTGAAACCAAAGTGTTTAACATATTGCCCTATGGGATATGCTAACATTATATTGGTTCAGCAACCTTAAGAACTGCACCACTATAAATAGGCTGCTTAGAAAGTGACCTACTGAGAGAACTTGTGAGAGAGATATACACTAAGTAGTGGAAAGGAGGTAGAGAGCTACTCTGACCAGACTGTGGCCCTGCCTACTATGTTATTAGCAGCACTGATCATTGGTTGGTTTGATTAACACCAACCAATCATGCTAATGAGTTAGCATTCATTCATACTATTAATATTCATTAATTTATACTATTAATATTCATTAATACATACTATTAAATCAATGAGTAATAATGTAAACGATAAATAGCAATTAAACAAACTTGTATAGTTCATTACAGTTATTTTTTCAACTAAACACTGTTGCGGAAGTAGAACATTGAAGGTTAAAGTTAGTCACACCTGAACAATTCCCCTCGCTGCTGAAACCCATATATGCGCTAAATATAAAATGAAGGTTACCTTCTGTTTGGCACAATTACTATAGAACATATATTTAATAAAATGTTCTGTTTTCCTAGTTTAGTGGGAAAAAAGGAGAGATAGGGCATCAGCTACCAGAGAAGACAAGACCATTTTATGCAGAGTAGTAGAAAACATAAATAGGTACAACACTAACACAAATGTTCAGTGCCTGGCAAGTTTGCTGATGCCCTACCTCTGTTATTTTACTAATTCCTTGCTTGCCTGGTGCCCTTTAATGTAACCTATAACTATTACGGGTAACGTAATTTAATGTGGGTGCTTTATCAATCTACTCTATTAAATTAGATATGAAATATATAGCAGACACTTCTTCATACAAGTACAGTCAGTCAGCTATTTCTGTCTTTCCTTACAGACAAATTCTTTTGGAATAATGAATAATACATTATATTTCAGCTAAAAAGAAGGTATTTTAAGTTCCCCGCACAGGTTGCCAAGCATGAAATGCGGTGAGGAAACTCTTGGTGAAGTCAGACATTTATATCTTTCCTTACAGAGAAATTATGAAGAATTGCATTATCTTTGAGCTTAAAAAAGGTATTTCAAGTTCCCTGCAAAGATCAATCTATTGGGCTGAGTAAGGTTAAGAAAGAGATTGTCTCTCCTTTAAAAAATTAATCTTTTTTAAAAAATATAAGATAACATGGGTTGATATTTAGTTGGCGGTCGGAGAACTCAATTGAATTGCTATATTTTTGTGGTACATCTGGTACGAACCAAGAGAAATGTTTGGCAGGAAATACGTAAACACATACTATGAATCCAGCATCTTCTTTAGAATGCATAAGAGTGTCAACACATCTTGTATTTTTTATGATGAATCTAAATTCTTGTTAACAGTGAACTTGGATGCCTTTTTGAGTAGAGAGACATACATAACACATGCCAGTGTTCCCAGATACACTCATTTATTTATTAGCTGTCCTCTGAGTACTTGTTGTACATACTATGCTACACCACTAATGCCAGTGTTCCCAGATATACTCATATATTTATTAGCTGTCCTCTGAGTACTTGTTGTATATACTATGCTACACCACAAATTATTATTCACTTTGCTATATTATTAATTCATAGTTTTACCTAGAATAGATTTATTACTAAATGATCAGTGCCTTAATAACAAATAGCAGTGCTGTAACCCAGCTACTTGGAGAGAAATTGTTGAGGGGATTGTAGGGATATCTATGCTCAGTCTTCCTAATACAGTCTTCCTAATACCGACATGGCATCCACTCAATGGTTGCCATGTTCAGTCTAGGGTGTTCATGTTGGATGGTAGTCAAGGTTTAGATTTTGTGTAGGGAAGATAACCGGGTGTCAGGCCTGTCAGTTAGCTGAAAATCAAACCAACACTACGTGGTTCGGATTCCACGTAAAGCTGTAGGTTCCTTAGTTGCCCTGGCTATTGCGCTATTAATAAATAGCTCTTCCTTAGGAACAGTAGACCTTAGTTAGTAACTATGACTACACTCGTTCTCTACACTTATCACACTCATTCGCCTATATATTGACGATCAGTGTCATACTAATAAATGAATAAAAAAAATTATTACCTTTTTCTTAATGCATCTTTAGTCAATATCAAGCAAGGGTGGATACAAATTCACACCCCAAACAGATAGAATCAGTCACTCTAATAAATTATCTTGATTTTACAAGTAAAAAAAACTATTTCAAACCCTCAAGGTATGCTGGAATATTTTGTAAAGTTTGACAAGTAGCATCCTTAAAGCCATTTTGTAGAGTTTGACACGTAACATCCTTAAAGCCATTTTGTAGAGTTTGACACGTAACATCCTTAAAGCCATTTTGTAGAGTTTGACACGTAGCATCCTTAAAGCCATTTTTTGTTAAATGAAACTCCTCCTTCAATTCTTGATCAATTTTAACACTTTAGGTATCAAAAACTTTGCTTCTATTCGTAGTTATTTATTTATTTTCAATCATCCTATAACATCACATTTCTAAACATGTAACCAACATTACATATATGACAGAGGACTAGTTATACTTAAATACTAAAATACTTGACTTTTAAAACAGCCAAATGTTTGACTTTAAGGCCTAATTTTCTGGAGCAAAGTTTTTTCATATGCTGTTTTAGAAAATCAAGACTATTTGTAGATGAAAGGAGTCTAGCACTTGGAATTTTGACGCAACCGATTCACCTTACGAAATTAAATATATAAATATTTCTTGTTCAAAAAAGAGCTGTAAGATACAAGTACAGTGGTATTGGCCCACCCGGCCACCCATACAAGTACAGTGGTATTGGCCCACCCGGCCACCCATACAAGTACAGTGGTATTGGCCCACCCGCCCACCCATACAAGTACAGTGGTATTGGCCCACCCATACAAGTACAGTGGTGTTGGACCACCCGCCCACCCATACAAGTACAGTGGTATTGGACCACCCGCCCACCCATACAAGTACAGTGGTATTGGCCCACCCATACAAGTACAGTGATCCAATCCTGAGGTTTCGAAGATCACATTCAATGATTGGCTGATGCAGCATTGGCTTTACACCATAAATGAACAACTAAACTGATGTGCTTTGGAATATACGAGGGACTAGCAGACTTTCACTATTTATATTCTTTTATTAATACAATTTTGGCTAAACTAAGACTATTAATTTAAATCTTTTTTTAGTCTATTTATGCCAGTGGCATTTTTAGCTTAATCTACAAACCCATCAAGCAAATTTATAGTGGACATCCCGTGATTTGAACCCGTTACCATCTGCATTTGAAGCAGAAGTGCTAACCACTGAGCTAGCAAGAGGCCTAATAATAATCTTGATAAATAAAGTCTATCATTCCTAAAGTAGAATTATTATTATTAGTACTACTATTATTATTATTATCAACAGCCAATTAATTACAATATCATAAATTACATATATCAAGAAATTAAACAAATCTAAACAAATTATTAATTATTGTTAAATGTAATAAAAAGGTAAATTTTGGTTCCTCAATTGATTAAAAGTTTTGCTTTTATTTGAATCTTGAATAAATTTTTTAGAAGTATCATTTATATTGAATTATATGTATTCTTTTAATCATTATAATTTTATTTGATTTTCTAGTAATTTTATTAAAGAATAGCTTTTATGAAGAAATCTATTTACAAATATAATACAATTTTTAATTGTATTTTTTCTTGCTTGGAGAATATGTTACAAGGTAGACAAATTTTGTTGGGATTTTTAAAATAATATTTTTGGTAGATCGCAATGAAAAGCTATAGATTTTTCTAATACCTTTTTGTCAAAACAGCTCTGCCAAATTTTATTTACTGGTGTTCCAATTAGATCTTCCTTTTTTGTATGTACCATAAATTATACTATCTGCTAGTATAGTTCTGGAAGTATTTTGAAGTTTTGATACATATATCCCATGTTTTAATATAATTTCATGATGCTCATACAAGGAGATGGTATTATATAATTGATCTGTGAAGACTGCTAGTGATTGGATGAATGTTTCCAAACAAGACAGTCAGGTCAAAAAGCCAGGCATTGTACTAAAACAAGGCCAGAGGTTAAAAGTTCAGACATTCCCACTTACTAGAATCAATTCGTTTTGCCTAAGTGTGTATTTGGATATGGCTGGAGATACCTGTGTAGGCCAAAATTGACAGAACTTTCTAAAAGAAAACAACAAGATCTAAATAAAAGTGTGTAGGTTTATATATATAAACTCATTATTAAAATATAAAGACAACCAAATCTTTTATCACATTGTCGTAAAATAAAAATGGCAGTTGTTGAACTAACAGACTTATTCAATATTTGTCAGATACTTATACTCAAGATTATTTTAGATAGATAAAATACCCTTTACACTGTGTAAGAGTCTCTTATCACGCCATTTTTTTAAATTATAACAGAAAGAGACTTGTTTTCAAAACTAAAAAAATCTGTTTGAAATTTATAAATAAAAATCATGGTTTAAAGGCATATTTTTTACTGTGACTAACCTTTTTAATTTAAATGAAATACCTATTCTACTCTCTGAAAATGGCAATCACATACCTAGCATCAACGTATTTATTGATTATATAAATTAACTTAGTTCATCAACCATATATAGATATGGTGAATATAGATTCACATTTCAAACCATGTACCTGAATTGCACATTTAAAAATAAATTTAATCTAAAACATAAAAATGTACAAATTAAACACCTGTCTTGGGCAGTTTGTCTAGGCTTAGACTACTTTGTTCTTAGTAAAATAATGTTATTATCGGTCTTGACAGTTTATATAAATATATAAAGATTTTACTACAAAACAATTATAGGCCTATTATCTTGTCTCGGACATATAACTAACCTAACAAGCACCAAGAAGGCCAAAATCAATGAGGTCTTGTTGTAAGCATAGGTCACTGCCCTTGCTCCCTTTGTTAACAGCCCCAACCCTCCAAGACTGTAATACCATCCTGTAATATTCCTCAAATAAAATGAAGGCTCTGTAATACGCAGTTAAAAATAAACAGCTGACACTAAAAGTAGGGTTGCAAATGAAAATATATTTAAATATACTGTGTTCATTAGATAACTGATTAATGAACAGCTGATATTACATTTAAAATGGCTTGTGTTGTGTTATTTTTCTATCAGTATATCACTAACTTAGCTGAAAACATGTTATTTAATAAACTCTTAATTATTTAACAAAATTAGCCCTTTTCTTATATATTTTTATGTTTAATATAAATAATTTGTTAGTAAAATAGTAATTTTAACTGATAAAAGAGATTTTAAAAATGCCTCATGTTTATGAAGTGACTTTGAAATGTGGAGCACTTTCCTATTTTAGTTAATTAGTGGTTGATTTAATTTAATAATATCTTAAAAAAAAAAAAAAATGCAAATGAAATTTAATTTAAACTTTGTTTCATAAAAATTCGAGAATAGCATACTATTTTTTGCTACCAAAATGAACAATTTTGCCTTGAATAAATGACCACTTTATAGTGGATTGTAGGGGCAAAAGCCCCTAAATAAATAAAATTAAAATATTGCTGTTAAATGTTTATTGTATAATATTTAATTATTAATAGTTTTGTAAAACTCATCATCATATACAGCCTAATGAGGTATTATTGTTGTGTTAAAACTTCTCTGTACAGTATATTTTTTTGTGTTAAGAATTGTCTGTTTCGTTGCTTTGGTCGACTGTATTTTCAATAAACAATGTAATTCTGTCTGGGGATTTTATTCTACTAAATGCAAAATAAAGTTGCCCATATGTGAACACTGGTTTGTTCAGTTAAATACCAGCTTCTTAAAGGTTTTGCCTTCTGCCTTGTTAGAGTATAAAACGTTAACAGCTGGAATATTTAATGTGTCATATTGACTGCTGGACTCAGTAAATAAAAACAAAAGTTAGAAACCTTCTTCATATAAGATTAACATGTGAACTTTAAAGGCCAATGGGGCAGATCACTAAAGGTGAATTACATAACTTTTATTTTTCCCGCTACTGTATCTACAAAATCAGAGCTTTAAAATGAGCCATTTCCGGAGGTCGTAAGTGGAGTAGTGCTTGGAATTTTGACGCAACTGATTTGCGTTACGAAATTAAATATATAGATACTGTTAAGTTCTTTCTTTTTTTCTGCTACCAATACTCGAAATATTAAATATTTACTGTAAATTATTGAGTATTTACCTATCTTTAGGTGTAGAAACTTCTTAAATACTAACACACAGGCAGCCATGCATGCTTATAGATTTACACTTTCCTTCTGTATCACAAATGGTTAAATATGAAATTGAGACTAATCATTGTTCATTAAACTTAATTATAACTTATTAATTTTAAGTTGAAATATTTAACGCTAAGTAGAGGAGATGACCATCAAGTTTTTATTTCACTACACATATTTCATGAAATCCACACATGGGTAGGGATGGCAAATATTTTCAGTATATCGATATATTGCAAACCAAATATCGATCTAACGATAATATCTATATAAACCAATATGTCGAATTGTAAATGATTTAACTGTTTAAAATTATACACTAACTCTTATGTCATGACAAAAAAATACACTCATGTTTTGCTATCACTATTTAGAATAAGCCTACTGAAAGAAAAAAATTAAATCCATTTAACTGCATGAAACAAGTTGTGGTCTGTGAGGTTGAATGAAAAAAAAATCTAGTTAATAATAATTATTATAACTTTAATTATTATGTTAATGATAAAAGAATATTGTAATAATATTTGTAAGGCGGCTGGCTAGGCATCTTAGAGTTAGTGTTGCCAACTCGCACACAGCTTTATTTACCCGTTCTACCCAATGGTCTAGAATAAACTATATTTCAGTGCGTTTACCTACTGTAAAAAAACTAAATAAAGTTACTTTATTATATCAATGCATGTTTTGTACTCATAAGAGGCTATTTAAATATGTGTTTTTTCCGAATCATGATAATTTTCGGTAGAGAGTATAACGTCAATATTTAGTGATATGACATATCGGTCCAAAATATTAATATATCGATATATCGAGACATATTAATCGATATTTTTGATGTATTGGTATATCGTTGCTATCCTTACACATGGGACTTTTTTTTAATTTCTCAATAATAAATTAAAGTGATTATTTTATATGAATATTTTTTAATGGAAATATCATTTATATTTAGTTAGATTTAAAAAGACTTTTCTGTTAGAATCAACTCTTTATTTTGAAAGTTATTTGTTGGCATCAGATTATTTACATACCAGAAACTGATAATTCTTTTTATTTCCATTAGTAAATAAATACTGAAATAGTTAAAATGTATTTACCAATTGTATGTAAGTTATAACACTTTTCCATAAATAAAAACAATAGTAAAATAATTAATTACTATGACACTGTTGAAGCAGATATTTAATAAAACTGAACTGGAGAAGTTATGATGAAAGCACTTTGAAAAGAAGACAATTTATTTTTCTGGTTTATATCCAATCTAAACAATATTGAAAGACTGATTCTAATATCTACATTCCCCCTTTTCCATCAAATATATTGGACAACTCATACAGTACCCTCAAAACCTCTGGAAAGTCAAATATTCTTCTGGGCTCCAGAAAACCCTTCTAATAATGTGGTCAGCTAACTTTACTGTGATGGTTAGACATCACTGTGAATCGAAGTAATACTGATTGTTGGACGTCAGTATATTTATAAAATATTTATCAAGTTCTTGGGCCTTATAACTTGTAAATATGTAGTGCTTGTTTATTAATTTGTTTAATGGTGTAGACTGGCTGGTTCAATGAAATATTTATTGGGTTTAAAATGTTAAAATGTTCTGCTTCAATGTAATTGGATGTATGCCTGTATTGTTGCATGAAATAAAATAAAATCATTGTGAATTGAAGTGATATTGTTTTTGAAATAATAGTTTTATTATGACGTTATAAATACAACTCCTCCAACCTATTGAATCACTAAACCATTATTATCAACAGTACAGAACTCTACAAAACTAAAACTCAAAATATGTAAACTAATGTCTTTATATTCAGAAAATATGAATTTAAGAGTCTGCAGAGGCTGTTGACCATGTTGGTTTTAATCCCATAAGAACAATGTTATTTGGGAATTCATATTTTTTCATTATTTATCGACCAAAAGTTGTGTATGAGGTGTTATTTTAAACGCTTTGTGTTTGCTTTTGATATTTTGAATACAAATCTAGTTTTAAAAAAATAGGCGAAAACAAAAGCTTCAAACTAAATATTTTTACATTTTTTTCTATAAAACTAATTAGGAATTTTCATTCTTGATCAAATGCAATTTGTTTGAAAACAATCGGTTTAGAAATTACTGTTTGGTTTGGATACTCGTGATCGTAAGTTTGGTTTGAAAATAACATAGTATTACGCAATTTTTCAATCACACCTATGCTATGGGTTAGCTGTTTGGGGGTCGTCGACAGTAACAAACATACGTCGTGTCCTTATATTGCAAAAAAAAAGCTGTAAGAATCCTGGCCGGTCTAAACCATCTAGATACATGTAAAGAAGCCTTTACATCATTAAAAATAATGACAATCATCTCCCTTTACATAAAAGAGGTTGTGCTAAAACTCTTGATGCTGATGATGTTGATGCTAAAACTCTCCTACAAGGCTCAAATACCCACAACTACAACATCAGATATGCCTCACACTACACCTTGCCACATCATCACCTTACACTATACGAGAAGACACCAGTATACACGGGCTGGAAACTGCACAATCTTCTGCCGGATGAAATTAGGAACCTGACAGGAACAAGACTGAAGACTGCCCTGACAAAATAACATTGTTCTTATGGGATTAAAACCAACATGGCCGACTGTTGTAATGATAACAAATAAAAAAATTAAAATGTAATGATTTCAGTTTTGGGTTTATTTATTTTGACAAATTTATAAATAATTTGAAGAAAATGCAAATCCGTCCTGTTTTTGAGTATTTTAAAAGATATTTTCTTTGTATTCTCTTTAAATTTTTCTTTATGTTCAATTGTTTGTCTACTATTTCTGGGTTATATTTATCAATATTACAAGATTAAAAAATTTAGTAATGTTAAATTGAATTTATTACCGAACATTCTTTAGACAGTGATAACCTCATTTACAAGAGTAGAACATGCAGTTTTACTCGTACAAAACAATAGCATTGAGAAAAAAACAATAGTTTTCTTAATTCACTTTATGTTTATAAAAATTAATAACTGTTCATACATATAAAAATATCACTATTTTTGAAAAAGTAAATTTGTTTTGTAGGGTTTAAAATGTTGTACCTTAAAGAAATTATTTGCTCTAAAGGTAAATTTAAGAACAATTCCCTTACATGCAGGCTGTAATGGGGTGGAGTGTCGTTACGTTGGGGGAGGATCCTCCCTTAAGGCTACTCTGTTGAAGTTCCCCCTCATCGCGCTTTTGTCGCCTTGCCAGCAGTGAAAAGACACTTCTTCCGAATGATAAAGGAGTTAAGTACAGCCACAGACTACGGATCAACAGTTGAGAATCTTCTCTGACTCAGCAATGGTTTTTAGTCTAATTTATCAATAAAATAAAATTTATATATGAAAAATTGTGCAGGGTACAGCCTCTAACATGTATTTTGATTTATTAAGTTGGTAAATATATAAAGTATATTCCACAGAACATATGAATTATTCTTTATTCTTAATATCAGTCCTTAATCACTTAGTATGTAAATTTTTTTATAAATGTTGCTTTAAATTAAAAATATATTATTACTCATTTAGACCTCGTGAGTATTTTTTTCTATACATTTTCTGTATGTTCATGAATTTACTCTAACAAAAACAAAGAACACATGTTGATTTTAATTTTTACTTTATTCTCCCAATTATTACTTTTTAAAAATTTGTAAAATGTAACCAAACTATGAGCGTAACAGTAATTATTTTACTTTAGTAAGATACTTCAGCTCACGTTCAATCCCAGATCTGTAGTGTACGGCATGCACCTAATATGAGTATGCAATTTCACATTAAAGTCATGTTTATGTAAAACATTGAGATATAGAAAAACTAAAAATGTATAAAACTTGTATAATTCAACCATTATTAATTTTTTATGATTGGGCTGGACAGTAAGTGGCCTGCTTGTTATTTTTAGCATGTGTAGGGGTTCCAACAACAGAGGATCATCATTCCACCACTGATTGCCTTACTTCACAGGTATGACTAACTTCCGCCTTTAAATGTTCAATTTTGGCAACAGTGTTTACTTGGAAAAAAAAAAACTGTAATGAACTGTACAAGTTTGTTTAGTTGGTATTAATTGTTTCCATTGTTATGCATTGTGTTATTGTTATTATTAATTGTTATTTGAATACTAAATAATGAATTAACCTTAACGTTGTAAGCTTGATTTGTTGGCTTTAATCAAACTAACCAATCGCCATTGTTGACGTAAAATGGGCGGGACTTGCCATTGCACCATCAGCACTCGGTCTAACGTTTTGGTTGTCATGACAAATTTTTAATGGATTTACTCAGTTGGTGAGGAGTAGTTCTCTGTCTCACGTCCACCACTCAGTGCATCTCATTCGCACCAGTGCTTTCTGATGATCGTTGTCTAAGCAGCCTATCTTTAGTAATTTTTTTTTAAATAAATAAACTCTTTATTTACTTTCAACAGTACAATATTGACAAAGTCATTAATATGGTTTACTATCAAGTTCATATTAAAAGTATGTAATATCTAGTTAACAATAATTAAGACCATTAGGCATATCTGGTTAGCTAATGTATATTCTCTATAAGTATGTAGGACTGTGTGGAATTGTTTATCAGCTTACATATAAATAATTTCAATCAATAATCATCGAATAATAATAATCAGCTCTACATAATTTTACTACATCATATGAAATCAACAATAAATATTTAACAAATAAAACTGAACGATGGTTATTCAAAATAAATTACTAAGAAATACACAATAAAAAGAAATAATTTTAAAGTCCTCAAATAATTCAATAAAATATTTTATTCTTGGAAAATAAATTGAAACATGAACAAGCAATAAACGTAAAAAAATACTAAAAAAAAAACTTTGAACAAAATAAAATAAATGGTTAGTAAGAAAATAATTTGATTGAAATGGATAAGTGTTAAACATAGATATTTTACTTTAGGCTAAAATCTCCTCAATTGAGTCAACAGAATTATTGAGAAGCCAAGAATAAAATGTATTGGTGAATACTTATTAATAATGTCTACTATCTTATTATAGACTTTTAGACATAATATAGTGAGGAAGTTGAGCTTTTATTAGTCTAATACAACTGTTTGAAATGTAATTAAAAATTATTTTCAGCAAAGATTCTTTTGGATGTTGAATTAAAGCAACTAACTATATATGCTTTCAGTATATGCAATAAACATGAAGGGGGTCAGTCTGTAGATGTAATGTCTCTGCTGCCATTTGTTACTCGACAGCCTGTGATTGGCCCACACCGAGTGGCCTGGCTAATTAGTCTAATCTTGAGGTTGGTGCAATCTTGACTAAACTCGGCCGTCACACAATGCTCAACTGAACTCAATCATAGGTTTGGGTATATTGATTCAATAAATGATCTGAGAAATGGAGATAGGGCGCAACATAGTTTCATTTTCAAACAGCTCCTCTTATTGGAAAATGTAAATAATTTGAAAATGAATATTCTTCAAAATTCCAATAAACACATTTTTTTATTTTATAAGGCCTTTTGTTACCCTAAAAGGTTTCATTATATTATAAAGAAAGGATAACATCCAGGTCTGATAATGCTACATTGGATAACGAAAGGCCTCATAAATTGAAATTAATATATATATATATATATATATATATAAAATCAAATTTTGAAGAACGATTATTTTTAAAATATATATTTTTAACTAACTATAAATAAATATTGATACTATCAACTGACTCTGAACCATGCCAGGTATAATCCATCATCGCTAGAATCATGCCACATTTTAACTCCAAAAACTGTTATTATAATAGAAACTGACTATTTGTAACATACAAATCTTGTAGACAATTGGTTTGCTTTTTCTAACTTATATAAAAAAAAAACACTTGTAGTATTCTCAATACTAATCTGACTTGGCATGTTTCACGGTCATGAATAAAGTTTTGGTTCATGAGCCTATGACTGACTGTCATCCGTGGAATGAATCTTCGTCCGTAAGAAATGGACTATGGTGAGTCACTTTAGCAGAGGGGTGGGAAGATGCAACTACTCAAAATATAACTAGGGAATGGCACATGATCAGTCGTGTGATTGCGGAGCCAAATTTCAAACAAGCATCACATATTTAATTATCATCCATTGTGTTCTTTTCAAGGGGGGTTAGCTGTTTTTCATTCAATAGGAGAAGCAGGTGTTGAATAGATGCAAAACTTGGAATTGGCTCTGTGACGGAGATCAATATTTAAAAACTAAGACATAAAGTACTTGTGATTTTATTTCCTTTGAACATTTTTCAATGTGGTTTTTAAATTTTACTAGTTTTCCTTTATTTTGGTGGTTGGAATTGAAGGTCATATGATATATACAAGTTAGGGAAAAAATGGAAACGCTTTCACAACTTTTGTATTACTTCACTTTTAAAAGTGAAATCCTGTCCATCATCATGGTTACAAATAACACACTTTTTGTGGGCATTAGTGATATTCCATATTTTCAGGTGGATGGCCCACGAGGACTTGAACGAAAATCTTCAATGTAAGCCTAGGTCAAGTTTGGTATAAAATGAAAGGTCTATTCAAAAGAAATTAATTGCATCAAATCGGACTTCAAAAGGCTTATCCTTTCCAGAGTAGTGGTAATTTGAATTTCTAAGTACGGTAACTAATTTGAACAACATTATTTCTCTGTCCACTATTTAACAGTTTCAAGCAAATTATTCTGATTAAAAATTATACTTTATGGAACACAATTATTTAAAAAATTAAATTATCTATGAAAAAAAAAATAACGTTGCGGTGAAAGCATTTCCATATTTTTTCCATCCTGTATAGTACTAATATGATGGGTAAAAAACTGAAGTGCTTTAAGCATTGTTTTTTTATTAAATATTTTGTTCTATAATGCTTCTTTGATGTTGTTAAATTTATAGGTTAAAAAATTATAACAACAACATTGTTTAATAATTCAACTGAGCAAGTGAATTTTAATATATGGATTGTATATCTATCCATATATTAAAATATTTTATAGTAATAAAAACCTGTTTTATTGAATATGGTAACAGTTTGGATCAATATATCATATGTTTAACCAGACAAAGAAAGTACAATAATAAAATGCCAAGTTTTGTGGTTGTTGGACAATCACATTTAATACAACTAGTTTGATTAAAAACAAGAAAGAGTGATCGATAAGGAAAAGATTAAATATTCATCTAAGTCTCAACCCTTTGGTCTCATTCCTTCTTAAAGTACATGTTTTGCTTATTAAATATTACAAATCTTCAGGTGAAGCCTGTTGTCGGCACTGGTGGCGCAGTGCTGTAACCCAGCTACATGGGGACAAAGTGTTTGGGAGATTGTAGGCGATAGGTTGGATGCTCGGTCCTCTTAATACCGACATGGCGTCCGCTTGGTGGTTGCTATCGGCGTGGACACTACTAGAGAAGTCTGGGGTGTCCATGTTGGGTGGTAATCATTGTGCGGATGTTGTGTGGGGGAGATAACTGAGTATCAGGCTTGTCAATTAGCTGAAAATCAGACCAGCACTACGTGGTTCGGATTCCACGTAAAGCTGTAGGTCCCTTAGTTGCCCTGGCTGTTGGGCTATTAATAAATTGCCCTTTCTGAGGAATAGTTGAACTCAGTTAGTAACCAGACTACACTCATCCACACTCATCCTACACTCATAAAAAACCATTCATATTCGCCTTAAAATACGCACAACGTTGTGTCGGCGTCTCATATGTAAGAATGTAAGAATGTTACAAGAAATTTAAAAATGTGCAAATTCCATTTCAGTAATAAAATTATTGATATTTTTTAATTTTAATGAAAATGATAATTAGATATTCTGAGATAATTTCTATGTTATTAATATGTAACAATATCTATGGAATCCATGTGTTTCATTTAACACAATGATATAATTACTACTTTGGCTAAATTACCGTTGGCCGTATATTAAAATTATCTCACAACTTAGAAAAATAACCACAATAAATACCACAATAGAGTGGGAACAATATTTTTCTAAGATCTTGTAATAATTTCTGAAGTTTAAAGTATTGGTTGAATTGAAAATTGTAATTGATGAGTTATGAGAGAAATAAGTATAAACATTGTATTGAAATGTCAAAGATTGTTTTACAAATCAGTTATTTAAAATATATCAATTGAAATGAATAACACTATAAAAGAGTATATACTATTATACACAAAATATTATATTTAAAAAAAATAGTTCTTGGGCACACTTTCAAAATCAGAACTTTGTAATGAACTATTTATCAATGGGAGATAACTATTGTAATTTTTAGAAGTAGTACTGTAACATTCATTAGATAAGACACTCTAACAAATCATTATGATCAGGCAAGTATAAGTCAAAATATTCAAATTATTTTCGATTTGATTTCTCGTGGTGTCAGAGTGAGCAATCGGCAGGTAGCATGTGATAAAAAATATTACCAGGCTAATTGAAAGTCTGGATGATCTGTTATCAAACTGTCAGCTGATTGATTATAGTCGAACATGAAATCAGGTAACTCCTCTTGGAGACCGACTCCCTTCATAATTCGTCATATTTTTACATAGAAATTTAACATTGTTTCAAACTAGTGCATTAGAAAATTATGAAACATAAGGTGTCTCAATGAAATTTACAATGATATATGCTAATTTAAATGAACATGTAATTAAAAGATTGAAACAGTGGTCAGTTAATTATGGTGTAGATAGTTATTACCAGTGAAAATACATTATATTCAAGTCGTTAATAACTTAATAACTTACAATTTATAATTATTTGCTGCTTAAAGCAATGATTTACAGTTTATTTGTCAACTTGACTCCATACATTATATTTAATTATACTGGATTTATCACTTGTACTCAATGTATTTAATGAATACTTTTTATTTTGCAATATTACAGTTATAATAAGAAATATTTTAGTTTTTAGGAAGAAGATGATATTTCATATATCACAAAAAAATCAAACATAATTGTTTATATTCCTTTTTTAATATAGAATTGGGTCAGAATAATGGTTAGAGCGTTAAAGTAAAATATATATCCATTTTAATTATAACAGGTAAAAGTTGTGATTAAATAATTTTCTATGTAATATAAAATATAATTTATTTAACTCTGGAAGATATTTGCAGATACCAAAAGTTAATTAGTTTGACGATTGAATGTACTCTTTGTTACATCCTACAACAACATTTTCCTCAGAAAGTGCCATTAATATTTACTTGAAGAATGACAAATAAATAACTCAACCGTGAATTTTTAGCTGAACTTTTCAAAGTTTGTTTGTCTGTTTTCGATATCTAACTCCAGAGCTCTACAATAAAATTCTGGTATTAAACAACTACATTATATAAAAATGATAAATGGATTCAATTGATTTACCACAAATTTTAATTCTTGATTTTTCATTGATAATTTATAAATAATTAACATAAATTAATCATGCATTAATTATGGATTATTATAAATTAAATATGGATATTTAATATAACCATTGAAAAATAATGATGATTTAAATATCTGTAGTCTCCAGAGTACTATTGTTTTATTTGTTACTGCTGATGGGAAACAAATAATGCTTGCCTTACATAGAATCAAGCCATGAAGCAGAATAATTGTTTCAGTAATAGCAACAATTAATTTGTTTTAATGACAGAGACTGTCGCTCAGCTGAGCTGCACTACTGTACTTGGACGTCTGCGCCTGTGACTGAGGTCTAGGCAATTCACATACTGTACGCATATTGCGTCTTCTTTTTACCGGGCGTTCTCAGTCTTTGAATCGATCTTCTTGAAATACTCAGTAATTATAATCAATGGTACTAAACTATCCATATTAAAAATTAACTATTAAGGATTAAATGTCAACAACACCATTTATTTACTCTTCTGAACTATTTTATAATAAGCTATAATTTAATGTTTAATTTTGAATTAAAATAAAAAAAGGGCAGGTTACATAATAACAGCGTTATCAACAATGGTCTACAACCTGCAACAGCCGCTGCTAACGTACAGTACATTAGTCTTTCATTATACGTAACTGAACACGAACCAACTGATGGTCTACAAGCTGTAACAGCCATTGATAGCGTACAGTACATTAGTCTTTCATTATACGTAACTGAACACGAACCAATTGATGGTCTACAAGCTGTAACAGCCATTGATAGCGTACAGTACATTAGTCTTTTTACACATACAATGGTACTGACCCATCCGCCCACCCATACACATACAGTGGTACTGACTCACCCGCCCACCCATACACATACAGTGGTACTGACCCACCCGCCCACCCATACACATACAATGGTACTGACCCACCCGCCCACCCATACACATACAGTGGTACTGACTCACCCGCCTACCCATACACATACAGTGATATTGGCCCACCCGCCCACCCCTACACGTACAGTGGTATTGGCCCACCCGCCCACCCATACACGTAAAGTGGTATTGGCCCACCCATACACGTACAGTGGTATTTGCCCACCCGCCCACCCATACACGTACAGTGGTATTGGCCCACCCGCCCACCCATACACGTACAGTGGTAAAAACTGTAAATATCAAAGAACTGCTTTAATTATAATGATTTAATAAAGCTACTTAAATAATTTATAATGGACATATTTTATAAAAGTATCAATGGTAAGAAGCAAATAAATTTGTAATTGAATATTACTGACTAACTTGAATGTATAAAATGTTTGTTAATAATCGTATCATAGTTCCAAGTTTGTAACTATGATATCCACGTACAATTTATACAATTATACGTAACTGAACACGAGCCAATTGATAGTCTACAAGCTGCAACAGCCGTTGATAGCGTACAGTACATTAGTCTTTCATTATACATAACTGAACACGAACCAATTGATGGTCTACAAGCTGTAACAGCCATTGATAGCGTACAGTACATTATTCTTTCATTATACGTAACTGAACACGAACCAATTGATGGTCTACAAGCTGCAACAGCCGTTGATAGCGTACAGTACATTAGCCTTTCATTATACGTAACTGAACACGAACCAATTGATGGTCTACAAGCTGCAACAGCCGTTGATAGCGTACAGTACATTAGCCTTTCATTATACGTAACTGAACACGAACCAACTGATGGTCTACAAGCTGTAACAGCCATTGATAGCGTACAGTACATTAGTCTTTCATTATACGTAACTGAACACGAACCAATTGATGGTCTACAAGCTGTAACAGCCATTGATAGCGTACAGTACATTAGTCTTTCATTATACGTAACTGAACACGAGCCAATTGATAGTCTACAAGCTGCAACAGCCGTTGATAGCGTACAGTACATTAGTCTTTCATTATACATAACTGAACACGAACCAATTGATGGTCTACAAGCTGTAACAGCCATTGATAGCGTACAGTACATTATTCTTTCATTATACGTAACTGAACACGAACCAATTGATGGTCTACAAGCTGTAACAGCCATTGATAGCGTACAGTACATTAGTCTTTCATTATACGTAACTGAACACGAGCCAATTGATAGTCTACAAGCTGCAACAGCCGTTGATAGCGTACAGTACATTAGTCTTTCATTATACATAACTGAACACGAACCAATTGATGGTCTACAAGCTGTAACAGCCATTGATAGCGTACAGTACATTATTCTTTCATTATACGTAACTGAACACGAACCAATTGATGGTCTACAAGCTGCAACAGCCGTTGATAGCGTACAGTACATTAGCCTTTCATTATACGTAACTGAACACGAACCAATTGATGGTCTACAAGCTGTAACAGACGCTGCTAGTGTATAGTACATTAGCCTTTCATTATACGTAACTGAACACGAACCAATTGATGGTCTACAAGCTGTAACAGCCATTGATAGCGTACTGTACATTAGCCTTTCATTATACGTAACTGAACACGAACCAATTGATGGTCTACAAGCTGCAACAGCCGTTGATAGCGTACAGTACATTAGCCTTTCATTATACGTAACTGAACACGAACCAATTGATGGTCTACAAGCTGCAACAGCCGTTGATAGCGTACAGTACATTAGCCTTTCATTATACGTAACTGAACACGAACCAATTGATGGTCTACAAGCTGCAACAGCCGTTGATAGCGTACAGTACATTAGCCTTTCATTATACGTAACTGAACACGAACCAATTGATGGTCTACAAGCTGCAACAGCCGTTGATAGCGTACAGTACATTAGCCTTTCATTGTACGTAACTGAACACGTACCAATTGATGGTCTACAAGCTGTAACAGCCGTTGAAAGCGTACAGTACATTAGCCTTTCATTATACGTAACTGAACACGAACTAATTGATGGTCTACAAGCTGTAACAGCCGTTGATAGCGTACAGTACATTAGCCTTTCATTGTACGTAACTGAACACGAACCAATTGATAGTCCATAATTAAACACTTGATTTTTTCATTTTTAAAGCCTCCTGAGCTGATATGTACGACAAATAATAAAATTAACGACCTTTGTCGTCTTCAGCTTTAAAATCCTATTTATTGGATTACCTGTTTCGGAGCAAGAATTCCATGGTCCATCCACATGCTTATTATTTCAAAATTTGACTAATTCAACATAGCATTGACTTAAAATATTTCCGAATATATAAGTCCAATAAATTTGTTTGTTATATTTTTGCTACACTGACCTTCACCTTGTTTTTGGTTAGAGCTTTCCTAGTTGTAATATTGAATGTAAAGTGTGTGTAATTGGAGGAAAATAAAGTAATTATTCATTCATAATCTGTGGCGATGCTGAGTTTAGTTTAGTACACAGCTGTAGGACATTGCTTTACGACTATTAATGTCCATACGCTTACAAACATTCTCTGATCTAGGGAAAACGTTTATAGCATTTTCATTACTATTATTTTCATGAGCAATAATAGTAATGAAAACACAAATAATAAAAAAAATTACTTCTAAAAACGAAGTTAAATGCATAGATAAAAAATTACTTTCTAAAAAACTAGAATTTGCTTCTAGTAGAATAACATACGTCCTACAACACTTCTAATGATGTCAGGGATTTGACGAGATTCATCGGAAAAGATGATAGGAAATTAAGGAGAAATAAAGATACATACGAGTTTACTCGTACCCATCCGCTGAGAATAACGTGTTTACTTGAACCCATCCGCTGAGAACGTGTTTACTTCTACCCATCCGCTGAGAACAACGTGTTTACTTGTACCCATCCGTTGAGAACAACGTGTTTACTTGTAACCATCCGTTGAGAACAACGTGTTTACTTGTACCCATCCGCTGAGAACTACGTGTTTACTTGTACCCATCCGCTGAGAACAACGTGTTTACTTGTACCCATCCGCTGAGAACAACGTGTTTACTTGTAGCCATCCGTTGAGAACAACGTGTTTACTCGTACCCATCCGCTGAGAACAACGTGTTTACTTGTACCCATCCGCTGAGAACAAAGTGTTTACTTGTACCCATCCGCTGAGAACAACGTGTTTACTTGTACTCATCCGCTAAGAACAACGTGTTTACTCGTACCCATCCGCTGAGAACAACGTGTTTACTTGTACCCATCCGTTGAGAACAACCTGTTTACTTGTAACCATCCGTTGAGAACAACCTGTTTACTTGTACCCATCCGCTGAGAACTACGTGTTTACTTGTACCCATCCGCTGAGAACTACGTGTTTACTTGTACCCATCCGCTGAGAACAACGTGTTTACTTGTATCCATCCGCTGAGAACGTGTTTACTTGTACCCATCCGCTGAGAACAACGTGTTTACTTGGCCAACTATGAAACACCTTTCGATTTGGCTTCATTGTGTAATTACATCCAGCTTTTTACTGTTATAAAATATTTATTATATGAATAATTTATTTTAGAAATTATTTTTTAACTGACATATATGCAGTAAACTGTATATTCATTCGATTTCCTTAAAATTAGTATTTTTGTATTTGCCGTTAATCTAAAAATATATGCATTGTAATTAACTGTAAATTATTTCATATTTATTTTACTGTAAAGTTTATAAATGGGCCATATAAAAAGTAAATGCTACGAATATTTTTTTCTGAGGATAGGTTTTTCAAATTATACAGATTAATTTCCTCAATTCAATACATTTTTTAAGTATATCTCAAAATACAAGAGTAAGGACAAAATGTGATAAGTAAGGATAAAAAGTGTTTCTGAAATTTTAAATAAGACGTAATGATTTGCCACATTGATTTAATGTGGCAAAGGAGCGATATTGATAAATAAATGAACAGAAATACCGACGTATTTTGGTTCTGCTAATTCTGCCTTTGCTGTGTGATCTTTTGAAGGCATTTCAGGCGAAACGTAATTTCAATCCAGCTATAAAACCGGAATTCTCAAAAGTTACTAACAATGTCAAAAGTTTTTAAAAATGTCGAATGAATTAGAATTTTTATACTTTGGCTAATGTAAGTGAATTTGAGTAGCTTTTGTAGGAATCTAAATTTAATAATGCTAATTTTTGTCACATAACGAACCGATCATTTATTTTGAGAATTAAATAATAAAAACAAAGAGAACACTGGTAAACCCTACGAAGTTTTGTGGTTACACAATAACATTGACAGGCCTATAAAAACACACACAATGCTTACTTAATGGATCATATAAAATACGCACGTTTTACAGTTCATAAAAACAAACAACTCGGCAGAGTAGACGCCATCATTTTTGCCGAAATAACAGTAACAATCTTTAATGCCTACCAGGCAACTCGAACACACGAACCTTATCGATGTCTATATTGACTTTATTACGTAACGAGTAGTGTCTGTACTAGTGGCGCAGTGCTGTAACCCAGCTACTTAAGGAAGTATTGTGGATATTGTAGGCGATGGGTTCTATGCCCGGTCATCTTAAAAGACACGGCGTGCACTCATTGGTTGCTATCAACGTGAACACTACTACTAGTAGAGAAGTCTGGGGTGTCCGTGTTGGTCGGTAGTCCGGGTCCGAATGTTGTGCAGGGAGTACCAGGCTTATCAATTAGCGGGAAATCAGACCAATACTACGTGGCTTAGATTTCACGCAAAGCTTTAGGACAATTAATACATTCTAATCCTAAGTTGATCTTAGTATCAATGACTATACTCGTTCATCTACACTCATTCATCCATATCCCTAAGATCAGGGTTTTAATAATTAATAATGGATAAATTGAGGGGCTGATTGGTTTTTCCAATCCAGTTTAATCTACCTGTAAAATGTATTAGTTCTATACTTTTTATAGTAACATAATTTTTTAACAAAGTTTCAATGTAACAAAAGTGTAATATCAACATCTACATTCAATTAAAAGAAATAAATACCCTAATTCCCGTTCGAACAAACAAAAATGGTGTTTTATTACACTCATAACTGTTTCTCTATGACTTCCAGTGCTTTATATGTTGGTCTCCATTATTATTGTTTTTATTTTATTATTGTTATTTATTTAGAAAAAATATAAATATTTATTTAGGGTAAAAACAGACAGCGTAGCGCAGCGAATCGTAGTTTTTAAAACAAAATCATGCATTGATTAGATGCAAGACACACTAGTAGCGTTTTTCAGCGCAGCGTAGCGTAGCGCAGCGCAGCGTATACCGGAGGAACGAACTATTTTGTTTTTCTCAGATCGCATTGGAGCATATTCGAGTGAAGACATTACTCCCATCAGTGTTTGTGTACAATGGACACGGAACTACTGATCTACGAGGTGTTTGTCTTAAAATATGTTTTTATTCATTTTTTAACCTTTTACAACGACGAGAAAATAATATTAATTGGTTGAGGCTTAGCTCCAGATACCTTAAGAATAATGAAGGAGAATTCTCCCATAAGAATAATGTTAAACTGTATTTAATATTTTTATATTAAAATCTAAATCTAAAATATCTGTACAGATCTAAAATATCTGTACAGATCTAAAATTAACACGTGCAAATCATGCATTTATTACTCGGATTCAAGTCACAGTTTAATTTTACTTTGTATTCTTCAGATGAAACAATTAAACAACGTGGACCCAACAAAATTATAACAGTGAAATAAGTAACAACGTAAATCATATCATAATATAGGCTTTGTTTAAAACCTTTCAAATTTTATTATTTTAAGATGACCTTCATAATTTTTAGGGTGTGCATTTTCTGGTCAGATTAGTGGCACTGAATTATAAAAAAATATCATTAAATGTATACTGCTTAAATATTACACAGCCTACCTCAAAGTTAGAACTAGTTTCTCTTCTGCACCAATTGGTCTCCTCAAATTCGTTGTCTGTTCTCCAAATCATCCTTCACCAAACTGAATATATAATCGAACGTCGTCGACGCATTCTCGTGTAATCCATAAAACGAGACTCGTGTTTCCTAAGGACGGGAAATAAGTGGTCATATTCACCAAGTTTGTCCCTACCCTTACACACTTCATGCACCCAGACACTTCTTATATTGAGCAAAAACTGCCACCTTAAAGTATTTTCACAAAGACTAATACGAATCGCTTTCGATAGAGCCATCCTCTATACTGATATGATGTCCTTCATGACTGCCTACAACCTGCAATGCGCTACGCTACACTATCTGTGTGTATTGGACTATACTGCGCTCGGCTACGTACGCTGCGCTACGTTGCACTGCGCTGCGCTACGCTGTCTGTGTTTTTACACTTTATAATTTTTTTTTTTACTTAATGATTTGACTTTAAACTGTCTACATTGCATTTTATTATTTTCAATCAAAGATTATATATTTTACTTTGAACAATTATTTGAAGAAAAAATTTTAAAAATTGTGATATAAGAGAGTATTCTAACATTCCTTCTTATTATGTTTTATACAAATTATATCTTTCACTTTTGATCCATCCGCTTTATTTCTTACAATTAAATAATTGACAAAGCCCACTGTAATGTATTAAAATGATTTGTTGGATACTTAATGTTTTCAATGATTTAGTTAAAGTATTTGTTATTAAATTGATTAATTTACTTGTTGTTGATTCTTAAGATTTTTATTTACAACACTTTCAACTTTATTTTAAAGAAATCTTCAAATGAAATAAAAAGGACCTCTTTAGTAAAAGGTGAGTTTTTTTTCATTGTTACAGTTACATGAAACATAGCTAGGTTGTGATAGAAAATTTCATTTCATATAAATGCTGATTAAACTAATAAAGTCCAAGATGATATCAAATCCCAGATAGAAGACAAATCACACAAACATGGAGAAATACATGAATATAAGATGAATGGGGATGGCATCGCGGATTTGGCGAGCAGGTGGCCGAGTGGTCTAAGGCGTCAGGACTTTGAGCTTGGGTTAGAGACAGCGCTGGTTCGAATCCGGCCTAGACCGGAAGATTTAACAGTAATATTCACCTTCTACTGTACTGGTTCGCCCCCTTACTCTGTCTGATAAGTTCCTCGCACAGATCAATAGTCTATGAGGAATGGGCAGAGTAAGGTTAAAAAGTAGGTTGGCCTCTCCTTAAAAAAAATAAAAAAATTAAAAAAATTAATAACTGCTCAATGATCAAGTGGAGGCCTATAAGTTTATCGTAGAACCCGAACCACGTGGAATAAGCCTGTTTAGCTAAATGTGACTAATGTCGATTCTTAGTTGCCTGACCTATCAAGAAACTGTCGGTACTAGTGGCGCAGTGTTGTAACCCAGCTACTAAGTCTTGTGGAGATTGTAGGCGATAGACTATGAAAGGGGATGGTTCCCAACGACGAGGTGACTACTACAGACGTCTGAGGTGTCCGTGTTAGGTGGTAATCAGGGTTCGGATGTTGCGTAGGGAAAGGGACTGAACATCAGGATTCACATCTGAATATCAGACAAATATCATGTGGTTCGGATTCCACGTAGAGCTGTAAGTCGCTTGTTTTCCTGGCCATTAGGCTATCAATAAATAGCCCTTTCTAAGGAGCAGTCGACGTTAGCAACAATGATTGCGTTTGTTCATCTACACTCGTTCACCCATCATATTCGTATATATTATTTACGACAGCCTTTTTAATAATGAATAATTACGGCTAATTATTTCAGCGAGTGAATGGTAATTTGTAACATTATGAATATTCATCTTACATATTACGAAGTGTTGGAGTAACTTATAACATTCGATGAATCAGAATCAGTATACAGTTGAAACTGACTGGAGTAACTTGTGTGAATGAACAGTTACTGACAGGAACTGAGCGAGTCAGTTGGTGATTCCAGTTGGCTGATGACTCATCCGCTAATTATGACGTCAGCAGACAAAAACCCGCGAGTGGCTCGCTCAAGTACTTCTGAATATCTAATTAAAAGTATGTACTCTATGATATCAGGCAGACGTGTGTTAACGGTACCTGATTTTCTAATCTGATGTTTGTTAGCGATTTTCAACACTCCAAGTGTTAAAATTAAAAAAAAAAAAAAACACTCAAATTTCGACAGGTATAACACTCCTATGGTTTTCATATGTTCTTCCTACCTTATCCTATATTTAAAACTATATGTTTTACCTAAATTAACCCATATCAATGTAGAAAACCCTTAAATAACTAAATACTCATTAATTACTATGGACTCTTCAGAAAGCAACGTTTTCTTTAAACTATTACACATACAAACAATTATACAAAATAAGAAATACAAACAACAAAATGTTTGAACGTTATCAGTCAAATATAATATAGTTAAATTATAAAAATATTATGTTTTTCCAACAACGTTTTGATTTAAAAAGTTATTTTTAAACGTATACAAAATCAGTAAGTAGCACCTGAAGACAAAATGAGTTTTATACCTGTTGAAACGATGTGTTTTTTTTTTTTTTTTTTTTAAACACTTGAAGAGTCGGAAATCTGCCACTAATTTACCAACCATGATCAAACAAACGGTAACAAATTACTTTCAAACACCGGCCGATACTCCAGTTGTACTGCAATATGGGTCTTTAATAACTGTCACATTTTTTACCCATGATTAGTGATCTCCCTTCAAAGTCTAGTTATTATTCGTTTTATGAACTCAGGTAGAATAATATTTTAGTCATATGGAAGTGGTAAAAAAAATTTAAATTATGCTCCTACTATATTTTTTCAGGAGAAATATGACTAACTTTAACCCACCCACCAACCCTGTCGAGAAATAAGACTGAAGTTGACCCACCCACCTGCCTTGTAAATATATACGATTAAAGTTAAAACCTATATACGCGTAGTTTTGGACCTCCCACCCACCCATACTTGTACAATAGTTTCTATTAACATACACGAATGCGCGCGCGCACACACACACACCCACATGTTTACAGTGGTATTGCACCTACCAATACACTAACAGTCGTCCTGACACACCCATACACGTACCTAAGTATTAAGACCATATGTGTATAGATGTTTGGGTGGGTCAAAACCATCGTACGTGAAAGGGTGAGTGGGAGAGTACTCAATACTACATTACATTTATAGGAGGGCGAGGGCCGTTTCCACTGTACGTGAAAGGGTGGGCGCAAAGGTCTTCACTGAGTGAGAGGTTACTCAATTCTACATTACGATGGGCGGGTGGGTCAGTTCTATTGTACATTTATGGGAGGGCGGGTGCGTCAGTATCACTGTACAGTTATGGGAGGGCGGGTGGGTCAGTTCCACTGTACATTTATGGAAGGGTTGGTAGGTCAGTTCACTGTATATTTATGGGAGAGTGGGTGGGTCATTTCCATTGTATATTATGAGAGGGTGGGTGGGTCAGTTCCACTGTACATATATGGCAGGGCGGGGGTCAGTTCCACTGTACATTATGGGAGGGAGGGTGGGTCAGTTCCATTTTTCATTATGGGAGGGTGGGTGGGTCAGTTCCTCTGTAAATTAGGGGAGGGCGGGTGAGTTACTTCCACTGTACATATATGGGAGGGTGGGTGGGTCAGTTCCACTGTATATTATGGGAGGGTGGGTGGGTCAGTTCCATATTAGGAGGTGTACGTGGAACATATTATAACAGGGCATTCACGTTCTAGTACAGGGCATTCACGTTCCAGTGCAGTGTAGTTCAAAGCATTCTCGTTCTAGTGCAGTGTAGTGCAGGGCATTCTCGTTCTAGTGCATTGTAGTGCAGGGCTTTCTCGTTCTAGTAAAGGGCATTCTAGTGCAGTGTATTCTTGGTCTAGTACAGGGCATTTTCGTTCTAGTACAGGGCATTCTCGTTCTAGTGCATTGTAGTGCAGGGCTTTCTCGTTCTAGTAAAGGGCATTCTAGTGCAGTGTAGTGCAGTGTATTCTTGGTCTAGTACAGGGCATTTTCGTTCTAGTACAGGGCATTCTCGTTCTAGTGCATTGTATTGCAGGGCTTTCTCATTCTAGTAAAGGGCATTCTAGTGCAGTGTATTCTTGGTCTAGTACAGGGCATTTTCGTTCTAGTACAGGGCATTTTCGTCTAGTGTAGTGTGGTGTAGGGCATTCTCGTTCTAGTGCAGTGTAGTTCAGAGCATTCTTGCTCTAGTGCAGTGTAGTGCAAGGCATTCTCGTTCTAGTACATTGTAGTGCAGAGCATTCTCGTTCTAGTGCAGGGCATTCTCGTTCTAGTGCAGGGCCTTCCCGTTGTAGTGCAGGGCATTCTCGTTCTAGTGCACGACATTCTCGCTCTAGTGCAGGACATTCCCGTTCTAGTGCAGGACATTCTCGTTCTAGTACCACAATTGATCCCTGCTGATAACGCGCACGTTATTAACTATTTGACAAATGTCATTTTAATTTTTCTCATGTAGCTAACGTTATTGGTAATGGATGTAGTAATTTAATAAAGATTAACATTTGTTAACGATGTTTAAGTAATAATTAGAGGGACATTTTAAGTCCCTCTAATTAGAAAAAATATATATTTGCCTAAAATGTATATCTGATAAAGTGTGCTTATGTAATAAATAACTTGAATCACATAGGAAAATCAAACGTACTGTATGTAACGTTTAAGCCTTTAAAGCACTTAGTTAAGCAATTTGATAATTTAAAATAACTTTTAGATCTTGATAATTTGTTTATGAAATAAATATAAAAATAGGAAGGTCATTACATAAGAAAATATCTATAACATTTTAGAATCATCAATTATATTCAACATAGTATGCCTATTGATTTAAATGTTAACTTATTTTATAGATGTGAAACTATTTTAGTTTTAATATTATATGTAAAAAAAAGAAAGAAATAGTATTCTTTGTTTATTTGGCAATCTTAATGAGGGAGAGTATGTTATATTTTAATGAATAAAGGTAGAATATATATTAAAATTAGATTTCGGAAAAACAATAATAAAGAGGGCCCTGTTTTCACATAAAAACTTGATGCCCCAATGTGTTTTGAGTTCATGCTTAAACTCGAGTGTACAGAATAGAATAAAACACGAGTTCAATTTGTACATTGATTATAACAGAATAAGTGTTGCATGAATTCTCGTATCAAACACCACAGAATCGGAACCAAATTTTACCTCAATTTTCGACTATCTGTAACGCTTGTGTAGTTCACTTTTTATGAGAAAATTAATTTACCACTTTCGATTTAACTTATTTTATTCTATATATGGTTAAAGAGAACAGAGTTTATTTGGATATTTATTTAGCACTTAAAACCCACTAAACAGTCAAATTGTTATTCTTTTATATAGTTTTTGTTTTGATAACATCATTTTTATATCACTCTAATGGCAATTTTGAACTCACGGTTTTTTACAGTTCGCATTATGTTGAAATGTAAAAAACGTAACACTTTTGGTGCCGCATTTTATCTACTCTTAACTAAATTACTTTCTAGTAAATGTATCTTCTATTAAGTGGAATATGAGATAGTGAAGTGTTAAAACCACTCTTAAAGAGTCCAAACTATCTTCCAAATCAGATAGCGTGAATCAAAAACAAGTCAAACATACAACTGGAGCTCGCAATATTCAAATCGGGAAACTGGAGGGTTGTTTATTTACCCGTAGCTGGAGTGTCAATAATGGAAATGTCCGGGCTAAATGGCCAAACACGATTATCATACAAGGAAGCAGTGACTGCTGGAACTGTTGGCTCATATGTATTGTTTATTTACCCGTAGCTGGAGTGTCAATAATGGAAATATCCGAGCTAAATGGCCCAACATGATTATCATACACCAAGGAAGCAGTGACTGCTGGAACTGTTGGCTCATATGTATTGTTTATTTACCCGTAGCTGGAGTGTCAATAATGGAAATGTCCAAGCTAAATGGCCCAACATGATTATCATACACCAAGGAAGCAGTGACTGCTGGAACTGTTGGCTCATATGTATTGTTTATTTACCCGTGGCTGGAGTGTCAATAATGGAAATGTCCGAGCTAAATGGCCCAACATGATTATCATACAACAAGGAAGCAGTGACTGCTGGAACTGTTGGCTCATATGTATTGTTTATTTACCCGTGGCTGGAGTGTCAATAATGGAAATGTCCGAGCTAAATGGCCCAACATGATTATCATACAACAAGGAAGCAGTGACTGCTGGAACTGTTGGCTCATATGTATTGTTTATTTACCCGTGGCTGGAGTGTCAATAATGGAAATGTCCGAGCTAAATGGCCCAACATGATTTTCATACAACAAGGAAGCAGTGACTGCTGGAACTGTTGGCTCATATGTATTGTTTATTTACCCGTGGCTGGAGTGTCAATAATGGAAATGTCCGGGCTAAATGGCCAAACATGATTATCATACAAGGAAGCAGTGACTGCTGGAACTGTTGGCTCATATGTATTGTTTATTTACCCGTAGCTGGAGTGTCAATAATGGAAATGTCCGGGCTAAATGGCCAAACATGATTATCATACAAGGAAGCAGTGACTGCTGGAACTGTTGGCTCATATGTATTGTTTATTTACCCGTGGCTGGAGTGTCAATAATGGAAATGTCCGGGCTAAATGGCCAAACATGATTATCATACAAGGAAGCAGTGACTGCTGGAACTGTTGGCTCATATGTATTGTTTATTTACCCGTGGCTGGAGTGTCAATAATGGAAATGTCCGGGCTAAATGGCCAAACATGATTATCATACAACAAGGAAGCAGTGACTGCTGGAACTGTTGGCTCATATGTATTGTTTATTTACCCGTGGATGGAGTGTCAATAATGGAAATGCCCGGGCTAAATGGCCAAACATGATTATCATACAAGGAAGCAGTGACTGCTGGAACTGTTGGCTCATATGTATTGTTTATTTACCCGTGGCTGGAGTGTCAATAATGGAAATGTCCGGGCTAAATGGCCAAACATGATTATCATACAAGGAAGCAGTGACTGCTGGAACTGTTGGCTCATATGTATTGTTTATTTACCCGTAGCTGGAGTGTCAATAATGGAAATGTCTGGGCTAAATGGCCAAACATGATTATCATACAAGGAAGCAGTGACTGCTGGAACTGTTGGCTCATATGTATTGTTTATTTACCCGTGGCTGGAGTGTCAATAATGGAAATGTCCGGGCTAAATGGCCAAACATGATTATCATACAAGGAAGCAGTGACTGCTGGAACTGTTGGCTCATATGTATTGTTTATTTACCCGTAGCTGGAGTGTCAATAATGGAAATGTCCGAGCTAAATGGCCCAACATGATTATCATACACCAAGGAAGCAGTGACTGCTGGAACTGTTGGCTCATATGTATTGTTTATTTACCCGTGGCTGGAGTGTCAATAATGGAAATGTCCAAGATAAATGGCCCAACATGATTATCATACACCAAGGAAGCAGTGACTGCTGGAACTGTTGGCTCATATGTATTGTTTATTTACCCGTGGCTGGAGTGTCAATAATGGAAATGTCCGAGCTAAATGGCCCAACATGATTATCATACAAGGAAGCAGTGACTGCTGGAACTGTTGGCTCATATGTATTGTTTATTTACCCGTAGCTGGAGTGTCAATAATGGAAATGTCCGAGCTAAATGGCCCAACATGATTATCATACACCAAGGAAGCAGTGACTGCTGGAACTGTTGGCTCATATGTATTGTTTATTTACCCGTGGCTGGAGTGTCAATAATGGAAATGTCCAAGCTAAATGGCCCAACATGATTATCATACACCAAGGAAGCAGTGACTGCTGGAACTGTTGGCTCATATGTATTGTTTATTTACCCGTGGCTGGAGTGTCAATAATGGAAATGTCCGAGCTAAATGGCCCAACATGATTATCATACAACAAGGAAGCAGTGACTGCTGGAACTGTTGGCTCATATGTATTGTTTATTTACCCGTGGCTGGAGTGTCAATAATGGAAATGTCCGAGCTAAATGGCCCAACATGATTATCATACAACAAGGAAGCAGTGACTGCTGGAACTGTTGGCTCATATGTATTGTTTATTTACCCGTGGCTGGAGTGTCAATAATGGAAATGTCCGAGCTAAATGGCCCAACATGATTTTCATACAACAAGGAAGCAGTGACTGCTGGAACTGTTGGCTCATATGTATTGTTTATTTACCCGTGGCTGGAGTGTCAATAATGGAAATGTCCGGGCTAAATGGCCAAACATGATTATCATACAAGGAAGCAGTGACTGCTGGAACTGTTGGCTCATATGTATTGTTTATTTACCCGTAGCTGGAGTGTCAATAATGGAAATGTCCGGGCTAAATGGCCAAACATGATTATCATACAAGGAAGCAGTGACTGCTGGAACTGTTGGCTCATATGTATTGTTTATTTACCCGTGGCTGGAGTGTCAATAATGGAAATGTCCGGGCTAAATGGCCAAACATGATTATCATAAAAGGAAGCAGTGACTGCTGGAACTGTTGGCTCATATGTATTGTTTATTTACCCGTGGCTGGAGTGTCAATAATGGAAATGTCCGGGCTAAATGGCCAAACATGATTATCATACAACAAGGAAGCAGTGACTGCTGGAACTGTTGGCTCATATGTATTGTTTATTTACCCGTGGATGGAGTGTCAATAATGGAAATGCCCGGGCTAAATGGCCAAACATGATTATCATACAAGGAAGCAGTGACTGCTGGAACTGTTGGCTCATATGTATTGTTTATTTACCCGTGGCTGGAGTGTCAATAATGGAAATGTCCGGGCTAAATGGCCAAACATGATTATCATACAAGGAAGCAGTGACTGCTGGAACTGTTGGCTCATATGTATTGTTTATTTACCCGTAGCTGGAGTGTCAATAATGGAAATGTCTGGGCTAAATGGCCAAACATGATTATCATACAAGGAAGCAGTGACTGCTGGAACTGTTGGCTCATATGTATTGTTTATTTACCCGTGGCTGGAGTGTCAATAATGGAAATGTCCGGGCTAAATGGCCAAACATGATTATCATACAAGGAAGCAGTGACTGCTGGAACTGTTGGCTCATATGTATTGTTTATTTACCCGTAGCTGGAGTGTCAATAATGGAAATGTCCGAGCTAAATGGCCCAACATGATTATCATACACCAAGGAAGCAGTGACTGCTGGAACTGTTGGCTCATATGTATTGTTTATTTACCCGTGGCTGGAGTGTCAATAATGGAAATGTCCAAGCTAAATGGCCCAACATGATTATCATACACCAAGGAAGCAGTGACTGCTGGAACTGTTGGCTTATATGTATTGTTTATTTACCCGTGGCTGGAGTGTCAATAATGGAAATGTCCGAGCTAAATGGCCCAACATGATTATCATACAACAAGGAAGCAGTGACTGCTGGAACTGTTGGCTCATATGTATTGTTTATTTACCCGTGGCTGGAGTGTCAATAATGGAAATGTCCGAGCTAAATGGCCCAACATGATTATCATACAACAAGGAAGCAGTGACTGCTGGAACTGTTGGCTCATATGTATTGTTTATTTACCCGTGGCTGGAGTGTCAATAATGGAAATGTCCGAGCTAAATGGCCCAACATGATTTTCATACAACAAGGAAGCAGTGACTGCTGGAACTGTTGGCTCATATGTATTGTTTATTTACCCGTGGCTGGAGTGTCAATAATGGAAATGTCCGGGCTAAATGGCCAAACATGATTATCATACAAGGAAGCAGTGACTGCTGGAACTGTTGGCTCATATGTATTGTTTATTTACCCGTGGCTGGAGTGTCAATAATGGAAATGTCCGGGCTAAATGGCCAAACATGATTATCATACAATAAGGAAGCAGTGACTGCTGGAACTGTTGGCTCATATGTATTGTTTATTTACCCGTGGCTGGAGTGTCAATAATGGAAATGTCCGGGCTAAATGGCCAAACATGATTATCATACAAGGAAGCAGTGACTGCTGGAACTGTTGGCTCATATGTATTGTTTATTTACCCGTGGCTGGAGTGTCAATAATGGAAATGTCCGGGCTAAATGGCCAAACATGATTATCATACAAGGAAGCAGTGACTGCTGGAACTGTTGGCTCATATGTATTGTTTATTTACCCGTGGCTGGAGTGTCAATAATGGAAATGTCCGGGCTAAATGGCCAAACATGATTATCATACAACAAGGAAGCAGTGACTGCTGGAACTGTTGGCTCATATGTATTGTTTATTTACCCGTGGCTGGAGTGTCAATAATGGAAATGCCCGGGCTAAATGGCCAAACATGATTATCATACAAGGAAGCAGTGACTGCTGGAACTGTTGGCTCATATGTATTGTTTATTTACCCGTGGCTGGAGTGTCAATAATGGAAATGTCCGGGCTAAATGGCCAAACATGATTATCATACAAGGAAGCAGTGACTGCTGGAACTGTTGGCTCATATGTATTGTTTATTTACCCGTAGCTGGAGTGTCAATAATGGAAATGTCCGGGCTAAATGGCCAAACATGATTATCATACAAGGAAGCAGTGACTGCTGGAACTGTTGGCTCATATGTATTGTTTATTTACCCGTGGCTGGAGTGTCAATAATGGAAATGTCCGGGCTAAATGGCCAAACATGATTATCAAACAACAAGGAAGCAGTGACTGCTGGAACTGTTGGCTCATATGTATTGTTTATTTACCCGTGGCTGGAGTGTCAATATTGGAAATGCCCGGGCTAAATGGCCAAACATGATTATCATACAAGGAAGCAGTGACTGCTGGAACTGTTGGCTCATATGTATTGTTTATTTACCCGTGGCTGGAGTGTCAATAATGGAAATGTCCGGGCTAAATGGCCAAACATGATTATCATACAAGGAAGCAGTGACTGCTGGAACTGTTGGCTCATATGTATTGTTTATTTACCCGTGGCTGGAGTGTCAATAATGGAAATGTCCGGGCTAAATGGCCAAACATGATTATCATACAAGGAAGCAGTGACTGCTGGAACTGTTGGCTCATATGTATTGTTTATTTACCCGTGGCTGGAGTGTCAATAATGGAAATGTCCGGGCTAAATGGCCAAACATGATTATCATACAAGGAAGCAGTGACTGCTGGAACTGTTGGCTCATATGTATTGTTTATTTACCCGTGGCTGGAGTGTCAATAATGGAAATGTCCGGGCTAAATGGCCAAACATGATTATCATACAAGGAAGCAGTGACTGCTGGAACTGTTGGCTCATATGTATTGTTTATTTACCCGTGGCTGGAGTGTCAATAATGGAAATGTCCGGGCTAAATGGCCAAACATGATTATCATACAAGGAAGCAGTGACTGCTGGAACTGTTGGCTCATATGTATTGTTTATTTACCCGTGGCTGGAGTGTCAATAATGGAAATGTCCGGGCTAAATGGCCAAACATGATTATCATACAACAAGGAAGCAGTGACTGCTGGAACTGTTGGCTCATATGTATTGTTTATTTACCCGTGGATGGAGTGTCAATAATGGAAATGCCCGGGCTAAATGGCCAAACATGATTATCATACAAGGAAGCAGTGACTGCTGGAACTGTTGGCTCATATGTATTGTTTATTTACCCGTGGCTGGAGTGTCAATAATGGAAATGTCCGGGCTAAATGGCCAAACATGATTATCATACAAGGAAGCAGTGACTGCTGGAACTGTTGGCTCATATGTATTGTTTATTTACCCGTAGCTGGAGTGTCAATAATGGAAATGTCTGGGCTAAATGGCCAAACATGATTATCATACAAGGAAGCAGTGACTGCTGGAACTGTTGGCTCATATGTATTGTTTATTTACCCGTGGCTGGAGTGTCAATAATGGAAATGTCCGGGCTAAATGGCCAAACATGATTATCATACAAGGAAGCAGTGACTGCTGGAACTGTTGGCTCATATGTATTGTTTATTTACCCGTGGCTGGAGTGTCAATAATGGAAATGTCCGGGCTAAATGGCCAAACATGATTATCATACAACAAGGAAGCAGTGACTGCTGGAACTGTTGGCTCATATGTATTGTTTATTTACCCGTGGCTGGAGTGTCAATAATGGAAATGTCCGGGCTAAATGGCCCAACACGTTTATCATACAAGGAAGCAGTGATATCTGGAACTGTTGGCTCATTGTATTGTTTATTTACCCGTGGCTGGAGTGTCAATAATGGAAATGTCCGGGCTAAATGGCCCAACACGATTATCATACAAGGAAGCAGTGACTGCTGGAACTGTTGGCTCATATGTATTGTTTATTTACCCGTGGCTGGAGTGTCAATAATGCAAATGTCCGGGCTAAATGGCCCAACATGATTATCATACAAGGAAGCAGTGATTGCTGGAACTGATGGCTCATATGTATTGTTTATTTTACTGGAATTATTTTCTAAATTTATAGTAATTAATTTTATCAATCGTCTAATCTTAAGTGTCTGTAGAAGAATTTTTCACTAATATTTTCGCCAAACACAGATCCAAACATAAATTTTTCGAAATATGAGCTGGAAGAAAGATCGATGAATGATTAAATTAATATATTTCCAACTCAGGGTTCAGAAGGTACATATACATTTATCAAGATAAAATGAGACATTTAACAATAATACATTTATTTTTAAAAGCACATATTGTAAATAGTAAAGCTAAGATAATAAATGATAAAATAATTAGTTATAAAACATAGCATAATATACGTGATCCCACTTCTGGCACAGAAATTATGTGCACCAGAGTTTGGAGGTTGTTTACTAAGCAACTAAGAGGTCTATGAAAACTCCACGCCGTTGTTTTCCTCGTTTAGTTTTACGTTATGACATATTCATTTTTATTATAATTTTTAATAATTTTAATCCTAGTTGGAACAAAAAAAGTACCGGAATTTTAATTAGTTCTCACTGTACACCAAATTTCAAAAGCCCTACACTCTATCGCATACGTGGTTGATAGCAATGTTTTCTATAAGATTGATAGATTTTAGAATTATAACTTTTCAAGGAAAAAAGTTATAATACGTTTTATCAATTCTCTGAAACATTGTTTTCTTGGTTTCTAGAGGTCGTAAAATTAATTACTTGATCTTGTAGTAATTCTTGTGACGTTTTTGTTACGATATATTATTATTATATGTGGAAGTAAATGTAGTGGTTTTATATTGATTACAACTAATTTAAATTTATCAACGTTATTTATAAATTTATTTAAATCTGTTTAAAATCACTGAATTTACTTACACGTATGAAAGTAATGCATCGTAGCTATACACAACATAAGAACTGCAACAAAACCAAGTAATTAATTTTACGACCTCTAGAAGCCAAGAAAATAATGTTTCAGAGAATTGATAAAACTTATTATAACTTTTTTCTCAAAAAAGTTATAATTCTAAATATGTATTAAACTTACAGAAAACATTGCTATCAACCACGTATGTGATAGAGTGTAGGGCTTTTGAAATTTGGTGTACAGTGAGAACTAGTTAAAATTCCGGTACTTTTTTTGTTCCCACTAGGATAAAAACTTAAAATAAAATGTTAAAATTAATTAGTCATACCACACAATTACATGAGAAAACAATGGAAAAAATGGTGTGATTGGAGTTTTTATAGACCTCTTAATTTCTGAATAATCTTCAAACTCTGGTGCAAATAATTTCTGCGCCGACAGTCAGGATATAGGCATTGAAATAATACATAATCATTATGTTAATATTATAAGGCTTACTAGCTTAGTGGGCACAATTACATGAGAGGATCAGGAGGCCCACTTACAATGTTCTTAAGGGGTTTGTATAGAAGAACACATGTACACTAAGTAAATTATGCCGCTAGTGCAATTATGCAGGACAAATTTGTACTAGTTTATACAACATAAGAGGGAACGCGCGTTCCCAACTTATAAGTGTGACTCTGACTCGGTCGTCGTCGGAGGTTTTTCTAAATGTAGCACTTTGCCTACTTTAAAAATCAGTAAAATCTGTACAAATTCTAAGGACATTAGCCTACTTGGTCATGTTACGTAGGCCAGAGTGTGGCAGTCAGCCAATTTTTAACAAGATTAAGTTCTTGTACGATAACAAATAATGAGAAGGATGGTTTCTTGTCGAGCTTAAAGCAGAATATACGTTCATTGGGACAATTAAAACAATACGTACTGCCGGTGCAGAAATTATGCGCACCCGAGTTTGAAGGTTGTTTACTACAAAATTTTAGATGCCTATGAAAAATATTATTTCCTCGTTTAATTGTATGTTATGACATAAGATTTTTGTAATTGATGTCCTTTAAGTTAGTCGACTTAAATAGATTTAAATCAATTTAGAACCACTTCATTTACTTACGCATGTCAAAGTAATGCATCGTGACTATACATTACATTACATCGTAACTGTACATTAGATTACATCGTAACTGTACATTACATTACATCGTAACTGTACATTATATTACATCGTAACTGTACATTACATTACATCGTAACTGTACATTAGATTACATCGTGACTGTACATTACATTACATCGTAAATGTACATTAGATTACATCGTAACTGTACATTAGATTACATCGTGACTGTACATTAGATTACATCGTAACTGTACATTAGATTACATCGTAACTGTACATTAGATTACATCGTAACTGTACATTACATTAAATCGTAACTGTACATTAGATTACATCGTGACTGTACGTTACACTACATCGCAACTGTAAATTAGATTACATCGTAACTGTAAATTACATTACATCGTAGCTGTACATTAGATTACATCGTAACTGTACATTACATTACATCGTAACTGTACATTATATTACATCGTAACTGTACATAACACTACATCGTAACATGAAATACAAACACATTTTTTTATTTATTTATATTTTTAAAGGAAGAATCTCCAGGATGAATTCAGGGTTTTTATAAGAAGACCTAAAACAATAAATCGTTAAAATATAATCAAAATACTGCGTTCCCGAGTGACGACTTACTAATAGTAAACAAAATTAGAGGGAATTCCAGTGTAAGTCTTAAAATGCTTTGCTACTCAAATACCCATAAATTTGTAATTTTTTATTCGCTCAATAATTTGTGTCTAATTAAGTCACTCAATAACTTTTGTCATCCCACTAAGATGAAATTTTGGAGGTGCGTTTTTTCTTGTAAATACAACTTTTCTTGCATTTTATCCCTTTGAAAATTGCAAATATCGGAAATTTAAACATTATAATGGCATAGAACTGCTTTTATTTAAACTATAAAATATGCTTTCTCATTTATTGTTTTATCACCATTCCATTAACAAGGAAAAAGCATCATTTCATATCAATCGAAGGAACCGATATTTCGATATGGGCTACCATAATTATTCTTCAAAAATATCAAATGAGGAAAAAAAGCTTTTATAATCTGTTTATTATATGTGTTTATTTATTTAATTTGGATTCTATAAACCACCCCTTTAAACTTGTAATCTTAATTTACAAATATTCATACAAACTTCACAAAACATATTGATACAAAATATCGCATAAGATACAAAGCAGATATTGATGTACTAATCATATTTGATAATGATAATATATTCTGCCTGATTTTGGAATGTTTTATTCATAATTCAGAAAGTAACAGACTTCACCAACTGCCAGAATCCAACACTTTGGTACAGGTTACACATAACAACGAGTGCATCAACATTTCACAAGTAAACCGGTGAATTTCACATAACGGTATTGTGGTGGTGGCAGGGAGGAGGCGTGGGAGGCAGTGACGCAGGAGGGGTGACTCCCTCTTTGATTGTGGAGCACACGTGAGAATGCTCCTGTGGTATTGGAGAAAGGAATGTTAGACGCCATTTTCAGACACCCTGTCTCACCCTTT
Source organism: Stictocephala bisonia (assembly GCA_035578905.1). Classification (NCBI taxonomy): domain Eukaryota; kingdom Metazoa; phylum Arthropoda; class Insecta; order Hemiptera; family Membracidae; genus Stictocephala; species Stictocephala bisonia. The sequence goes on from JAQJVL010000008.1 coordinate 5,554,846, forward strand.
ATGAAACTTACAATTAAATTATATATGAGCTCCATTACAATCCTTACAATGAATGAAAATAATCCATCTTCGTAAATCACGTGATCACCATTAGTCGGTTTCAGGACATCATATTGAACACTAAATCAAAAATAAAATAAAGATACAGACCTAATCATTTCCTCAATTTCTTAAACTTAACACTGTAATGAATATTGTCGAATACATAAGTATATCTCCTTTAGATATACACAATATTGCGGTAAAGTTAAAATATAAATAGATTATATTAAAAAAAAAAAAGAGTTCAGCAATGGATATTGCATAAAAACCTAGCTTGGAGCTGTAATCCTACTTTTATATGGTAGCCAATTGTTGCAATAATTGTAGGCGGCTATTTATATAAAATACCTCAGGCCTCTTAACAGGTGCTTTCAGTGTAGTAATCAATTTATTGCCCTTTAACGAATCACCCACAAGTTCATTCACAAGTATTGACAGGTCCACGTATATATTGGGAGCCCTCCCACCCAGCCAGAGGACGTCTTGACGGGTCAATCCACCCAATGTACGTATACATGTGTCCACTCTCCCAATTGATGTACATATTGGAGCCCTCCCACCCAGCCAGAGTACGTCTTGACGGGTCAATCCACCCAATGTACGTATACATGTGTCCACTCTCCCAATTGATGTACATATTGGGAGCCCTCCCACCCAGCCAGAGTACGTCTTGACGGGTCAATCCACCCAATGTACGTATACATGTGTCCACTCTCCCAATTGATGTACATATTGGGAGCCCTCCCACCCAGCCAGAGTACGTCTTGACGGGTCAATCCACCCAATGTACGTATACATGTGTCCACTCTCCCAACTGATGTACATATTGGGAGCACTCCCACCCAACCGGAGTACGTCTTGACGGGTGAATCCACCCAACATACGTCTAGAAATGTCCACCCACCCAACTGATGTACATATAGGAGTCCTCCCACTCAGCCAGAGTACGTCTTGAAGGGCCAATCTATCCAACCTACGTGTAGATGTGTCCACCCATCCAACTGATGTACATATTGGGAAGTACTTTGTATATACTTAGAAAACCATTTCAGGAGCCTACACTTTAGTGGTTCTTAACTACTTTTACGCGTTTTTACAAATTTTAGTAATAAGGGTTCAAGACTGTTAGGCCACCAAGCCAGCAGCGAGGGCGACTCTTCAACACGTACTCTAGAGGGTTCAGAGGGCTGTCAATATGTGCATCAGTTGGGAGGGTGGACACATGTACACGTACGTTGGGTGGATTGACCCGTCAAGACGTCCTCTGGCTGGGGGAGGGCTCCCAATATGTACATCAGTTTGGTGGGTGGACCCGTCTAGACGTACATTGATTGGATTGACCCGTCAAGACGTACTCCAGCTTGGTGGGAGGGCTCCCAATATGTACATCAGTTGGGTGTGTGGACATATCTGCACGTACGCTGGATAGATTGACCCGTCAAGACGTACTCTGGCTGGGTGGGAGGTCTCCCAATATGTACATCAGTGATTACATCTCATTTTGTATCTGATTAATTATTTTTACCCGATTCCGAATTTGCTTACCACGGCTTACGTACGCCGTAACATCTTGATGTAAGCCAAAATCTCTGGACCCACAACCAACAACAGTAAACAAACGTTATTGTAGGTTTTGATAGATATACTATTTCTTTTAAAGTAAACAAACAAACACAACTATAAAAATCCTAACAGAGCTATTAAGCATCACGCTGAATCAGTTAGTTACGATATCGATATTGAACTGCCTAATTGACAAATATCAATGTCAAAACACACACACACGTACGGTGGTATTGACCCACCCCCCCCCCACACGTACAGAGGGGGCTGGGTGGGAGGGCTCCCAATATATACATCAGTTGGGTGGGTGGACACATCTGCACGTACGTAGATAGATTGACCCGTCAAGACATACTCTGGCTGGGTACATACTTACAAAGTACATACTAAAATCTCCATATTCATATTAAATTTGTAACACAATATTTTCGCCAGTTCGGATTGGGAATAGTAAAACTTTCTTTCAGTAACACAGGTAGTAAGCATTGTACCAGATAATGAAAATAAACAGAACATTTTTAACTCAATATGGGTTTATTACAATATCTCAAGAAAGGTAAATATTATAATGATTTATTCCGACTCTTACAGAGGTTAATTTGTAGATAACTAGACAATAATCTTACATTTTGATTCCGTTAGTTATACACAACTTCTGTACATCTTTTGAAACCGATAAATATTGTATGAATGTACTTCAGTCAAACAATAATTTTACCTAAAACGTTCAGTACGAAGAAAAGGTAATAAATTAACAATTACAGGCCCTCGCACCTGTTAAACATACGGCACTGTAACGAAATCCACTATTATATAAAATTCCATTAAAATAGTCAAGTTTTGTGAGAGCTCAAATCACCATATAAAGTTATAGGTTCATCGCACCCCATGGCCAAACAAACTTATACGTCATAGCAATAGTCCTTATTTGCAACATAAAAATCTATTTTGTAACCTATGCTGAATTTTACTGCCTTTGCATGAAGAGGTAACTTATTATAGAACAACGTTTGACTCTTTTCTTCGGTCTAGACTTTGGTTATGAAATAGTGAATTATAACAGTATGTACCTAAATGTAAAAAGCCTTTGACAAATTACTATAGGAGTTTCACTTGAAGGCCTGTCACAACAAATTCTAGGAAAAAGGCACAAATTGAACTGAAGAATTCCTTATTAAATAAATAAAATAACAGCATTAGCTTACCTTCCAACCTTTAAGACCAGTGGGACGGAGCCCTACAGTTTAATGTGAATAAAAATATGCGTACAACTTTTCTGGTTTGAAAGGTCTTAACTCCACAACATTAAAAACAATATTGTTTACACTACAATGTTTAAATCTCTCTCCATGTTATTCTGATACCTGGAAACCGTACTTTTAGGGCTTCTCATACCCGTCAGGGTGAAAATATTGAAGAATTAAGACCTTATTGCACAACTACGAACAGAGAACAATTTGTTGACACCTCAACCGTCACATGAGGGAGGAGTTGCGTTCGCAATAAAAGGCTTCACGTATTATATATGAGGTTATATTGGCTTACGGTCTGTCATCAGATGTTATAAATTACTAGATTGAATCAAGCAATGTTATTAGAACTAGCAACACTGTTAACGGATTCATTTTTTTATCGCACAGTTAGCAATTTTATATATGTACTATGATACTCCACACAGCGACCAGAGCACTCAGTTTAAAGTTAAAGTGGTCCCCACCTTTGTACAGATATTGGTAACTACACTCCACACAGCGACCAGAGCACTCAGTTTAAAGTTGAAGTGGTCCCCACCTTTGTACAGATATTGGTAACTACACTCCACACAGCGACCAGAGCACTCAGTTTAAAGTTGAAGTGGTTCCCACCTTTGTACAGATATTGGTAACTGCACTCCGCACAGCGACCAGAGCACTCAGTTTAAAGTTGAAGTGGTCCCCACCTTTGTAGAGATATTGGTTTGAAACCATTCGTATTACAGTTTGTTTACTGTACACATAGTGTCGGAAAACTAAATAATCCCCCAACAAAAGAGAAAGCATTTTTTTGTTGCTGATATTTTTATATTTAATGTTCTTATTATATTGTTGTTACTGTTGTTTTCGATCATGGTTAAATTTTTAATATTTATTTACAATTTGTTCGTTTCTCTCTATTTATTATATTATTTATACTCCTTTTTATGGCACATAATTTAATATTTTATAATACTGGTTTATTGTTGCTAGTTGCTGATTTGTGTGAATATTTAGTGTATGATTATATTTGGCATGGAGGACATTGAACTATGTATATATTCTGCTGCATGTCTTTGTATTGCATATTCTTAGAGTAATGCTGCATTGTAATTGGGTGATTGCCTGTTATGTAGCATTTTGAAATGGAATTAATAAAAATAAATAAATCAAAGAATAAATATTCTACCAACGTCACTGTTGTGGTTTACAAAACAAATATTCTATCTACGTAACTGGTGTGGTGTACGTCACAAATATTCCACCTACGTCACTGTTGTGTTGTACGTCACAAATATTCTACCTACGTCACTGTTGTGGTCTACGAAACAAATATTCTACCTACGTCACTGTTGTGGTCTACGAAACAAATATTCTACCTACGTCACTGTTGTGGTCTACGAAACAAATATTCTACCTACATCACTGTTGTGGTGTACGTCACAAATAGGTTGTATCCTAATGTAATTATTTCTAAATGGTATATTATTATAAAAATATTTAAAAGAGAAGTTTTTTTTATAAATCATAAACATTTCGCATATAGGTTTTTTTAAACATTAAGTTGTCTCCAAATAACAATTAATTTAAAATATTTAAAATAAATATTTGTTATTTTATTGCATACGGTACTCACAAAATATTAGCATTTAAATACTTATAAATTCCAAACAAAATTTTATTTTCGTTCAAAATTTGGATTTTAAAAGAGATAAGATAATAAACAATAAGCAACATTTCATGGTTTCATTTCTCTTTGGTAGAATTTGTGTATGTATTAACTATTATAAACAATTAAATTGTAAAATTTATTTTCAAACAATATATTTTTTTTATTTTGTATTGTGAAAACAAAACAAATAGTGATGCACTAGCGCTAGCGTTTGTGAAAAAAAATAAACACACACACACACACACACACACACACACACACACACACACACACACACACACACACACACACACACACACACACACACACACACACACACACACACACACACACACACACACACACACACACACACACACACACACACACACACACACACACACACACACACACACACACACACACACACACACACACACACACACACACACACACACACACACACACACACACACACACACACACACACACACACACACACACACACACACACACACACACACACACACACACACACACACACACACACACACACACACACACACACACACACACACACACACACACACACACACACACACACACACACACACACACACACACACACACACACACACACACACACACACACACACACACACACACACACCACACACACACACACACACACACACACACACACACACACACACACACACACACACACACACACACACACACACACACACACACACACACACACACACACACACACACACACACACACACACACACACACACACACACACACACACACACACACACACACACACACACACACACACACACACACACACACACACACACACACACACACACACACACACACACACACACACACACACACACACACACACACACACACACACACACACACACACACACACACACACACACACACACACACACACACACACACACACACACACACACACACACACACACACACACACACACACACACACACACACACACACACACACACACACACACACACACACACACACACACACACACACACACACACACACACACACACACACACACACACACACACACACACACACACACACACACACACACACACACACACACACACACACACACACACACACACACACACACACACACACACACACACACACACACACACACACACACACACACACACACACACACACACACACACACACACACACACACACACACACACACACACACACACACACACACACACACACACACACACACACACACACACACACACACACACACACACACACACACACACACACACACACACACACACACACACACACACACACACACACACACACACACACACACACACACACACACACACACACACACACACACACACACACACACACACACACACACACACACACACACACACACACACACACACACACACACACACACACACACACACACACACACACACACACACACACACACACACACACACACACACACACACACACACACACACACACACACACACACACACACACACACACACACACACACACACACACACACACACACACACACACACACACACACACACACACACACACACACACACACACACACACACACACACACACACACACACACACACACACACACACACACACACACACACACACACACACACACACACACACACACACACACACACACACACACACACACACACACACACACACACACACACACACACACACACACACACACACACACACACACACACACACACACACACACACACACACACACACACACACACACACACACACACACACACACACACACACACACACACACACACACACACACACACACAACACCCAAACCCAATGTATTTATGGTTATAAATCACACTTCGTAATTCATTGTTTTCGTAATTATTTAACCTCATTTAAAGTTTTTGAAGTTTTTTTAGATTTGATTTTCAATCTTAATGACAATTCTTTTTACATTTAGCATCAACTCTGCTACTGAGTATGTGGGATGATCTATTAGCTAGGAGTTAGTTTTTTCCTTCAGAGCTCTCCATTATATATATATATAGTATATCCTCACATAATGAGTTTTCTTATATTCACAGATATTTTTTTTATATATACAAAACGTAATCAAAAGTCAGAGAGATCAGTAGACGAGAATAGGATATTTTTAACATCACAATAAAATGTAAACGAGCGAGATTGGGCAGGGGTGCGAACACTTTTACCTCTCTCCCTCTGCACTGGTTATTCAGTATTACTGTACCAACTTTGTAACTGTATTATAATTCCATTAGCATTCTAATGAACCTGGTACCACTGCGCCGCTACTTATTTCAGAGAATATACCATTTAGATTCACTTTGACTTTTTACACTTAAAGTAGCACTAGTGGCGTAGTGCTGTAACCCAGCTACTAGTGGCTGACAAAATGTTGTGGAGTTTGTATACTCTGTCCTCTTAACACTGAGATGGGAGGCGCTACTAGAGAAGTCTGGTGCGTCCGTGTGAGTGGTAGTAAGGGTCCAGTCGTTGTTTATGAAAGAGAACTGAGTATCGGGTTTGTCAATCAGCTGAAAATCAGACCAATACTAGGTGGTTCGGATTCCATGTAAAGATATAGGTCCCTAATTGCCTTGACAATATTACTGTTTGTAATGACTCTTTTTTACGGGACATTACGCCTTAGTTAGTAACAATGACTACATTACTTCATCAAAAATAATTTGCCCATATCTAGGATCAGCGTCTTGGTGAATAATACAAACTAGTTTCTAATTCAATGAATTATACAGTAGAGAGTCGATTATCCGAACTAATTGGGACCTCAGGGTGTTCGGATAACGACATGTTCTGATAATCAAACATATTTTAACCATGCCATTATAGACGCTTATTGATACGTTTATGTAATGGATTGGGCATATTGAAATTAAAAACACAACACATTTAAGTACTGTATCCACATAATACTTTAATTTTGTATTAAGCAGTCCAGTTAAAACTTACTGGACTAATGTTCCTGAAACTAGAGTCTAATACTATTCAACACTAGCTTAAAGAAAACAAACAACTTTACAAAGTTTCATCACTGCACTACTCGAGTGAATGACGATTAACAAGCGACTGTGCACATTCAATGTCAATTACTGTAGTACAAACGCTTGACAGCGAAGCTCAGACTAGACAGTGGTAGGTGCACGGCGCGCCCGTTGTTTATTTTCGTCGTTTCCTGGAAGGCCTGACGTTACAGCGCAGGCACCGAGTCTGGCAGAAGCGGTACGCCACGCGGGCTGTGCGCTAACTATATCTTTTTCGTAATAAAATATGTACTATATGTACTGTATACAGTTACTGTAGTATGGTACGTTTATTGAAAAATTAAAAATATTAAATATAAGTGTTGGAACATAAATTTACAACGTGTATTTTGCATATATAAAAAAAATATTTTTTTCAGGTTTGGTTCGGTTAACTGACGTTTCGGATGACCGACGTTCGGTAAATCGACGTTCTACTGTAAGTTAATTTCTAACAATGGGCGTCTTTCATACTGCCTCTTACCGTTAAGAGTTAATAGCTGAAAACGTATTTTACGTTCAATCCTTTCGTTAGTGTAGTCACAAAGAATTGACTTGTTCTGTTTATATTTTCTTTGGTGTTATGTTTCGATGTTTCTACAAATAAAAAAATATCGAAACAAAAGTACGGTGGTATCCCAGAATAAAGTTTACACAAGACGGTTTTATTCGAAAGACATTGAGTTAATAAGAAAATAATTTAAACTTTAAGAAGAGTCACGTTAGTATGAAAGCGAGATTTAAAAACAAGTTCACCGCTGGGTTCTTAAGAATTGGATTTTTCTAACAATGTCATTACAGTTGGAATTTGAGCTGTTAATTTTCTTCTCTTTGACTAATACCAAAAATAATTTATTTAATGATATCCCGCTTAGTTAGTTAAAGGCTGTATTAACGGGAGGGAGACTGCAAGGGAATGTTACCCTATGAGCACTATGAACATGTGAGACTATAATGTAGACCCAATTTAAGGTGATTTTACAATGTTCCAATTGGGGTTATAAAAACCATTTGTATATATTATCGATAATGAAGATTATTTTTATTAAAATTCCGTATTATGATATTCTTATCTCAATATTATAAGTCTACAAATTAACGTCCATCGGCAGCCCTCAGAAATCTTCTTTTTTAAATATTGGAGACATTTTTACAACAGAAGCAAAATAATCCATTACTTCACGAATAGATAGTGTGGTACTTAAAAGGTCTTGAACGCAATAGATGTAGTAAACTTTAATGATTAGCGTCAACCTAGGCATTAGTATCATCTCAAAGATGGATTGGAACATTGTTTGGCGTGGCCTCAACATCAATCATTTCCGCTAGATTATTTTTCGTGGCGTAACTAGTAAAGCGTAGAAACAAACTTACAACAATAAACATGCCAGTGTCTAGAAACAAAGGAGAGTCACAGTATGTATTATGAATATGTGAGAATAGGAAATAGGAAAAGAAATATTATTTTTTCTGTGAACAGTGAGGCAACAAACAAGGGGATGTTACATTAAGAGTACTACAAACATGTGAGACAATAAACAAGGAAAAGGAACACTATTTGTTCTATGAACAGTAAGGCAATAAACAAGGGGATGTTACACTATAAGTACTACGAACATGTGAGACTATAAACAAGGAAAAGGAACACTATTTGTTCTATGAACAGTAAGGCAATAAACAATGGGATGTTACATTAAGAGTACTACGAATATGTGAGACAATAAACAAGGAAAAGGAACACTATTTGTTCTATGAACAGTAAGGCAATAAACAAGGAGATGTTACACTATAAGTACTACGAACATGTGAGACAATAAACCAGGACAAGAAACAATATTTGTTCTATGAACAGTAGGCAATAAACAATGGGATGTTACATTAAGAGTACTACGAACAAGTGAGACTATAAACCAGGACAAGAAACAATATTTGTTCTATGAACAGTAAGGCAATAAACGAGGGGATGTTACATTAAGAGTACTACGAACAAGTGAGACTATAAACCAGGATAAGAAACAATATTTGTTCTATGAACAGTAAGGCAATAAACAAGGGGATGTTACACTAAGAGTACTACGAACAAGTGAGACTATAAACCAGGTCAAGAAACAATATTTGTTCTATGAACAGTAAGGCAACAAACTAGGGGATATTACACTATAAGAACTACGAACATGTGAGACAATAAACCAGGACAAGAAACAATATTTGTTCTACTAACAGTGAGGCAATAAACAAGGGGATGTTACACTATAAGTACTACGAACATGTGAGACTATAAACAAGGAAAAGTAACATTTGTTGAACTATGAACAGTGAGGCAACAAACAAGGGGATGTTACACTATAAGTACTATGAACATGTGAGACTATAAACAAGGAAAAGAAACATTTGTTGAACTATGAACAGTGAGGCAACAAACAAGGGGATGTTACACTATAAGTACTACGAACAAGTGAGACTATAAACCAGGACAAGAAACAATATTTGTTCTATGAATAGTAAGGCAACAAACTAGGGGATGTTACACTATAAGTACTACGAACATGTGAGACAATAAACCAGGACAAGAAACAATATTTGTTCTATGAACAGTGAGGCAATAAACAAGGGGATGTTACATTAAGAGTACTACGAACAAGTGAGACTATAAACCAGGACAAGAAACAATATTTGTTCTATGAATATTAAGGCAACAAACTAGGGGATGTTACACTATAAGAACTACGAACATGTGAGACAATAAACCAGGACAAGAAACAATATTTTTTCTATGAACAGTAGGCAATAAACAATGGGATGTTACATTAAGAGTACTACGAACATGTGGGACAATAAACCAGGACAAGAAACAATATTTGTTCTATGAACAGTAAGGCAATAAACAAGGGGATGTTACACTAAGAGTACTACGAACAAGTGAGACTATAAACCAGGATAAGAAACAATATTTGTTCTATGAACAGTAAGGCAACAAACTAGGGGATGTTACACTAAGAGTACTACGAACAAGTGAGACTATAAACCAGGATAAGAAACAATATTTGTTCTCTGAACAATAAGGCAATAAACAAGGGGATGTTACATTAAGAGTACTACGAACAAGTGAGACTACAAACCAGGACAAGAAACAATATTTGTTCTATGAACAGTAAGGCAATAAACTAGGGGATGTTACACTAAGAGTACTACGAACAAGTGAGACTATAAACCAGGACAAGAAACAATATTTGTTCTATGAACAGTAAGGCAACAAACTAGGGGATGTTACACTATAAGAACTACGAACATGTGAGACAATAAACCAGGACAAGAAACAATATTTGTTCTATTAACAGTGAGGCAATAAACAAGGGGATGTTACACTATAAGTACTACGAACATGTGAGACTATAAACAAGGAAAAGAAACATTTGTTGAACTATGAACAGTGAGCCAACAAACAAGGGGATGTTACATTAAGAGTACTACGAACAAGTGAGACTATAAACCAGGATAAGAAACAATATTTGTTCTCTGAACAATAAGGCAATAAACAAGGGGATGTTACATTAAGAGTACTACGAACAAGTGAGACTACAAACCAGGACAAGAAACAATATTTGTTCTATGAACAGTAAGGCAACAAACTAGGGGATGTTACACTAAGAGTACTACGAACAAGTGAGACAATAAACCAGGACAAGAAACAATATTTGTTCTATGAACAGTGTGGCACCAAACAAGGGGATGTTACACTATTAGTACTACGATCACGTGAGACTAGAAACTAATCAAATAAACATTTCCTTTATTATTTAAATAAGGCATATTCATGCATTGGCATGCGTCAACATAAATGAATAAGAATTAAATATCTAAAAACAAAAATTAAAATCGTATTTATCATAATCTCCACAAAATGAGAAATTATTTAATAATTAAATAGTTTTGTAAAATAACTAGAAAATAATAAACAAGTGATTAATGCAAAAAGCCTTGTCAACAAGGAATTCTTTTAGGCTTTTTTAAAATGAATTGAGGGGCAATTCTACACTATATTGTTCTTATTTGAACATGTGATACTATAAACCAGGACAAGAAACATTGTTTGTTCTATGAACAGTGAGGCAACAAACAAGGGGATGTCACACTAAGAGTACTACGAACATGTGAGACTATAAACAAGGAAAAGAAACATTTGTTGAACTATGAACAGCGAGGCAACAAACAAGGGGATGTTACACTATAAGTACTACGAACATGTGAGACTATAAACAAGGAAAAGAAACAATATTTGTTCTATGAACAGTGAGGCAATAAACTAGGGGATGTTACACTATAAGTACTACGAACATGTGAGACAATAAACCAGGACAAGAAACAATATTTCTTCTATGAACAGTGAGGCAATAAACAAGGGGATGTTACATTAAGAGTACTACGAACAAGTGAGACTATAAACCAGGATAAGAAACAATATTTGTTCTCTGAACAGTAAGGCAATAAACAAGGGGGTGTTACATTAAGAGTACTACGAACAAGTGAGACTACAAACCAGGACAAGAAACAATATTTGTTCTATGAGCAGTAAGGCAATAAACAAGGGGATGTTACACTAAGAGTACTACGAACAAGTGAGACTATAAACCAGGACAAGAAACAATATTTGTTCTATGAACAGTAAGGCAACAAACTAGGGGATATTACACTATAAGAACTACGAACATGTGAGACAATAAACCAGGACAAGAAACAATATTTGTTCTATTAACAGTGAGGCAATAAACAAGGGGATGTTACACTATAAGTACTACGAACATGTGAGACTATAAACAAGGAAAAGAAACAATATTTGTTCTATGAACAGTGAGGCAATAAACTAGGGAATGTTACACTATAAGTACTACGAACATGTGAGACAATAAACCAGGACAAGAAACAATATTTCTTCTATGAACAGTGAGGCAATAAACAAGGGGATGTTACATTAAGAGTACTACGAACAAGTGAAACTATAAACCAGGATAAGAAACAATATTTGTTCTCTGAACAGTAAGGCAATAAACAAGGGGGTGTTACATTAAGAGTACTACGAACAAGTGAGACTACAAACCAGGACAAGAAACAATATTTGTTCTATGAGCAGTAAGGCAATAAACAAGGGGATGTTACACTAAGAGTACTACGAACAAGTGAGACTATAAACCAGGACAAGAAACAATATTTGTTCTATGAACAGTAAGGCAACAAACTAGGGGATATTACACTATAAGAACTACGAACATGTGAGACAATAAACCAGGACAAGAAACAATATTTGTTCTATGAACAGTGAGGCAATAAACTAGGGAATGTTACACTATAAGTACTACGAACATGTGAGACAATAAACCAGGACAAGAAACAATATTTCTTCTATGAACAGTGAGGCAATAAACAAGGGGATGTTACATTAAGAGTACTACGAACAAGTGAGACTATAAACCAGGACAAGAAACAATATTTGTTCTATGAACATTAAGGCAACAAACAAGGGGATGTTACACTATAAGTACTACGAACATGTGAGACAATAAACCAGGACAAGAAACAATATTTGTTCTATGAACAGTGAGGCAATAAACAAGGGGATGTTACATTAAGAGTACTACGAACAAGTGAGACTATAAACCAGGACAAGAAACAATATTTGTTCTATGAACAGTAAGGCAACAAACTAGGGGATGTTACACTATAAGTACTACGAACATGTGAGACAATAAACCAGGACAAGAAACAATATTTGTTCTATGAACAGTAAGGCAGGGGATGTTACACTATAAGTACTACGAACATGTGAGACTATAAAAAAGGAAAGAAACATTTCTTGAACTATGAATAGTGAGGCAATAAACAAGGGGATGTTACATTAAGAGTACTACGAACATGTGAGACTATAAACCAGAACAAGAAACAATATTTGTACTATGAACAGTGTGGCAACAAACAAGGGGATGTTACACTATAAGTACTACAAACATGTGAGACTATAAACCAGAACAAGAAACAATATTTGTTCTATGAACAGTGTGGCAAGAAACAAGGGGATGTTACACTATAAGTACTACGAACATGTGAGACTATAAAAAAGGAAAGAAACATTTCTTGAACTATGAATAGTGAGGCAATAAACAAGGGGATGTTACATTAAGAGTACTACGAACATGTGAGACTATAAACCAGGACAAGAAACAATATTTGTACTATGAACAGTGTGGCAACAAACAACGGGATGTTACAGTATAAGTACTACGAACATGTGAGACAATAAAAAAGGAAAGAAACATTTCTTGAACTATGAATAGTGAGGCAATAAACAAGGGGATGTTACATTAAGAGTACTACGAACATGTGAGACTATAAACCAGAACAAGAAACAATATTTGTACTATGAACAGTGTGGCAACAAACAAGGGGATGTTACACTATAAGTACTACGAACATGTGAGACTATAAAAAAGGAAAGAAACATTTCTTGAACTATGAATAGTGAGGCAATAAACAAGGGGATGTTACATTAAGAGTACTACGAACATGTGAGACTATAAACCAGGACAAGAAACAATATTTGTACTATGAACAGTGAGGCAACAAACAACGGGATGTTACAGTATAAGTACTACGATCACGTGAGACTTTAAACTAGGACAAGAAACAATATTTGTTCTATGAACAGTGTGGCAACAAACAAGGGGATGTTACAGTATAAGTACTACGAACATGTGAGACTATAAAAAAGGAAAGAAACATTTCTTGAACTATGAATAGTGAGGCAATAAACAAGGGGATGTTACATTAAGAGTACTACGAACATGTGAGACTATAAACCAGGACAAGAAACAATATTTGTACTATGAACAGTGAGGCAACAAACAACGGGATGTTACAGTATAAGTACTACGATCACGTGAGACTTTAAACTAGGACAAGAAACAATATTTGTTCTATGAACAGTGTGGCAACAAACAAGGGGATGTTACAGTATAAGTACTACGAACATGTGAGACAATAAACCAGGACAAGAAACAATATTTGTTCTATGAACAGTAGGCAATAAACAAGGGGATGTTACATTAAGAGTACTACGAACAAGTGAGACTATAAACCAGGACAAGAAACAATATTTGTTCTATGAACAGTGTGGCAACAAACAAGGGGATGTTACACTATAAGTACTACGAACATGTGAGACTATAAAAAAAGGAAAGAAACATTTCTTGAACTATGAATAGTGAGGCAAAAGGGGATGTTACATTAAGAGTACTACGAAAATGTGAGACTATAAACCAGGACAAGAAACAATATTTGTTCTATGAACAGTGTGGCAACAAACAAGGGGATGTTACACTATAAGTACTACGAACATGTGAGACTATAAACCAGGACAAGAAACAATATTTGTTCTATGAACTGTGAGAAAAAACTAGAGAACGATACACTAATTGTACTACGAATATATGAGATTAGTGAACGTCAAGACATTTGTTTAGTGGACTGTGAGACAGAGATAAGGAAATGTTACAGCATATGTTCTATGGGTACGTGAGGCAACAAGCAACGTGCCTCAATATTTGCACTATGAACATGTCAGACTAAAAGAAGGGAATGAAACAAAGCCGTTCTCTTTTACATTATAGGCTTGAAATAAGGGGATGGCACAACTGTTTTTGCATACAGATACGTTCGGATTAACTTAATACATTGCATTTTTAAATTAATCTCAATTTGTTGTTTTGTAAATAGTAATATTCATTATTGTTATTCTCTTGAAACCTTGTTATATGTTCAAGTCATAAGTTGTATGAAGTTAGTTAGTTACACGTGCTATGACGGGGAACACTAGAGCTCGGTAGAAACCTTATTACTGTATTTCGGGATACCTAGTTTCAAACTTCACCATCTACATACGAACTAATTTATTTCTTAACTAGCGTTGTCTGTCACTATAACATACAAACATACCGAGTCACACAACACAAGTTTAATACAATATAAGTTAGTAGAAACAATACGATGATCTGTTCGGTGCATTACCGTCCGTCCTTAGGCTAAAAGGTCTTTACATGGTGGAGCTGCGAGTTGTTCACATTGATACTTCTGTTTTAATATAGGCCTATAATTTTTTATTTCTCTTGAAATTATATTAATCAATTAATAATAAACTGAGAGTTATTTTAACTGTATTCTGTTTATTTCTTTTGCTTCAAATCCAAAGAGTATTACAGATATAGATTCGCCAAAATATTGGTCAACCAGGTTCATTTGTTTACGTATCTTACTTATGGAAAAAATCATACTGAATGTAGGATACATAATTATAGTTTTTATGGTATGTTATCTTTGGTTATATAGGGTAAGATACGTTTACCCGGACGTTAGACGGGATGAGAGTGTGGGTCCTCAACAGCTGATCCTAAAGTTTTGTAAGCTTATTACACGGTACACTCAAAGGCAAGTTTTTAGTTTTTTCCAAGCACGGTTCTTCTGTAAAAAATGCCCTGAAATGAGACTAAAAGTATAAAGATAAATCGATGAGAAATATCAACTACTAAAACGTATTTGAAGCACTTTTTATATATCATGTATTTAATCACTTTTTTAGTCACCCTGTGAAACTATTTGAATGGTCACCTTTTTATTTTATTAGTGTATGTATAAGTACCTATTACATAAAGGGCTACACTGATAATTAAATTAAAAGTGGGCTATGTTGAGTCACTTTCCTAAGGGTGCGGGAAGACACTACTACTGTAAAAATAAGTAGGAAATGGAAAATAATGTGTCGTGTGATTGCAAACCCGAAATTCAAAGTATGGATTGCTTAGTTAATTTCCCATTGTGTTCTTTTCAGAGGGAATTTGCTGGTCTTCATTCAGTCGGAATACGTACTGAATGCCTGCGAACTTGAACTCAGGTCTGTACGGGAGATCAATAATTAAATACAAGTGCTAGATAATTTAGATTTAAAAATGTTCTGTCCTCCTCATTTTATTTTGGTAGCTGGCGGCATTGAAAGCCATACAATATGAACACAGGGTGTCCCATTAAGTAACCCTCCCCCCTCCAAAAAGAGAGCGGTGGAGGGGGGAGGGAGTGAAATTCTCGTTAATTACGAATAACTGCTAAGTTTAGTAAAGTAAAAATCCCCCCAAAAAAATCGTGTATTTGTATGCGTCCAAAAGTTATGAGGGATAGGACTTAGGGGTCACCCTGTGTATATAGTGTATATGGACTGAGTTCATCGAGACTAGGTGACGTGGATGGAATAGTCATAAAAAGAAAGAAAAAAGAAGGTTTTAGTTTCTCGACTGTCAATTTATTGTTTTATGTGAGTACAAAAAACAAAAAAAACCTAATGTTTCCGAAAAGACTTTGAATGGGAAATTTCTACATTTATTTCTATATTTACATATCTACATTTATGCCTACCACTTTAATTTTCTCCGGTACATTCTTGAATCATATCCTCAGCACTTTTTCTAAAAATAAACCCCCTCAGGTGATATCAGCTAGGTTGACATCACGCCTCATATCGCTGCCATGTAGATCCACTTCCTGTGGGAACCCCAGACGTTCTTGTAATACGCGATGAGTTCACAATACGTGACCATAATGAAGAACCAAGATCTGTCTCGAACGTGAGGCCATTGACCTCGTATAAAAAATGTATCGTGATAGAGAAATTTTATCATATATATTTATCAGATATAAAACAATTTTAATTACTACAAAACAAACAAATTGAAATTGTTTTCTGTTTTAATAACGTTTCACAAACCCCCCATCCCCCTCAACCTAAGCATGGCTCATGATGAAAGGGACGAGATGGGTCAATACCCCCGTACTTGAAAGGGTGGGCAGGTGGGTCAATACCACGTGTAAGGGCGAGTGGATGGGTCAATACCACCGTACTTGTAAGGATTGGTGGGTGGGTTGATACCACCGCACTTGGAAGGTTTGCGGGTAGAACAATACCACCGTACTTGTAAGGGAGGGCGGGTGGGTCAGTACCACCGTACTTTTAAGGTTGGTGGGTGGGTCAACACCACCGTCCTTGCAATGGTTGGCGATTGGGTCAATACCACCGTACTTGTAAGGATTGGTGGGTGGGTCAACACCACCGTACTTGCAATGGTTGGCGGTTGGGTCAATACCACCGTACTATTAAGGTTGGCGGTTGGGTCAGTACCACCGCACTTGTAAGGATTGGTGGGTGGGTCAACACCACCGTACTTGCAATGGTTGGCGGTTGGGTCAATACCACCGTACTTGTAAGGATTGGTGGGTGGGTCAATACCACCGTACTTGCAATGGTTGGCGGTTGGGTCAACACCACCGTACTTGCAATGGTTGGCGGTTGGGTCAATACCACCGTACTTGTAAGGGAGGGCGGGTGGGTCAGTACCACCGTACTATTAAGGTTGGTGGGTGGGTCAACACCACCGTACTTGCAATGGTTGGCGGTCGGCTCAATACCACCGTACTTGTAAGGATTGGTGGGTGGGTCAACACCACCGTACTTGCAATGGTTGGCGGGTGGGTCAACACCACCGTACTTGTAATGGTTAGTGGTTGGGTCAACACCACCGTACTTGCAATGGTTGGCGGTTGGGTCAATACCACCGTACTTGTAAGGGAGGGCGGGTGGGTCAGTACCACCGTACTATTAAGGTTGGTGGGTGGGTCAGTACCACCGCACTTGTAAGGATTGGTGGGTGGGTCTACACCACCGTACATGCAATGGTTGGCGGGTGGGTCAATACCACCGTACTTGTAAGGATTGGTGGGTGGGTTAATACCACTGTAGCTGTAAGGGTTGACGGATAGGTGAATAACACTGTACTTTTAAGGGTTGGTGGGTGGGTCAAAGCCACAGTACTTGTAAGGGTTTGCTGTTGGGTCTATACCACCGTACATGTATGGGTTGGCGAGTGTATCAATATCACTGTACTTGAAAGGGTTGGCGGATAGGTCAATAACACTGTACTTGTAAGGGTTGGTGGGTGGGTCGATACCACCGTACTTTTAAGGGTTAGCGGGTGGGTCAATATCATCGTACTATTAAGGGTTGGTGGGTGGATCAGTACCACTATTCTTGTAGGGTGGGTAGGTGTTTCAATACCACCGTACTTGTAAGGTTTGTAGGTGGGTCAGTTCCACCGTACTTGTAAGGGAGGCGGGTGGGTCAATAACACTGTACTTATAATGTTGGTGGTTAGGTCAATACCAACATATTTGTAAGGGTTGGTGGGTGTGTCAATACAACCGTACTTTTATGGGTTGGTGGAAGGGTCAATACCACTGTAGAGTACTTGTAAGGGTTGGTAGGTGGGTCAATACCACTGTACTTGTAAGGGTTTGTGGGTGGGTCAACACCACCGTACTTGTAAGGTTTAGAGGGTGGATCAATATCACTGTACTTGTAAGGTTGGTAGGTGGTTCAATACCACCTTACTTGTAAGGGTTGGCGGGTGTGTCAATACCACTGTACTTGTAAGGTTGGTGGGTGGATCAAAACCACCGTACTTTTAAGGTTAGCGGGTGGGTCAATACCACCGTACTTGTAAGGGTGGGCGAGTGGGTCTGTATCACCATACTTGTATGGTTGGCAATTGGGTCAATACCACTGTACTTGTAACGTTTGCGGGTGGGTCAACACCACCGTACTTGTAAGGATTGGAGGGTGGGTCAATAACACTGTACTTGTAAGGTTGGTGGGTGGTTCAATACCACCGTACTTTTAGGGGTTGGTGGGTACGTGTAAGGATTGGTGGATGTGTCAATATCACTGTACTGGTAAGGTTAGTGAGTAGATAAAAGAAAATAATTAATTTTGTAGATACCCGCAAACGTGGTTACATATTACCTCTAGGCCCTTGCTTACCTGCCACTGATTTGCTCGTTGTTTAACGTAAATTTACATTCATTTACGAAATTTTAAAATGAGGTACCTTCCTCAAAACGAATATGTAGGAATCTAACGACAAAAAATCAGTAAGAATATCCAATATTTAATTGCTTTAGTCATACATTTATTTATACCATTGGTATAAATAAATGTTGGGGCCATACCATAAGAGAAATTAATAACTTGTGAAGTAGCAGAATTGTAAAACTTTATTTTTTGTACTAGGAAATGCACAAAAGACCCATTCAAATCAATTAAATCCTCTTTTTATACTGTTGCAATTTTGATTAAAGATTTTAAATACTGATTTTCGAAAGCTTTAATTAAGGTATTAAGCCAGAAATATCAATGGAAAAAGACTTGCAAAATTCTTTGGAACGTTAGATACCTTTTGACGTGGATAACAAATTGTTAAAATCAATAAAGTTGTACAAACTGTTAATTTTTTTAATTTATTTCATTGAAATATATATTTTTCATATAAATTTCTTTTTTTATATAATCTGTTTCACATCATCCGCTTGCATATGAAAATTTATATGAAAACTGAGTTAGTTACAGTAAATTTTTATTTTTAAAACTCACTCCACCAAACATAAACCTATCCACTCACTAAATGTATAGAGAATGACTTATCTGTCGTTAACAATTTGGGTGTTTAAATGGTGGAATATCTGTCAAAGTTAAATTTAATACGTGGATTACAAACCTAATTAACATAATAATAACAACATACCACACACCGAACCAAATTATTTATATAAACATTTAAAATAATAAAATGTAATATGACTCGGAAGAATACAATTATTTGTAATAGACATCCCTGATCATTCTGCAGGCCCAGCGAGGCGAAGAATAAAACACCCATCCAGCCTCCCAGAAGCGGACGGCTGGACGATTACTTTATATATTTTTTACAAAATAAGGGTACAAAACATAATGATGCAATAAAAAATAACACAGAATACAAAGCCAAAGTATACAATTTAATTTAGGTGAGTAGGATAAAAAACAATCATTGTGTAAGGCAGGGTAAAAAATTATCGATAGTGTGATTTGAGTCTTCCATCTTGTGCTTTGTAAAAATGAATTTATTGACATGTAATATAGATTTTAAGTATGCTTCAGGCTCAACTAACAAATATATAAATTCGATAAATAATCCTTTTATACGTCGAGTAGGCGTTCATTACAAAATGATACAAAATTATTGCCTGCACATATCTTTCCTTTACTCGTAATCACCCATTAATTAATTTCAATTACTATTAAATAACAAATTATAAAACGTATAGATTTTTTCCGTTATAACTTAAATTAACAATGTTTACTTTTATTGCCTAGTAAAGACGCTTAGTAAATTGACTACAATATTTATCCCGGATAAAATACAGATAACGTATTTGTTTTCAAAGGAAACAATTTTGAGAATTAATGATATTCATTAAGATGTCTCAACAATCAAACAACGTGGTTTTTATTCATATCGATCTGTTAATGACATCAAGAACAATTAATTAATTATTTATTTATTTCAATCCATCAAATGAATGACTGTAGTGTCTTTGCCTGACTTCCCGACATCTTGCGTTTATCGTTCCAAAAATAGTGGAAACATTCGGGAAATGAGTTTAATCCTATATGCCAGCTTATCTTTAATAACATATAAACCATATTTTTATTTTTGGGTTCGACATTTTAAGTTAGTACTGTTATAGCAATTCGAATAGATCGATTAAATTATTTAAACAACATTTAGATGGATTATTTGATGCACAATTGTTAAAATGACATAGAAGTCATGGTCTCATATTGTATATGACTTACCATTAAAATATTTAATACAACATTATTTTTAAGTACTGTATTACAAAACATTGTGTTGTGAACATTCTTTTCACGATAAATAAAGATACTAATTATTTATGAATATGTTCGTTGTTTAAAAATTATGTTGCATTTTTTTCTGGTTATTCGTAAGGTAGGTAAGCTATACTTGAGACAATACAGGTTGGAATATTCTATTTACGGGGTGGAAGTCGATAATGGAATCGCCCCGATCCAGGCAGGCCTGCTTTCTTCCTGGTGTCCCACTAAATCTGACAGGTGAGCAGATGGCCATTTCAGCGGGGAAGTAGGCTCAAGTATCTATCGTAGAGTGGAAGTACATATCAACGGGTATATAGGGTGGGGGGGGGGCTGAGTACCCCTCTCTCTCGCAAGGCTCCCACAACCTTGGATCGATGCGCCCACGAGAGAGCGTCAACACAGAGATGGGTACACGCTTAGGAAGGTTGTGAGGAGATAAAATAAACACACCTTACCTTACAGAAGAAAATCCAAGGCGAGAAACTCTAGACATGTTCGAGCGAGAGAAGGGATAGTGTCCACAGCGAGCTGTGGCGAACTGAAGTGCACAGAGCGGCACACATTGTGGAACCCCGCGCACTCCGAGCGGCCGAGAGAGAGAAACTGATATCACTGGAGTGTCACCTCGGCTCTAGGGGACCCGAGTGTCGACGGAAACACCCGAGGACCTGTCGTCGTTACCAGGATACCCCCGGCCGGCTCATAGGCCAATCATGTCTTACTTCTCCTACGTTGTAGGTGATTAGTATAGAGTTTAACTTTTGTATCATAAACCCTCTCCCCCTCCTTCCCGAGGTGTTCAAGGGATGAAGGTTAACTACTTCCTTCTACAGGTTTTTAAACATTTGTCAAAAAATAAGACTGGTTTTAAAGAAATCGATAAACATTTTCTTGTCAACACCCTTCTTATGTACTCTTTTAGAGTGGTTTTTATTGGTAATTTTAAAATCTTGAATACGTTTCCATCCGTTGATTTAAAATTGTCTTGTTTAGGTAAAATAGATTTAGAAGTCCTCCACATAAATCTTTAACAATGCATAGTTATGCATTGTTACAGATTTATGTGGAGGACTTCTAAACTATTCCAGGATATGTACACACATATACTGTATAGTATTTCAACTTTTTTTAATTTTCTTTAAGCTGGAAAAGTTTAGAACAGAATATTTTTAAAATGTTTCCATAATATATATTCTAATAAATATTCATAATATACATTGGCAGTGAAAATTTGTGAAATTAACATTACCTGTATAGTAAGAATTGTCTGTATTGAATGCAATTTAGTCCTTTCTCAGTTATTTACTGTCCGATTGTAACAAATGAGGTACCAAACGATCTGCCTCTTTTTAAGCTAAATATTAGGTATCGTAAAAACTGTTTGCTTTTGCTTTGGTTCTTATTAAATTCAGCATTAAAATGTTTAAACGGCCGCCATTTTTAAACGGTTAAAAATATTATTTTATATTTTTAGGATATATTAGGTTGTGTAAAGTTCAATATTCGTCTCAAGTTTCAAAACTATAGCTAATACTGTTAAGGAGATGTAGTATTTTTTACATACATGCAGACAGACGCCAAACTAAGCGAGGTAAGGCACATCTTCATAGGAACCTTTTTGTTTATTTCAACAATTTTGTGTAATTTAGTCCAAAACTGAATCCTTGTAAGTAACAATTTTATTTATTGTTGGTTGGTTAAAGAAAACTTTGTTCTAAGAGTACCCAGTTCGTTTTTATCAGATTGAAACAAATATAAAAAGGGTTACTCCCCCCTAGTCCCCTCCCCCTCCTACCCCGATTGCCCAGTCTACCATTTCATCGGTCGGCCTTGCGAAATATGATCAACTATTGCCCGTAACGACCCACATCTTGCTGACTGGCATCATAATTTTAATTTAATAACTTATTACTATCCACTCCACGTGCTAGGAAACCCCTGATGCGCGAATGGGTGTACGACTGTTGTACCGTTTTGCAAACGCTCCAGATACAATCACAGCAAGGACTTAAACTACAATAATAAACATGTGTGATCGTTATGAACGAAGTTATGAAGGTTGTCTGATTAAGTTTATCGTCAGCCACTTTTCATTATATATAACATTTCGAAACATAAAAAGGAAGATAATCATTGTATGGATACAATGTAATGGGCATCACATGGCCAGAGCAGGCTTTGGTTATGATATAATAAATTTGTGATTTTATACAGAATAAGGAAGACAATAAATTCTTTAACTGATTCACCCCCCCCCTCCTTCACAAGTATACAGAGAACTCTTATTACTTTATATCCTTCATTACTCTTTCCCTTTGCAGATATTAAGTTTAATGATAAGTAACAGTGAAAAAATACACCTTAGCCACAGATAGAGCTGCTGAAGAACCGTCTTGCTCCATGGTCAGCTTTTGCACCTTTCCATTGAGTTAACTGACAATTATTCATAAATCTAGTACAGCACTAAGCACTATCATTTTTATATACATATACATACATATATATATATATATATATATATATATATATATATATATTTTAGGATGTAATAAAATTAAACTGACTACCCTTATATTTATTTTTATTAAAAACTCATTACACAACATGTTTCGACTTTCTGGTCATTTTCTAGTGTAAATTAAATAAGTTGAGTATATAATAATTTTTAAAATAAAATTGTAAAACATGTGGTTTTTGTAAATATTGATGAATATGGATAAGTTGGTGATATTTTTAGTTATAATTTTTAATGTTTCGAATCTTATCAAAAATAGGGTTTGTATAATTGATTTGTGTGTTCAACATGTTCAGTGGATTATCTTGTTGTGCCAAATATATATGTAATTCTTCTTACATATATTTTGAATTTTAATTCTATATATATTACATATATATATATATAGAAGAATTACATATATATTTGGCACAACAAGATAATCCACTGAACATGTTGAACACACAAATCAATTATACAAACCCTATTTTTGATAAGATTCGAAACATTAAAAATTATAACTAAAAATATCACCAACTTATCCATATTCATCAATATTTACAAAAACCACATGTTTTACAATTTTATTTTAAAAATTATTATATACTCAACTTATTTAATTTACACTAGAAAATGACCAGAAAGTCGAAACATGTTGTGTAATGAGTTTTTAATAAAAATAAATATAAGGGTACTCAGTTTAATTTTATTACATCCTAAAATACGTAAGTAGCCCTAATTTTAACTTTATATTAATATATATATATATATATATATATATATATATATATATATATATATACATATATTATAAATAGTATTTTACAACAAATATACTATTTTTTAAAATAAACTCTAACCAGAAAACGTATTTTTAAAGACATACAAAAACACACTGGCAGTGAAGCCAATTTTGAGGCTGTGTGTCGTAAAGGACCTCCCCGTTAGTGTGAAATGTGTAAAATGACTAAACAATGTTCAAAAAAGAATATGCCCAAGAGCTATTAAGATAAGTCTCGAATTTATATTTCGATCAATAAAGAATATATTTATGTGTTTCCAGACATAATATACACCCTGTATACAGGGTTGGGCAAAAGTATGTAATATATTTATTAATTTTAAAACTATTCCATAAAATGTAATTAAATTTCGCGGTTATGTACATGTTCCTATACCAAACATTTAGACATATTTTACTAGTTTTTCGTAAAATATAGGCTATGAAAATAGGCCATGAAGGATGTCTTAAAAATTGTACATGAAAGCCTACCTCGAGTTACACCTCATTTTAATGGTCTTTGTTTGTACAATACAAAAGTCCAAACCTGAGGTCAAAAGCATAACCCAGTCAGAAAATACAGCGATTCAAAGAATTTAATGTCATATTACTAATTAATTCTTCTTAGTTATACGGGTATTTATTTAACAGTCTGAGGTCTCTGTTGTTGATTGTTAACAGTCGTAAACGAAAGACTGCGATATACTCAATACTCAATCATTTATTGTCATTAAAACATGAACATGCATTGACAATCGTCACATTGAATTTACATTTAAAACTAGACTTAATTAAATTTATCTAGAAGAAAACATTTTACACTACAATATTCCTTTGTCAAAAGAAGACTCTTTATAGCTCTCTTGAACTTATTCAAACAATCAATACTTTTTATATTTACTGGCAACTTATTATACAATAATGTGGATGAATATAACATTTGTTTTTGGAGAAAAGAGGTTTTGTGTTTGGGAAGAGAAAGGGGATATAAGAATAACTATGTTATTTAATAAAAATTAAAAAAAGAAAAAATTATTTAAACTCTTATGACAGTATGTTTATCCTAGAAATGGTTTAAGAAAATTATTACATATACAATAATTTTTTCATATTTGTTATGAAAATCAATTAATTTCTCTTATTCAGTCAGTTATATTAAAGCTCTACGCAGCAATAGATAATAACTATCTTATCCTAGTTCTTGAGCAGTATTAGTTATATGACATTAAATTCTTTGAGAGATTATATTTTCTAACTGAGTCATCCTTTTCACCTCAAGTTTGCATATTGTTTTTCAAACAAATATCTTTAAAATGAGATGCAACTCGAGTTAGGCTAACATTTAAATTTTCCAAAACTTCCTTCGTGGACTTTCCCCTGGCTTTGCGAAAAACAAATAAAATATATCTAAATGTTTGGTATAGGGATATGTACATAACTACAAAGTTTCATTACATTTATATCAATAGTTTTAAACTTAGTACATATTCCAGACTTTTGCCCAACCCTGTATATAGTGATTATTTTACATAGCTTTATTGCTGTATTTTATGGGACACATGATAAGAGGGTTAATTAATTGTGTTGTATGCAACAGATTGTTTCTTTAAAATGTTATAACAGATTAGAGCAACTACAAAATATGTTGTATTTGACAAAGATTTTCCAGGAAGATTCTAAATTTGTTAAAGCTTGGCTTGTGGCTTGCTGGCAGAAACGACGTTTGAAGTTATTCTAGATACAAAATGTTTACACATGAGACTGTTGAACATACCGACACAAACGATTCTTTGAGGCCTATTTACCATTCTACTCAGGAAGAGAATTCGGAGTATTTATCCATCCATGACTTAAAATCACATGAACTATCTTTGAGGCTTACTTACCATTCTACTCAAGAAGAGAATTCGGAGTATTTATCTATCCATGACTTAAAATGACATGAACGATCTTTGAGGCTTACTTACCATTCTACTCAGGAAGAGAATTCGGAGTATTTATCTATCCATGACTTAAAATGACATGAACGATCTTTGAGGCTTACTTACTATTCTACTCAGGAAGAGAATTCGGAGTATTTATCTATCCATGACTTAAAATGACATGAACGATCTTTGAGGCTTACTTACTATTCTGCTCAATAAAAAAATCTAGCCAAAACCTACGAGTACTTTGACACAAACTATACTTTAAGGCCTACTTAAAATTTTACTCGTGAAGAGAATTCTGGCCGTTTATCTATCTTTAACCTACAGTACATTGACACAAGTGTTTCTTTGAGGCCTACTTACTATTATACTCATGAAGAGAATTCTGATAACAAATCTATCCAAAACCTACATTGGCTCAAACGATTCTTCAAGGCCTGCTAATCATTCTACTCATGAATGGAATTCTGGGTTTTTATATATCCATGACCTACTTTGACATAAACGATTCTTCAAAGCCCACTAACCATTCTACTCATGAAGAGAATTCTGGTTTTTTTAGATCCATGACCTACATTGTAACTAAAAGATTCTTCAAAGCCCACTAACCATTCTACTCATGAATGGAATTCTGGGTTTTTATACATCCATGACCTACATTGGACATAAACGATTCTTCAAAGCCCACTAACCTTTCTACTCATGAAGAGAATTCTGGGTTTTTTTTACATCCATGACCTACATTGTAACCAAATGATTCTTCAAAGCCGACTAATCATTCTACTCATGAACGGAATTCTGGGTTTTTATACACCCACGACCTACATTGGAACTAAACGATTCTTCAAAGCCCACTAACCATTCTACCCATGAACGGAATTCTGGGTTTTTATACGTCGTTGACAGAGGCGTATTTGAAGATTTGCCGCCCCTGGGCTAGACACAATTTGCCCCCCCCCCCACCCAGTGGCGTATTTCACGATTTGCCGCCTAGGGGATATAGCGGCTATCTGCCCCCCCCCCCGCCATTTGTTTGTATCATAGCTAATGTAATAAAAACTTAGTAGGTAGTAGGTAGTAGGTATCAACATAAGCTGAACACTATAAGTTAAAACAAATTTATTTTAATCGTGTTATTAATTGAAATGTTAGTTGTGTATTTTAGTTTACAAATGTTGTAATATGACTAATTTAGTAGAATTGTTGAAAGAAATAAGAACAATTTACAATAATAATAATAAATCAAGTAACATATGAGTTGTAAGTATGCAAGCTAAGCTGGAAAGTAAAATTTAGAATTTTTAAAGTAAAAAATAGAACACAACTTTATATTATTTACACGTCTATGGTGATTAAATCAACTTTCTTCTTGCTTTAGAGGCCGAAAATGAATTGATGAATCAGACATCCATACGTCTTCCTCTACCCCTCTTCCCCGGACCCGCCTATCAACAAAAGTACACAACTTCTGCCGCTCTCGCTCTATACATACATTCGTAACACAGTTAGATGACAGCCGTAACTTGATAATATTTTGTAAAGAACAGTACTTTGTACTTGACATTGACGCCCTTAATTTTCAAATATTCTCAAAATGCCTGGTAACTTCCAACTCCTTTGCCGCCCCCTAAATCTTGCCGCCCTGGGCTACAGCCCCTATAGCCCTCCCCTAAATACGCCTCTGGCGTTGACCTAAATTGACATAAACGATTCTTCAAAGCCACTAACCATTCTACTTATGAACGGAACTCTGGGTTTTTATAAGTCCATGACCTACATTGACATAAACGATTCTTTGACATACGATACATAAACACATACATGAGATGCTATCTATCTATTATATGGACACTGACTCTTTAAGGCATGCTTATTAATTATTCATAATTAATAATAATTATTAATTATTATAAAGGTAGCGTAGTTGGTTCAATCCCAGCTTCATGTGCTAAAGGTTCTCAGTTCGATCCCAATCAGAGTCAATACATTTTGAGAAGATCAGCTGATAACCACCGGCTGTTCATTTGTCATTGGGCTATTAATTAATGATACTTTCTAAGGAATAGTCGGCCTTAGTTTGTAACAATGACCACATTCGCTCATCTACACTCATCACACTCATTTGAAATCCATATTCGCCCATATCTTGACGATCGGCGTCTTATAAATAAATAAATAAAATATATATATACCATAAAGCTCGATGTAGTGACTTACTGACTCACTGACTGATACTAAATGTTGAGGCGCTTCCTGGTGTCCTACCCCCACCATGTGTGTATTTTATTGAAGATCTCGGTCTGAAACCTCCAGATAAATTTACAATAGTCTAAGTTTTTCACTCATATACAAGATGGAGGGATTTATTTGCCCCAAAATGGCTACAATGTATTTCTTACAGAAATAATTTGTCGATATACATGGAAAGAACTAGACCAAAATTCTCAAACCTACTTGTGCGTAAGCACGAAATATCTCACCTTACATCTGAATTTCACCTTAAAAACTCACAAATTAGTTGAAAGTTTGTGGGCTGTTGACAATTCAGAAACAAACCTTGGGGCATCTGGGGGTTGAGAAACAAATATTTTGGGAAAAGTAAAATGCTATATTACTGACTTTATTTACCCAAGTGGGGTATCAAAACTTTTTTTAATTTAAATAAAACTTCACTCGCCAGTTCACATGGGCTTGCAAACCTGTGCGTGAACTTTATTCAACGAGTGAAGTACCGACCATTGGATCAGTGGGGATTCGAACCTTGGACACCACCCTCCGCAGTCCTAAGCCTTAACCACTGAGCCACCACACCGGCAACTAAAGATACTCTTTTCCTGAATCCAAATATACTATCAAATTTACAAATAGCCCTCCTGAATAATATGTAAGTAGGAGCTGAAGTAAACAGTGTGTGATTCTATGATTGTGTGGGGAATCTATGATTGTGATGGAAATAAGAGCTGAAGTAAACAGTGAGGGGAATTTGGGATTGTGATTGAAGTAGGAGCTAAAATAAAGTGTGCGAAACCTGGGATAGTGATGAAAGTAGGAGCTGATGTAAACAGTGTGGGGGATGTAGAATTGTGATGGAAGTAGGAGCTGAAGTAAACAGTGTGGTGAACCTGGGATAGTGATGGAAATATGAACTTAAGTAAACAGTGTGGGAACCCTGGGAT
Organism: Stictocephala bisonia; assembly: GCA_035578905.1. Classification (NCBI taxonomy): domain Eukaryota; kingdom Metazoa; phylum Arthropoda; class Insecta; order Hemiptera; family Membracidae; genus Stictocephala; species Stictocephala bisonia. The sequence continues at coordinate 5,584,686 of JAQJVL010000008.1, forward strand.
AGTGATGGAAGTAGGAGCTGGTGTAAACAGTGTGGGGGATGTAGAATTGTGATGGAAGTAGGAGCTGAAGTAAACAGTGTGGGGAATCTGGGATTGTGACATTCCGCTCCCGGATACCAGAAATAAACGACAGTAGATGAGACCGTCGTGTTTCAAGATATTTCCGGTCGAACTGGCCACCAGCCAACTTCAGAAGTTTGACACCGAAGCGAACGAGAAGAAGAGAAGATTGCAAAACAAGTTTGAGTCGTCATGATTGAATAACACTACGGTAGTGCAAACTGCAGAAATACGCAGTGTTTTAAGTGGAGGTCCATAAAATAAACAGTAACGTTTACCCAGTTTTAGAAGTAAGATAAATTAATTCAGTTTCATAAATGGAAGAACTACATCGAAATATTGTAGTAATGAGAGTTGTTGGTCATAAAAATGACAGGTAGTGTATTGTTTGTAAAGTAACTTTGGTATTCCGCGTATTCAAGATATGGGCGGATATGAGGGGCAAATTGTTACTGAGTATAGATGAACAAGTGTAGTCATTGTTACTAACTAAGGTTAACTTAGAACCTTAGAAATTGCCATTCATTAATAGCTCAACAGCCTTACATTCATTAAGGGACGTACAGCTTTACATGGAACCCGAACCACGTAGTGTTTGTCTGATTTTCAGCTCACTAACAAGCCTGACACTCAGTTCTCTTCTCTAAACAACATCTGAACATTGACTACCATCCAACTTGAGCACCCCAGATTATACAAGTAGAGCCCACATCGATAGCAACCATTGAGCGGACGCGTGTCAGTATTAAGAGGACCGACCATAGAACCTGTCGCCTACAATCTCTTCAACACTTTGTCCTCAAGTAGCTGGGTTATAGCACTGCACCAATAGTGCCGACTATGTCTCTACTTACTTTTTAAATTCAGAATTCAAACAGAACGACATATGTTTAGTGACTGAGAATTGAGACATTTTTGTGGCGTGGTAAACTGCCAAGTTGGAGCTGAGATGGAAGTGAACGTGTCTGTACGGGACTAGGTCGATACTCACTCTGCAATGTAAGGCAGTTAATAACAATTCTAAATAAATAAAGTACTACGAGACACCCCTGCACGAAACACGTGTCAACTCCGTCACTGGATTTGCTTATGTAGCCACCCACGGCCTTCGGCATCAATACTGCTGGTTGGTAAGTTTCACTCGATGCGCTCAGACTTCGGCCTCGGTCTGTGATATTTCACAACAACTATATGTAAGTAAACTGGAACAGTAAAATCGTAGCAGGTAAATTCACTTGCAGTAGCTCACTTACTACACTTTCGTCTACATAGTTTATATTATTTCACAAAAAAGTAGTTTATAATAATATACTTGATAAAAACGTTTATTACACTCTAAACATATTTTGGAACATTGCAGCTGTATTAAAGTTGACTATAGAGGTGTACAACAACAAAAAAATACGTTTCTTAAGTTAAACTAACTATTTACTGCAAGACGTAGTCCCATTATTACGAATGTTTTCTAAAAACATATTTCACCATTCCGGGACTTTTCGACGCCCATTATGTATTTACTACACTAGTAGTTTATTAAATAGTAGACAGTGATGGATTTACCTCTAGGCAGACTAGGCAAAAAGGGGGCCGCAAAGAAGCTGCAAATATTCCGCGAATACGCTAAGTAAAGGGCCCCCACGATTTTCCTACACAGCAACTTGCTAGATTTTATAAAATACATTTATCACACTCCTTATAGGTTATAGAATACACCACGTACACAGACATAATAAAAAATAATTAAGCCGAAATAAATTTTGTTGAGAGTGAAGGTTTATATGGTGTGGTGAGCACGGCGCCAGCTATTAAGTGTCGATGTCTACAGAGTACAGACTAGAGTTATTTAATGCGTGGTTGGTCTACTGAAGCGAATGTGAATCGCAACTCGGTGTTGAGCATATCAGACAACCAAATGAAGATATCAGACAACCAAATGAAGATATCAGACAACCAAATGAAGATATCAAACAACCAAATGAAGATTTCAGACAACCAAATGAATATATCAGACAACCAAATGAAGATATCAGACAACCAAATGAAGGTATCAGACAACCAAATGAAGATATCAGACTGAAAGCCTCTGAATTAGATCAATTATATTACATTTACAATGATATCAATGAGGATTTTAAAGAAGAATGCATTCACTTTAAAGATTTTGTTGATGGGATGATAGAAGAGACAGATGGTCCTGAAGAGATAGAAGGTGGACATCGCACCGTGTTGCACGTACAGTACAGGCAATACAACTACATGACAGAACTGCGGGTGTTGCAGTCACAAAGTAATACGGCGTTATAACACTGCATACACAGCAGACATAAAGATCAACATGACATCGCACCGTGTTGCACGTACAGTACAAGCAATACAGCTATATGACAGAACTGCGGGTGTTGCAGTCACAAAGTAATACGGCGTTATAACACTGCATACACAGCAGACATAAAGATCAACATGACATCGCACCGTGTTGCACGTACAGTACAAGCAATACAGCTATATGACAGAACTGCGGGTGTTGCAGACACAAAGTAATACGGCGTTATAACACTGCATACACAGCAGACATAAAGATCAACATGACATCGCACCGTGTTGCACGTACAGTACAAGCAATACAGCTATATGACAGAACTGCGGGTGTTGCAGTCACAAAGTAATACGGCGTTATAACACTGCATACACAGCAGACATAAAGATCAACATGACATCGCACCGTGTTGCACGTACAGTACAAGCAATACAGCTATATGACAGAACTGCGGGTGTTGCAGTCACAAAGTAATACGGCGTTATAACACTGCATACACAGCAGACATAAAGATCAACATGACATCGCACCGTGTTGCACGTACAGTACAAGCAATACAGCTATATGACAGAACTGCGGGTGTTGCAGTCACAAAGTAATACGGCGTTATAACACTGCATACACAGCAGACATAAAGATCAACATGACATCGCACCGTGTTGCACGTACAGTACAAGCAATACAGCTATATGACAGAACTGCGGGTGTTGCAGTCACAAAGTAATACGGCGTTATAACACTGCATACACAGCAGACATAAAGATCAACATGACATCGCACCGTGTTGCACGTACAGTACAAGCAATACAGCTATATGACAGAACTGCGGGTGTTGCAGTCACAAAGTAATACGGCGTTATAACACTGCATACACAGCAGACATAAAGATCAACATGACATCGCACCGTGTTGCACGTACAGTACAGACGATACAGCTATATGACAGAATAGCGGGTGTTGCAGACACAAAGTAGTAAGGCGGTATAACACTCTCCATACACAGTTGACATACGGAGATTAACATGACAGCGTGCCGTGATCCACGTACAGTACAGGCAATACAGCTACATGACAGAATTACGGGTCTTGCATACACAAAGTAGTAAGGCGTTATAACACTGCATAAATAGTAGACATAAGAAGATCAACATGACATCGCGCCGTGATCCACGTACAGTACAGGCAATACAGCTACATGACAGAATTGCGGGTGTTACAGACACAAAGTAGTAAGGTGCTATAACACTGCATAAATAATAGACATAAGAAGATCAACATGACATCGCGCCGTGATCCACGTACAGTACAGGCAATACAGCTACATGACAGAACTGCGGGTGTTACAGACACAAAGTAGTACGGCGCTATAACACTGCATAAATAATAGACATAAGAAGATCAACATGACATCGCGCCGTGATCCACGTACAGTACAGGCAATACAGCTACATGACAGAACTGCGGGTGCTGCAGACACAAAGTAGTAAGGTGCTATAACACTGCATAAATAATAGACATAAGAAGATCAACATGACATCGCGCCGTGATCCACGTACAGTACAGGCAATACAGCTACATGACAGAACTGCGGGTGCTGCAGACACAAAGTAGTAAGGTGCTATAACACTGCATAAATAATAGACATAAGAAGATCAACATGACATCGCGCCGTGATCCACGTACAGTACAGGCAATACAGCTACATGACAGAACTGCGGGTGTTACAGACACAAAGTAGTAAGGTGCTATAACACTGCATAAATAATAGACATAAGAAGATCAACATGACATCGCGCCGTGATCCACGTACAGTACAAGCAATACAGCTACATGACAGAATTGCGGGTGTTACAGACACAAAGTAGTAAGGTGCTATAACACTGCATAAATAATAGACATAAGAAGATCAACATGACATCGCGCCGTGATCCACGTACAGTACAGGCAATACAGCTACATGACAGAATTACTGGTGTTGCAGACACAAAGTAGTAAGGTGCTATAACACTGCATAAATAATAGACATAAGAAGATCAACATGACATCGCGCCGTGATCCACGTACAGTACAGGCGATACAGCTACATGAGAAGAACTGTGGGTGTTGCATACACAAATTAGTAAGGCGTTATAACACTCTCCATACACATTTGACATACGGAGATCAACGTGACAGCGTGCCGTGATTCACGCGCAGTACAGGCAATACAGCTACATGACAGAATTGTGGGTGTTGCAGACACAAAGTAGTACGGCGCTATAACACTCTGCATAAACAGTATACATACGGAGATTAACATGACATCGCGCCGTGATCCACGTACAGTACAAGCAATACAGCTACATGACAGAATTGTGGGTGTTGCAGACACAAAGTAGTACGGCGCTATAACACTCTGCATAAACAGTATACATACGGAGATTAACATGACATCGCGCCGTGATCCACGTACAGTACAAGCAATACAGCTACATGACAGAATTGTGGGTGTTGCAGACACAAAGTAGTACGGCGCTATAACACTCTGCATAAACAGTATACATACGGAGATTAACATGACATCGCGCCGTGATCCACGTACAGTACAAGCAATACAGCTACATGACAGAATTGTGGGTGTTGCAGACACAAAGTAGTACGGCGCTATAACACTCTGCATAAACAGTATACATTCGGAGATTAACATTACATCGCGCCGTGATCCACGTACAGTACAAGCAATACAGCTACATGACAGAATTGTGGGTGTTGCAGACACAAAGTAGTACGGCGCTATAACACTCTGCATAAACAGTATACATACGGAGATTAACATGACATCGCGCCGTGATCCACGTACAGTACAAGCAATACAGCTACATGACAGAATTGTGGGTGTTGCAGACACAAAGTAGTACGGCGCTATAACACTCTGCATAAACAGTATACATACGGAGATCAACGTGACAGCGTGCCGTGATCCACGCGCAGTACAGGCAATACAGCTACATGACAGAATTGCGGGTGTTACAGACACAAAGTAGTACGGCGCTATAACACTCTGCATAAACAGTATACATACGGAGATTAACATGACATCGCGCCGTGATCCACGTACAGTACAAGCAATACAGCTACATGACAGATTTGTGGGTGTTGCAGACACAAAGTAGTACGGCGCTATAACACTCTGCATAAACAGTATACATACGGAGATTAACATGACATCGCGCCGTGATCCACGTACAGTACAAGCAATACAGCTACATGACAGAATTGTGGGTGTTGCATGCACAAAGTAGTAAGGCGTTATAACACTCTGCATAAACAGTATACATACGGAGATTAACATTACATCGCGCCGTGATCCACGTACAGTACAAGCAATACAGCTACATGACAGAATTGTGGGTGTTGCAGACACAAAGTAGTACGGCGCTATAACACTCCGCATATACGGTATACATAAAGTAGTAAGGCGTTATAACACTGCATAAATAGTAGACATAAGAAGATCAACATGACATCGCGCCGTGATCCACGTGCAGTACAGGCGATACAGCTACATGACAGAATTGTGGGTGTTGCAGACACAAAGTAGTAAGGCGTTATAACACTCTCCATACACATTTGACATACGGTTCCATACTCCATACACTTGTGACAGCGTGCCGTGATCCACGTACAGTACAGGCAATACAGCTACATGACAGAATTTTGGGTTTTGCATGCACAAAGTAGTAAGGCGTTATAACACTCTCCATACACATTTGACATACGGAGATCAACGTGACAGCGTGCCGTGATTCACGCGCAGTACAGGCAATACAGCTACATGACAGAATTGCTGGTGTTGCAGACACAAAGTAGTACGGCGCTATAACACTCTGCATAAACAGTATACATACGGAGATTAACATGACATCGCGCCGTGATCCACGTACAGTACAAGCAATACAGCTACATGACAGAATTGTGGGTGTTGCAGACACAAAGTAGTACGGCGCTATAACACTCTGCATAAACAGTATACATACGGAGATTAACATGACATCGCGCCGTGATCCACGTACAGTACAAGCAATACAGCTACATGACAGAATTGTGGGTGTTGCAGACACAAAGTAGTACGGCGCTATAACACTCCGCATATACGGTATACATAAAGTAGTAAGGCGTTATAACACTGCATAAATAGTAGACATAAGAAGATCAACATGACATCGCGCCGTGATCCACGTGCAGTACAGGCGATACAGCTACATGACAGAATTGTGGGTGTTGCAGACACAAAGTAGTACGGCGCTATAACACTCCGCATATACGGTATACATAAAGTAGTAAGGCGTTATAACACTGCATAAATAGTAGACATAAGAAGATCAACATGACATCGCGCCGTGATCCACGTACAGTACAGGCGATACAGCTACATGAGAAGAACTGTGGGTGTTGCAGACACAAATTAGTAAGGTGTTATAACACTGCATAAATAGTAGACTAAAGGAGATTAACATGACATCGTGCTTTGATCCACGTACAGTACAGGCAATACAGCAACATGACAGAACTGCGGGTGTTCCAGACACAAAGTAGTACGGTGTTCCCTTTCCATGGATCTTATTTTGACTTGCGTTTATCAACCTTGTGATTTTTGGCTACGGAATAAGTAACAGCTACTTTACTCATTTAGCTAAGCAATTTGAAGCTTTAAAAGTTTTAAAATAGTAGTTTTTTATGTATATTTATCCATATAAATAAATTATTAAACTTTTTTTATATTCATAGATATTGTAGTTGCAGTTTATTCTTTAAGGAAATTTATCTTAATGACATTTTCATGCAGTCAGGTGGCTTGATATATGTATAAGGCAGGTATTCCTGATTTTACCAAGAAATTTCATGAGTGGTTTCTCAACATAAAATGTTCCAAGTCTTTAAAACTAAATATAAATAAAACTACAATTATTTTGAAAAGTCTAAATACTATTAAACTTAATGTATCCATATTCCATTGTATATTCTAAGAGATATATATCACTCACTGAAAAAAAACTTGATAGTACTAATTTTTTTAATGAATTTATGTTTGATTTTTCGTTATTTATGCATTCTTGTACATGGATGGCTAGCTAAGTTCTAAATGTACCCACCACTTCTTGCCAAAAATGTTTCATTTAATCTCAAAAAGTTCTTCTGAGTAATACATCTTAACCAAAGTTCTCATTTCATGAAGAGCAATCACTTGCCACCACTCCCAATGATGATGATAACACTCCGCCACGTAACACTAGACGGCAGAACTATTTTACAGTAATGGAATGTGATGAGAATTTCTCTTTTGCCGTTCTCATTATATTACTTACGGTATTAAGTATTAACATCGCCTAATTTTATTTCTGAACTAATAAAATTATATTCAGAAATGAGATGCCGTCATAGTTTGTGTGTATTTTAAGGCAAATATGAATGATTACATGAGTGTAGGGTGAGTTGTGTAGTCTGGTTACTAACTAAGGTAGACTGTTCCTTAGAAAGAACCATTTATTAACAGCACGGACAACAGGTTTGCATGGAATCTGAACCATGTACTATTGGACTGATGTTCAGCTAATTAAAAGCCTGATATACAGTTATTTTCCCTAAACAACATCTGAACATTGGGAAATACCCAATACGGACACTCCAAACATATCTAGTGGTTGTCCATATCGAGGGCAACCATTGAGAGGACGCCATGTTCATAATAGGAATTCCGGGGCATAGAACTTATCGCCTACAATCTTCACAACATGTTGTCCCCAAGTAGCTAAGTTATAGTGCCGGTAGTACCAACAAATATATTCTTCCCATAACACTTCACTTTGTGTGAGCTGATCAAAAGATTCTCATAAGTAAACTAATTTGTGTGGTTCACTAAAATAAAATAATATGTTTAATATCTTTATATCAAATTCCAAAACAACAATTTGCATTTTTTGAGAGTTCAAATTAGTAATTATGAGGATCAATCCTGGAACTCAAACCTCGTATTTTTTATATGATGTTGTTGGTTGTTATTAGCAGAGTTCCTAATTTCACATAAATCAAGTTCCAGTGTTCAGCACAGAACCCCCTTGGGCACTTTATACCAATACAGTATTAGGGCTGGTCAAAACAATGTTCGAATTTTTTTATTTCAACTATTTTGTATCAGCTATTAAACGCCTCCCAAGTAATTCTTTCATTAAAATTATGTTATAGTTATAAATACATTACTTGAAAGATGCGAATGTTGGCTTTGTTGGTGCATGCAGAATTAAGAAACTATTTTCTCGATTATTCCCAAATTTTAAAATCAAACCCTCACAGGACTGGTCTTGCTCATCAGTTATTTTAAATTAAGTAATTTTACTGCAAATTTGATTTTAAATACTTAATGTTATATGTTTGTCTTTATTTTATTACGAAAAGAAATACAATGTCGTGTTCGGCATTTTATGTTTTTAATAGCACAGAATTTACAAAATTGATTAACTTTATATACTCAAATTGTGGTTGTACTTTTACCCGCATGTTATATTAAAATCCAATCGCTACACACACTTACAGCAAGACACAGCACCCGCACTCACAGGATCGCGCTTCCTGCAATTATACCCACCCATCCCAGAGGAGGGCGAGGGGTCGAGTGTCTGTGTATGAGTGTCTCGCGGTCAGACGTACACCTAACGATGCGAATGGAATTCAGTTGTCCCTAATGCCGGCCAAACAACCATAATGGGACTCCGATTCAATATTAGTATACTGAACTCATAACATTATTTCCTTCTATCAAAACATCGAGAAAACATTGAATTACCTTTAGAGATTGTAGAATTTTTTTATGAAGTACTATTTGACAATGACTATACAAGTCTTGTCAAATTGAATTTTTTTATGAGTTAATGTGACCGTTTTCCAAACTGCCAAGCTAACACTGGACGTTGGCAGCCCTACTGTAGGTATACAATCTTACAATCAGTGTTCTAAAACATGTTGTTCTATTTTAACTGCACACGTTTTATTTATTATTAAAATGAGTCGTAATGAAAACTGTAATTATTAAAGGTTCAATTTAGTGGACCATAATTTGATCTTATGGATTTTTTTCAATTTGAACTCACAAACTAAAAATTTACAAAATAATACATTTTTCAAATCATTTTATGGTCACCTAGAACAGCTTCAACCATAAAATTATACTTTAAGTGTTGGGATATAATGATCAATATGAACCAAATCCTTGAAATAGAAACTCGTGTTTCCGGTGTTTTTCATAAAGGTTAATGGTCCCATTAAACTTCAAAATGATGAATCACATAAATAACATTTACAGCTAATAATTTTGAGATATGAACCTCTGTCCTAATTATGACTTTTGAAACATTACAATTTGAGACGAAAATATGAAACAGATGGAAAAAATTAAGTTTGATAGTTTATCTCTCTGAAAACAGTTACAGATACAACCCAAACCATGAACAAGGTTTTGCCTACCGAAAAAAACTTTAAATCATCACAAATATTGTATTTAGTTTTAGCAGTTTTTATCCCAATTTATGTTTTTATATAAATTTATTTTGAGAATTGTTCAAACAAAAAAGGTTTTTTTGTCATGAATGTATCATATTAAAAGAGCAGTCTTTTAAAACGTTAAGAAATAGACATTTAAAGTACACAAATTCATTTTTCAGAAAAAAATCTTATAACAATATGTTCGTATTATGATATTTTTGTTTTAATTCTTGCTCCCCCTTATTATGACGGGCCCAGCGTAGGACCTAGCCAGATAAAACTGTTAATGCAATTGAGATATCACATTAGAACTTTTGTTTTATAATAAAAAAGATAAAAAATTGTTTTTATATAGATTTAAGAATGGGAAGAAATAGTTTATGATGAATTTAGTTCTTGTGATCCTAGTAATAAATAAAACTATCACAACCGGAATGTAGATATGTATTTAATATTATTAAACTTTAAAAAAATGTGTATGTTTGATTCTTTATAATTAAAGGTCAAATATTATTTTTTACACTTTGGGAGGGAAGCAACTATCCAATTTCAATATCTGACAAATAAATTTTAAGCATGATAATTATATTGTGTTTATATTTTCTAACAAGCTGTTTTTATCAATATGGTACGTTATTACTATTTTATCACTAGGTTAAATAATGAAATATCAATTTAGCTATATATTTTATAGTAACATACTATTTAAATATTTTTAAAATATTTATAAGTATCCTTATACATAATATATGAAGCCTTTCCTTCTGTAATACAACACCTCCCTTATTTCTTGACAAAATTTAAAGTTAAGGGTGAAAAAATGTGTCCCCATACGTAGTTCTGCATAAAGATATTCATTTTTCAATATTTTTACCTGTAAGAGTACGGGAAGGCCTCAAAGAATGTTTTTTAGCCATAAATAACAAGGAGATACATTTAAATCATTAAAAAAATAAAATAAAAAAGAGCTGTTCAAATCAGCTATTGGAATGTAAATGCTGTTTATCTATATTTATAAACTAGCTGAACCCGCCCGCTTCGCCGGTCATAATATTGAGTTTTGATTGTATCATTGCAATGTGCAGCAACCTTTCAGTTTACACAGTATCCAATTTACAACAGCTGATGTTTTGTGTAGTTTACTACTGTACTCAATTATTTTTAATTTTGAAAGTTTTGCCTACCACAATTTTATTCTATTTGTTTTTATTTAACAGCTGTTAATCAAATAAATCAATAAATTAATTTAGCTTCACAAGAAATCAAAACATAAAAATATAAACAGTTAAAAAAATTAACACATGGTTTAATTTAATTTTGACATATTTAAAACCCACAGCTGATATTCTTTTTATATTTGACTTATTATACCTTCATGCATCCTGATATTTGATTAACATCGAAACTTTAGAAGTCCAAGGGATGGAGCCCTGAGGGATTAAAGGAACGGGAATAGGACAGAAACCTTCCCTTGGGTACATAGAACAACTTCCCCAAGTTTCATGGCGATCGGCTGGACGGTTTGGTAGTGCATAAAGGATAGATACACATTGGATTTTATAGATATAGAAGAAGAAGTGAAAAATTAAAAATCAATGCAGAGCCTTAACCACAATAGGTAGGATTTTGAAATGTTTACTGTACTTTCATTTTAGGGTCTAGGTGTGTGCTAAGAAAGGATTTTGTGAAATTTTATTATTCAGATGATAAAATCATGTTTGTAAAAAGTTCATACCTCTCCATAAGAAATACATAGAGGCCGGCCTAAAAATCAACACAGCGTAAACCATAAAAGACGGCTACTTGAAAATTCTACAGTACCTTCATTTTATGATTTTAATACGTGCTAACAAGGGATTTTTTGAAATTCCATTTCTGAGAGGTATAAACAGACTCCCAAACATTACATTTTTTCCCATAAGAAAAACATTGGCATCAATTTAATATAATAATAATTTATTTAATACAGCTTACACACAAAAACATAAACATGACAGAAATTTGTTACATGTGTGATTAATTACTGTATTATTTTTGGTTTGTTGACAAATTAGTTTGATTTAAATTATTATTTTTAGTTTTACGTAAATAATTCTTTCTGAAATTTGTGTAACTGAAGTAAACGTGTACATATTAATTCCCTGTAAGAGAGGTTTCATCATTTTCATTTTTTATATGACTCAGATTCTTTTTTTTTTTTTTGTTTTTTCAAGACATAGTTGAAGCTGTGAATATAGTCGTAGATGGTAAGGATGCTCCTCACCGTGTGATCTTGGGGATGGTGCATGCCTATTTTACTCCCTCTTATATTGTACACGGTTTAGCGTCTCGAGCATCTGAGGTACGGGTAGCTATAGTAAATCACGTGTTTAACAACTAGCAGAGGTTCAAACAGTTTACTATGAACTGGGTAGGCCAACAATACTCCAATAAGCTATAATAGATATCCGAAAAGTCCAAATGTGAGGCTTACGGTACTTCTTGTGAGCTCAAGGCAGCGGGTGACATTTCCCCCTTCAATTTTGAAATTTATTGTGATGGCAAACTTCTGGCCAAATATGGATAGAATGAAATGGATAACGATGTCTCCGGTTCACGGGAAACAATTTTAAGGCTATTTCAACATCTTACTTGCTGTGACATCAACATCTCCTTCACCTATGAGAACATCTCCACCCAGAAGCTCCTCTGATCCTATGGACTATCAACCATTCTGTTTATTCTACACCCATTATACAATTTCTCAAGCTTCTCTGTCAAGTTCTATTATTATGACTGATTTTGATGTGTCTGTTACAATAAAATTCTCTCTTATAAAAAATATGAGAGTTCATCGGAGAGGTGATGAAACTGCTAGAAACTTTTTTGATCTACTTTGGAGAATAGGTAATGATAAATATTCCGAATCTGGAGGAAAGATTAATTTGCCCTCAGAACTAGGAAATGTGGTAATTACTCTAAAGGAATTAATGAACAGAATATATACTAAATTAAGCATAAATCAGCTGGAGGCTTTGTGAAAAAGCAATATTGACTCAAAAAAATGAAACAACTGTAGAAATTAATAATAGTTTATTAAACTCTTTTCAAGAAAAAAAGTTGAATACCTATCGATAGATTCAGTTGTACATGTAGATGATGCTGTACAGTTTCCAACTGAATTTCTGCATACATAGATAGACCCACCTGAATTTCCACCATATAGAGTGGTTTTTGAAATTAGAACACTGGTCATGCTTCTCAGAAACCTTTTTCCACCAAAATTATGCAATGGTACACATTTACGAGTAACTGCTCTCCATAAAAATGTTATTGAAGCATCTATTATTACAAGCAGTACTAGAGGAAAATTTGTATTTTTATTCCTAGAATCCAATTAATTCCTACAGACTATCCATTCCAATTCAAAATAGTACAGCTCCCTATTAATTTGCGTTTTGCAATGACTGTTAATAAGACTCAAGGACAGTCCTTAAAATTTGGAGGGATAGATTTGAGAAAATTGTGTTATTCCCACACACAATTTTAAGTAGCCTGTTCTAGAGTAAGCAGTCCATCAAGTATAGTTACTTTAACAAAAGGAAAGACAAATAACGTAGTTTATAAAGAAGTTTTTGGGTAAGTTATGTGTAATATTCTTAAATTTGCATGCATAATATGATAGTAAATTGTTGTATTACAAATTTATAGCTTGAAATAAAAAAATAATAATATTAGTTTAATTTGTATGTATTTTTAAACCAGTGTGAAAATGTTCAATTTGGTGTTGTTTTTCTGAATCACTTCTGACTAATGTATTATAGGTTATTACTTTCAATCTGCCAGTAATTCTGTAAATCCTCTTGGATTACGCGTTTCGGCTTTTATGGTATCATCAGATTCTTAACAATTATTATAATTTACGCTTTTAGTACAGATGATTAAAAAAAGGCATATCTTCTGCTTCTTACACAACTTTTTAACCCAAGTTCATAAACTAAAATGCTTTTATGTTTACAAATACTTATAATTTTCTTAATTCAAATTATAAATTTCATACATTTTGTATACAATTTGAAAGTTTGTGGCCAAAGCCGCAACAGGGGTGCTAGTATTATTATACAACGCATAATCTTTCACTATGTTAGAAAGAGTGAGCTTGTATTCTGGTGTAGTTGATGAAAGAGTTGGTGGTTAATGTGATTGGCACACATTGACAATCCTCCCACATTGAACGTTGATGGCCCTGCCAGTCATTGTTGGTGTGTGACTGGGCCATTACACAAAGAATGCCATCAAAGAAGCAGTTTGGTTCTGAAAGATTTTTATGTCACACGATATGAATAAATATAAACACACAATGTTTTACATGGCAAAAGAAATAGTTATTTTTACCAATAATAGGGGCCAAATTAAATAATTTATGAAAAAATCGTTTGTAAACAACAGAATAGTGAGTCATCTTACTAGGGATTTGTTTTGATTAAAATGCACTAAAGAGTAATAAAAGTAAAATGTCAGCCATTTTAGCAAGTACATTATCAGTAAGGATATTATTGTTGTATAAGTTGCAGGAGTTGTGAACCAAACACAAAGAGCAAAGCGGCAGATTTTTAAAGGCTAATTATATAAGGGTAGCAAGTTATTGTTGTAAAAATAAATTTAAATACAAAATGCTCTATATTATATATTTTGTGAAAAATCTTATGTTGATTCTCCACATGAATGTTGTTCCTACTTGACAATCAACTTCATTAAAGTTAATAATGTTTCTAAAATAAATAATTTTGATCCTATCTAACAATAACATCACAAAAAGTAAACTTATTACTAAAATAAACTTATGAAAGAATAAGTCTTTTATTATCTACTAGGGTACACCCTCACATGGTTCATGTGCTTACCCCAATTCTCACTGCCTTTGTTACTCCTCGGTCTTTGGCCTCAGCATGTGACATTAGACTACAAATAATATTAGATTATCTGTATAATATCAAATCACGATATTAAATATATTTTCAGTATCTCACTCACACTACTTGAGTTGTACCTATTTATTAGTATAAATACCAATGGTATTATTTGGTAAACATGTTCATTTTATTTATTTATTTATTTTTTAACAGCTGAATATTAAACTCATAATATAATATTAAAAATGCATCAATAGTATAATATCAATCATACAAAATAAACATGTTTATTTATTTACAAAACCGCTGTTATTAATTTACTAAAATCAACCCAAAGTTATCCTAGAGAACAATCTTATAGGAGCGCTTTCTACCCCTTAGGAGTATTTTATCAAGATGAAATTACTTTATTTCTCCTATTTAAGACCTAAAGAAACAGGGTACAAAAATTCACCTCTCTACCTGCATGAGAAGTTGGAGAATTAGTGATGAGTGAGTCAGTCAGTCAGCCAGGAATTTCCCTTTTAAATATACAATATACACAAAAAAGAAAAGACATAAAAAATTGCGAAATAATTATGTTGAGGCAATTATCTTCATAATTAACAATTTTAAACAATATTGTATGATTTTGAATTAATGTTATGTAACATACATCAATAAAGACTAGAGCAAATGAACGTGTTTGCGTGTGAGAACAAAGCTAACCAAAGCAAGACAGATTCATTAACTATTGAACCACCTTTGACGCAAGTCCTTTATGTTAAAGTAAAATATAGGTTTAAAACACTAAACAAAAGTTGACATAACTGTTTATTCTCATAATAAACTAGCTGTACCCGCCCGCTTCGCCGGTCATAATATTGAGTTTGATTTAGAACCTAATAGCTGAAAGAATTCGAGCATTTTTGCTTCTTCTACCAATATTAGATTTTTTAGGAGGCATGTCATAAAAAGTAAACTGCAAAACAAATAATTATTTATTTTTTATTTTCACGTTTCACCACATGTTTTAATTACCGAGGAAAAAAGGTTAACACTAAATACAGATCACCTGATCAAGTAAAAGTAGTGTGTGCTACACTCTCAAGGTGAAATGTAGAACTACAATAAATCAAAACATATACAGTACTTTTGTTGTGAGAACTTATGCCAATCTGCTTATGGCATGTCAAACTACATTAAACCACACAGTCATATATTTTTTGTAAACAATTCAGATTCTCCATTTGAATAACATGGGATCTTTAGGAGCCCGTGGGGCGGGACCCTGTGGATGGATCTGCATCAAACTTCACATAAACCATCTTGGGAGTATACAGGACAACATCCTAAAGTTTCATGGCGATCGGTTGGATTGTTTGGCTGCGCATAAACTTCAAACATATATATATATATATACAAACATCCTCTTTTATAAATATAGATTACATCTTCTTTGTAACAATAGTTCTCCTAAAATTTAAAAAGAAAAAACATCAGCTGGTTGAAAATAATAATTAAATTGAGTTGAAGTGTATAGAGTAACATTTAATAAATAATATGATATTTCATATATCTTAACACTTCAATTAGTGCATCGAATAATGGACATTCATTAATCAAGTGCACTGTCTCAAAGTGATGATATAAAAGTAACAGAAGCTCTTTTAAAACCTTAAATCCTCAAGAAGAACCCACACTAACAAATAAATTCAAATTTATCTAGTTGAAGGCCTGTTAAAGGAGCATTAGTTGTGCATTGTGTTTATTATACACAGTGATTTTTAAGTCGGTTACCCCCTAGCTTGTTTTCACAGTTTATAAACTATTTGCTTTTACAGTGTTTCAATTTTATTAAGGATCACTTGGGATCCAAGATCTAAGAGTCGACTTCAAAATGTTAAATAGAAACATGGTCACATGATACATTATTTAACACTGCCATTTTTAGTTGACATGATTGTGCAGTGTCGTTCTTTAGTTATTAGTTATCCTTATATACAATACATGAAGCCGTTATTGTCAATGCAACTCCTCCCTTATTTCTTAACCAATTTAAACGATTGAGGTGTCAAAAAATTTGCCCCTGGAGTTGTGCAATAAGGTTGTAATTTTTCAATATTGTCACCCTGAAAGACATAGGAAACCCTCAGTTTTTTTGCCATAAGAATAACATGGGGAGAGATTCAAATGAATCGAAACGTAAGAGTTTTTCAGATGTAAATAATAATTTACAAAAAGATTTAACAGCTGTTGGAATGAAAACAATGGTTTTTGTTACTTTATACCAGGGAAGGTTGAAGGTATGGTTTTAATGGTAATCTGATGCAGTTATTTTATGTATATAATTAATCTTTATTAATTATATACATAAATTAGCAGTTAAACAAAATAAATGAAATGAACACGTTTGTAATAGGCAAAGTAATATCATTGGGTGTTTATGAAAATAAATAGGTAACAACGTAAGTAATGTGAGTGAGATACTGTAAATAAATTTAATATTGTGATTTTAAGTTATACAGTCAACCTATTATTATTTGTAGTGAAAAGTCAAATGCTGAGGTGTCACGAGCACAGCGAGTGACGGGGTTAGCACGCATAGCGTGCTGGGGTGTCCTCTAGTTTTATTTAATTGCATGTTACCTATATATTTTCCTAATTAAAACTGATTTTTCATGGTTGATAAAAAAACAATTAAATCACATATCTGGTGTTATTTTAGCCATGACAAATTAGTTTTAGTTATAAAAATACATATGTAATGACCAATTAATTGAATTAAACTAATAATTAAAAAATTATGCATCCTTTTTAATTTATGATTGTGCTGAGTTTTTCGATTTAAAATGAGATGGTGTTAAATAACATATCACATGACCACATTCTTTATCAAAATGTTGAAGGTGACTCTTAGATCTTGGACTCCAAGAGATCCATAATAATATTAAAGCATTCTAAATTTAACGTGAGTTAATATAATGTTGTGTTGTGTGACGTTTACTTGTATTGAATATAATAAAATGGCATAAACAAAAAGAAAATAGTTTATGAACAGTGGAAATGAGTTAGGAGGTAACTGACTCATAACTAACCCTGTGTATATTTTTAACTTGAAAAACTTTAAATTAAAATTATCTTAATTAAATTATGAATTATATAATAAACTCACATCACAATCAAGAACTCATAATGAATGGAAATTATGATATTTTATTCAACTTTTTTATGTAAAATAACATAATAATAAATTAAAACATTGGAAATATAAAATTTATTTTGTTCATTACTAGTTTTTCCTCATGCCTTGCTATGGGATTAACATAAGCAGTAATGTTTTGATTTATTTTAAATGTTAAATTTCAATGCGCACTACTTAGCCTATTTTAAGTGTTCATTTTATTTGTTTTTATTTAACAGTTGATGATTAATCAAATAAATAAAATGATTCCATTAGATTACCATTGAAACTGTAAAGGCCATTGTGGTGGAGCTCTAAAGTGAGATCAGAAAAATTCCCAGGGGTGAACCAGATAAATGAAATTGTATGTGAGTTAACAACACTGACTCTAGGATGCCTAGCCAGTCGCCTTACAAACCATTATTACATTACTCATTTATAATTAACATAATAATGAAAGGTATAATTATTCTTATTTTGAATTTTTTTTCATTGAACCCCACAGACCACTACTTGTTTCGTGTAAATAAATGTATTCATTTTAAAATTCAGTAGCTGTTATAAATAGTGACAGCTAACATGAGTATATTTTTGGTCAAGACATAAGAGTTAGGGCATAATTTAAAACAGATTAATCATTTACAGTTCGATATATCGATATATTTCTTTTGATAATATCGTTAGATCGATATTTGGTTTGCAATATATCGGTAATTCGGTATATCAATATGTTCTTACATTCTTACATATGAGACGCCGACACAACGTTGTGCGTATTTTAAGGCGAATATGAATGATGATATGAGTGTGGATGAGTGTAGTCTGGTTACTAACTGAGTTCAACTGTTCCTCAGAAAGGGCAATTTATTAATAGCCCAACAGCCAGGCCAACTAAGGGACCTACAGCTTTACGTGGAAACCGAACCACGTAGTGCTGGTCTGATTTTCAGCTAATTGACAAGACTGATACTCAGTTATCTCCCCCACACAACATCCGCACAATGATCACCACCCAACATGGACACCCCAGACTTCTCTAGTAGTGTCCACGTCGATAGCAACCATCAAGCGGACGCCATGTCGGTATTAAGAGGACCGAGCATCCAACCTATCGCCTACAATCTCCCAAACACTTTGTCCCCAAGTAGCTGGGTTACAGCACTGCACCACCAGTGCCGACAGTGTTGAAAATGTTTGCCATCCCTAGATATTAATATGATGGTTTAGAAAGAAACACGAAGGCTAAGCAAACATAGTCAACCCATAACAAAGTGAGGGCTGTCAGCTACTTACTTTTTATTTTATTTCAGAACCAGTGGCACTTTTGAGTAACAATTCAAAAGTTGTCATGGGACTATGGGACAACGGTCCAAACCCATCAAGCTAAATTTAGTTTTAACTATGCATAATATATACGTGCATATAGTAAAAATATAATTTAGAGAGCATTAAACAATGCTATTTTCAGACTAAATTTTCAAAAACTTTCTGAGGAAGAACCCCCAGACTTCCCTTTTTGAGGGGTATATTTCTTACTCCCAAACCCTCCTGAACTCCCAACATATTTACAAATCCATGAATCACCACTATTAAGGACAGAAAAATCTAAACTGGCATAGGTGAATCTAGATGGCTTTCAATTCCTTGAGTTCTTATGTGGACACCCTGAGTATAGATGAGTATAATGTAGACACTGGTGGCGCAGTACTGTAACCCAGCTACTTGGGGACAAAGTGATGTGGAGATTATAGGTGATAGGTTCTATACTCGCTCCTCTTGATACCGACATGGCGTCTGCTCAATGGTTCCTATCAGAGTCGAAACTATTAAAGAAGTTTCAGGTGTCCATGATGGGTAGTAGTCAGTATCCGAATGTTGTGTACAGGAGAGAACAGAGTATCAGGCTTGTCAATTAGCTGAAAATCAGACCAATACTACATGGTTTGAATTTCATGTAAAGCTGTAGGTACCTTAGTCGCCCTGGCTATTGGGCTATTAACAAATTGCCTTTCTAAGGAACAGTTGATCTCAGTTAGTAACCAGACTAAACTCATATAATCATTCACATTCCCCTTAAAATATGCAGTACAAGTAAACGTCATACAACACAAATTTATTACAAGCGTAAAATACACAAATATATTACAATACAAGTACAAAATGCACAAATATTATGGTGACGAATTTTGGTGAATCACGCTCACCTTCCTCAGACCAGAGGGATTCACAAAATAAACCCTTTGATATTTGTGAATTTTGTACTTGTATAGTAATAAATCTTTGTTTTGTGATGTTTACTTGTACTGTACCAACAAGTATTATACTAATTAAAAAACTGCTTAAAATATGCACAACGGTGTGTCGGTGTCTCACATGTAAGAATGCAACAAACATTAGAAAAAAATCACAAATTGATTTGTGTAAGATATTGAAACAATCTGTTCAATATGGTAGTTTTCTGAATCTGATGGTTGATAGTGTCACACCTGGCTGATAAACAAAACATCAGAGTAAATGGACACAACTCTTTGCTAATTGACCTTTGTTTACTTAAATTTGCATTTTAACGAACACCTCACAGAACATTTAAATAATGAATAATGGAAGCACTTATCTCTGATGTCTTGTTACTGAACATCACTAATGGAGATCCCTCAACCCTCCCTTACACACAAAGCCAAGTGTGTATTGGACATCAACATTCGTTTTGAACTTTGTTAAACCCAGATTAATATGGTGTAGAGTAACTTCAGAGACTCAGTTACCGTTTAAAAAATTGTGATTATTGTAATATTTAATAAAATATCCATAAACTGGATGTTAATGTTTCATAGTAATTTATTGCCATTTACAATTACTTATTTAGTCCTTCAGTCTAATACTTACATTCTTACATATGAGATGCCGACCCAACGTTGTTGGTATTTTAAGGCGAATATGAATGGTTATATGAGTGTAGGATGAGTGTAGTCTGGTTACTAACTGAGTTCAACTGTTCCTCAGAAAGGGCAATTTATTAATAGCCCAACAGCCAGGCCAACTAAGGGACCTACAGCTTTACGTGGAAACCGAACCACGTAGTGCTGGTCTGATTTTCAGCTAATTGACAAGACTGATACTCAGTTATCTCCCCCACACAACATCCGCACAATGATCACCACCCAACATGGACACCCCAGACTTCTCTAGTAGTGTCCACGTCGATAGCAACCATCAAGCGGACGCCATGTCAGTATTAAGAGGACCGAGCATCCAACCTATCGCCTACAATCTCCCAAACACTTTGTCCCCATGTAGCTGGGTTACAGCACTGCACCACCAGTGCCGACATATTTATTAACTGGCTTTTATTTATTAACTGATAGGAAGCATTAAATTATATAAACTTTTATATTACTAATTACACAGTAAATACTGTTATCACTCTATTTTGTTTAAAAAAAAACTTAATTTTGGATTTAGGAGAGCACTAAGTAGTTCCACAGTTACTTAAATGGAATTAAAAAAGTGTTAAAATTACTGAGAGGGGAAAATACTATGTGGGGTATCTCAAGGTTCGGTTTTAAGCAATTTTATATGATTTATTAATGATTTTTTCAGTACAAGATTTGATGGTAAAGTTCCTGCCTTTGGTGCATAACTTTATGTAAAAGACTTATGGATTACTTTTCATTAAAAAGAGCCACGATTTCAATCATACTTAGTTAAGGCTTCGTAATAACGGATTAGTTTTAAGCACCGTCTTCCTCAAGTGTTCTTTAGGGCAAAAATAGAATTGTTAAAAAATGATTGTATGATAGTTGCTTATTGCAACGTATTACATGTGATGATTGTTTAATAATATATTCAGGCAATACCACAAAATATCTTTGTATCATATCTGACAGTTAATTTGATTGAAAAATGCATATAATTATGCTAACAAATAAACTTTTAGCTAGGGGTTGTTTTTTGTTTTCTTCAAAAAACATTTTCTCTTCAAATTCTTTACGTTAATATTTTGCTTTTATCTATTTATTATCAGCTTTAATAATAACGCTATTTATCTCTGTATCCTCTTCGGACCTAAAGAGTTAAGCGAAGAAAAAATATCTTAAAATTTGTTGATTGGGTTCCAAAAAAATCTAAAAACACATGTAGGAGTTCAAAAACAATTATTTTGACACATTTTTAGAAATACAGCATGTAACCTATAGGTACATTGGGTCTTAAATTCTATGATTTTTGAACATGTAAATTGTTCAATTTACAGTTCGTGGAATAGTTTGTTGCAATTTCTGTTAGTGCTCAGACACAAATAAACATTACATGAAGAACATTTTATTATACATTTAGGCGAGTTACATCCTGGAAAACAGCATCGGTTTGGTTAGCCACCTTCTGGCAACTCAGGCAAATGTCCCAATTTTGGATGTCCACACAACATCACTCAGCATTGGGGTCTTTCGCTTGGTGAAGGCTGTGGATGACATTCCTCTCCTTCTTCTACCTCTCTATGATGGTTTTCATCTATAGGATTAAACAGATTATAAGCTAAATCAATCCTAAAATCCATGTAATCAAAGCGATCACGTTTAGGTGTTCCCTCATTATCATCTGCTTTTCGACGGGCTATCCAGCCAGCAGCTGCTACAAAATCAAGTAAATGAAACACCAGTCTTACTGTGTCCATTTTTTTGTCCTGGCATCAAACAAGTAGTATGAAATGATGCAGTCCAAAAGATAAACACCGCCCACAGCAATGATGTTTGGTCGGCTTACATCAATGTATATTTTTTCTTTCTGATACCACCGACGACAAATAACAGTAGGGACAGATCCATGCATGTTTAAACTAAGTATCAATGGTTTATTATCAACCTATTTTAAAATGCAAGCCTGCCCATCTTCTCTTACAGCTTGGCAGTAGTAGCCACGACCTCTTCCTCTCAGCTCTGCATCTGTGAACAATGAAGCATCATTAGGTACCCTCTACTTTTGCAGAGTTCCAGTTCCTTGAAACCCTATAATATGTAATTCATCCAGAAGATCTACTGACGTAAAATAACAATCCATGAATATGGACATTTCTGTGGTAAATGTTCAGTCAACCTTACAATAGTCTTGCCTCCAATGTCTAAATTTGGGTACTGTAAATAATTTTTGTGATAAACTGTCTCCCTTCCCTTCATACAAAAAAAAATTTAATTGTAAACTATCTGGAGAACAAACTACAAAGTGCTATCCCAAATTGATTAGGCTTACCTTTGATGTGTTTCCTTATACTAGCATGACCCCAGAAGGGGGATCATTTGCTTATCAATTGAAACCTCCTCCCTTCGAGGATTTGAGAAACATCCTGCCCTCATTGAATAAGTGAGCGTAGCAACATTCCAGAATTTAGTACTGGATTTATCTTTATTAGTTACTGCTGCTTAATGTCTAACTCTAAAATTATTGCATATAAAAAAGTACTTGTTCCTTGGCATTACGTCAGCAATTTCAGACAACCTCGTTTTATTGCCCAGTACATACGAATTTGAGGGTATTTCAAATAAAACATAACTTTAGATATTCCTAGAAATTTAGAAATATCATTTAAGGTAACTGGTGTTTGATTACCAGTATTCACTAATATTTTCATAGAAGTTGACTCAACCATTGATACAAATAATTCTTTGGGCACATATTTTTGGAAACTTTCAATTGTACTGATCATGCCCAAGTTATCCGTACTTTCAAAAATTGGTGCTGGCGGCAAAGAATAAAAACAATCTGATAATTTTCAGCCACAAGCTTCGTACTCAATAGGCCCATTAGGCCTACTAATGTCATTCCTGCTAGTACTAGGAGCTGCTAAAACTATCTCTTCAGGAGGTGCATTATCAAATGCAGAGGGCAATTGGTTAACATCTTCATCACTTGAGTGTTGAACATCAATCAAGGATGTTGATTCTTGGAGGTGAAGGAATAACCCACGTTGGATCAGCATCTTCATCATCTGAGAGCTCCCTAATGTCTGACAGCTCGCTGAAGTCGAAGATCGACAAACTCCAGGGGTGTTTCTGTAATAAAAACAAACGAATTACATTTTTGTAAAATTACTAAATAATTATATAATCCAATAAAAGCTAGTAAACTAACTTTTAGTTTACAAAACTTCTAAAAAATAAGTAATTACAAAATTGTGTGCAATTTTAGCCTATATTTGAGATCCAATGTAACCCATAGGTTACATGCATATTGTATGGCTTGTAGATTAGAAAATATAATTCCAATATAATCATAGTGATATTGATTACTTACTTTGTGTGGAACTAGGAAGGTTAGGAAAATCACCTTCAAAGACATAAACAACTGGATTGACTGAGTTTCAAGCTGGTGCTTGGACTAGGAAGTGCTGCAGTCTAGTGGAAACTGGATGAACTGTTTGCAAGTACTTACTATCAATAGAACTAATTCCACAATATTTAAAACATTGTAACCGGTCTGAAGAGAGTATACAAAAGAGAAAGCCCTCACTCACTCATCACTAATTCACCCACTTCCCATAATCCTAAATAGTGAAATTTGGTAAAAATGTTTGTTGTAGGCTAAATAGGAGAACTAAAGTATTTACATCTTGATAAAATACTCCTAAAGGTTCAAAACCGTCTCTAAAATATTGTTCCATAAGAATAACATTGGGTTCTTCCCAATGTTACAAATTTCCTACAAGTTTTAGTAAATTTGTAAATAAGTAAACATGTTTATTTTGTATATTTGACATTTAGTTGGAAAATCCCAAGCTCCTAGTCCAGCCATTCATAATTCAGGTGTTTTACCTAATATAAGCATTTCCCATAATACAGATTTTGAGTAAGTAGATTATTTTGAAGATATAGATAAGATTAAAGGCAAGAAAGTCAAATGTCGTGGTAGATTTTGAGAGTGTATTAAGAGAAAGTAAACTTATTGTTTGGGTAGAATGTACTATGACCCGAAAGGGACAGGGGGGTTGAAGCTCTACAGAGAACACTGCAAGACATCCATAGCAACAGAAATGTGAAGGGAAGTATAGGCTAACAATGCTTTTAGCAGGAGACTTAAGACGGACTTTACCAGTAGTACCAAAGGTCACACAATGAGGTAAAAGTATTTGAAGTCATCACACTTATGGCCATCAGTGAAGCTCCTTTCTTTAAGCAATAATATGAGGGTCCACATTAGAGACAATGAGCTGGCAGGAAAATGTTCAGACTTCCTCATAGATTAAGCTTCATGAGGGGTAGATTAAGCTTATTAACACATTGAGTGTGGGCCACTCAGGTGCAGGAGGCGTGGCTCCGGTGCACAGGGCAAAGCCCTCGCCTACAGGCCACTGGGGTCTGCCTCATGTTCAAGATTCAAGATTTTATTTGTCGAAAACTTTACAAAAAGTATGACAACGTCAATAGCCTAAGTTACAGTGATGTTTTCACAATGTCATAATATTCACTAATATTATACAAACAATTATTAGTTAGTAGTCTCTTACAAAATGTCTTAAATTTAGTATAAGGCAACACTTTGATATAATCAGGTAGAGCATTGTACAATCGGATGCCCTGGTGTTCCACACTATTCATTGTACTTGGGTAGACACATCTCTTTACACTAAGATTATTTTTATGCCTAGTGTCATGCTGGTGGGTGTCTGCCATTTTAGGTAATTCATTCACTTTTTCTTTAGTCATTCCAACAGTACTGATTGGATATACACAGAAGTCAAGGACATGATACCCAGACTTCTAAAATAGGGCTTACAGTGAGTTTGTCCTGATACTCCACAAATCAACCTTATAGCTTTTTTTTGCATTGTAAAAAGTTTGGATGAATATCCAGAATTGCCCCACAATTCAATACCATAGTTGAGATGACTATGTATGTAAGCATAATAAATGAATAGAAGGACATCGGGAGTAACACTCTTCCTTAGGGAGCGTAAGACAAAAAGCCCCTTAGCTAACTTGGCAGAAGTATTGTCTATATGACTAGTCCACTTCAAGTCTGATTGGATAGAAATGCCTAAGAATTTTAATGAAGAGCTTTCATTTTTATGTAAACTTAGACTAAGTACCAAGTCCTGTACCTTCTCTCCATTCATTAACAGGTTATTTGCACTACACCAGCCCTGTATAATGACAGACGACACATCCAGCATATCACCAGCTTCCACAGATGATTTAGCCTTGATATTCAAACCCAAATCGTCCGCGAACAAGAAACTTAGTATATTGGGACCACTAATGTTAACAGGGAGATCATTAATGTAAAGAATAAATAGGGTTGGTCCCAATATAGAACCTTGCTGCACACCATGCTCAACTTGGAGAAGTGATGAAAAACTGCCATTCTTATAAACCCCTGTTGTCGATTATTAAGATAAGACTTAAAAAATTTAATGGTTGAATCGTCAGAAAAATAAAATGTTAATTTATCCAGCAAGACACTGTGATCCAGTGTGTCAAAGGCCCTGGACATATCAAAAGACCTGAAGACGACATTATTTTTTATCTTCCAATCCCTCATAACAATCTTTAATCAAAGATAAGACTGCCTTGGTTGTACTATGTTTGCATCTGAAACCAAATTGTCTTTCAGAAAAAAGACAATTATCCTCAAGAAAATCTACAATCTGCCTGTGGACAAGTCGTTCCAAGACCTTTGACACTATTGGAATGATGGAAATTGGCCTGTAGTTACATAAGTGATCTTTAGGCCCTTTTTTATGTATAGGTATAACCTTACTTATCTTGAAAACATCTGGATATATGCATTGATGTATAATCTGGTTAAAAAGATAGGTTAAAACTTCGCATATGTTCTTAGCACAAATCTTTAGAATTTTGGAGCTTAGGCCATAATAGTCAAGACAGGCACTGCCACTCAATTCATTAATTGTTCTAAAAACTTCCTCAACTGAAAACTCATGAAAAATAAAAGCAGGCTTATTTGTGAATGAATTATTATCGTATATTTTTTTCAAATAAAATGTATGGTCCTTAACATTCGCAGGAATATTTCCTCTAATTTTTCCAATACAATCAATAAAGTTTTCATTGAAAGAATCAGGTGACAGATTTTCAGGAATAGACAGAGGCTTACTATTACCTTTCTGATTTTGTTTAATTAAGTTCCAAATTGCTTTAGTTTTATTGTTAGAGCTACTTATAGTTTTGTTATTAAAAAGCAATTTGGCTTCTATTATTTCATTTTTGTAGCACTTTTTTGCCTGCTTATACTTTTCTAGTATTAGTTTGTTTAGATTAGTAGAATTTTTAACTATGTAATAAAGTTTATCTAATTCAAGCTTCATAGTAGCCAGACCTTGGTGGTACCAGTTGGTGTTTGCCTTTTTATTTCTATGAGAAAAGGTTTTCAGAGGCATTGCACAATCTACTGCCCAGAGTAAATAGCGAAAATATAGTCCAAATTTGCTATTAATATCAACATTACTATCATAAATATCTAGCCAGCTAATTTTATTTAAAAAATGTATCAAAGCTGTTGAATTAGAATGAGTTACAGTTCTATTTATGTTCCTATTTAAGAGTGATAGCTTGCTAGGACATGAAACTTCAATAGATGTTTGAAATAGAATAGGGTTATGATCGGAAACACCTGTGTGTAGCACACATGTACTCCATCTGTCGGGGTAAATTGAAGTAACAACATTATCAATGCAAGTGCCATCAGAGCCACTAGTAAGTAAGTTAGGTTGTGTAATCTCCAAAACTGTAATACTTAGGTCAAAACTATTAATTAAAATTTTAAGCTCAATTATATCATTTGAATTGCTCAGAAAATCCACATTAAAGTCACCAGCCATGATAATATTTAAGCTTTTGTCATGTAAGCTTGCAAGAACTTCATATAATTTTCTATAGAACGATAGCAGGCTGCCCTTGGGTGATCGATAAAAAGATACTAATATGGTTTCATAGTCAGGAAGAAAAGCGGTTGACATTTCAAAGACCAATTCTTCTGATACAACAGGGATTTTGTCATATTGATAAGATTGTATACCTTCCCTTACCAGTATAACAGAGCCACCATGCTTCTTGTTAAATCTACTGAAAAAAGATACTACATAAAAATCTGGTATAGCAATATTTTGAATATCAGTTTCACATAACCAATGCTCTGACAATGATATAACATCACAGTGGTTCTGAGATGCAATTATGCTTAGAATGTCAACTTTATTTACTAAAGACTGTATATTCCATTGCAGCAATGTAAGAGATTTGACTGGTACATCTTTATTGTTAGTGGAAGCACAACTTAAGTGGATTCCTGCAATATAATTCTTAGAATTGACCTTACTTACTAGGATATTATTTTTAACCTTGTTGTAAAAAGGTTTTTTGCTGGGTTAGTATAAGCATTGTCAGGTGTTGAGAAACCATGAAAAGGAGAACTCAGAGTAGTTGAAATATCACGCTTCCGCCCAGACATAGTTGATGGATCGTCATCTATATATTGAGTCAGGTTCTATGATCCATGGTGGTACTCCTCAGAGAGTCAGATGAAACAGTCCAAGAATTGAGAGAAGGCGTAGACTCTTGTTGTGTAGCTGAGTCACTGTCACAGCTAGGGTCTGATCAGAGGGTGAGGCACAGGATGTCCTTTTGGGAGAAGCCAGTCTGATAATTTCTTTTGAGATGAACCTCTTTCCTCTTCTGTTTACATGGAGCCCATGACGGGTGTGAAAAGACCTCTTTAACAGATGCAGATCCAGGACCTGGGCATGTTGACTTGAGTAAACAAGTCCTCTAATGTTGTTATTTATTTCTTTAATGAGTTCATTCTCTTTGCTGTCTTCCCTCAAATCATATCTATATGGAATTGTAGATAGAATAAGATTAGTATGTTGGAAAGACTTAATACTCTTCTTTAAATATTCTTTAAGATTATAGAGGAAAGAATGATTTTTTGCATGTGTGCAAATATTGTTAGTGCCCCCTATTACTACAATGTAATCATTTTTTGTGTACTTTTTAAAATCTGTTAGGTTTGATGCTGATTTTATTATTGTCTCGATAGGGGCACTAGGCTGTACATAATTAAATATATTTAGCTCGCTAGACTTATATAAGTCAAGGTAAGCTGATATGCCACGACCATGACTGTCGCTTAGTACAGTAATTCTATTAGTTTTAAGAAAATTTGTAGTTGAAGCAACTTTTAAGTTTTCCATTGGCAGTTTCTGCTGACTGAATTTATTTAATTTTCCATTTTCCTTGACCGGTTGTTTGATTAGTTCTGTGTTTTTGTATTTATTTTGCTTTAACACATCTTCTTGCTTCTCCAGAGTATTTTCCCTTCTTTCCACAAGTTTGTTACTATTAGGGTGCAAGCTTCTGGTCAGTTTAATGTTAGTATTAAGCTCTTTAAGGTTTTGTTTATGTGTACTCGTATGGTCCCCACTCTGTTTAATTATCATTGTTATTATTCCATCTAACAAAACATTGCAATACAAAGGGGATTGTTGCATGATTTGATTTAATGTACTTAATGAGTTTATTAGCTAGTATTTTAGCTGGGTCTAAGTTGTAGGACCCCATAGAGTTAAAGTGATAGAACTTATTAACATTACGAAAATAAGCCAGTAGAGACCAGTGCGTACCACTCTCTTCCATCTGAACACTTTCTGAGTCATTTATAGGCATAAAAATATATTGTTGTTTGTACAATTCCAGAGGTAGTATAATGTGATCAATTTCAGTAAGACATTTCAGAGCTTGTGCAATGACAGGGTTTACAATACATGCTGGCTTTTTATTGAGAATTTTACGATTAATGGTATCAAAATACAGTTGAATGACATCATCTACAATCCATTCATTACTGAGTAATGATTTTACTAGTGATAATTTACCCTCAGTCCCTGATACTACTGAGGCATTGTGTACTTGTTTATCCATAATTTGCCCTTTGGTTTTAGTAATAATGTCAGCGTAAGAATTTACACTATTGGTGTTCTTTGTTGAAATGGGTAGTGTAGAAATAGGGCTAGTTACATTTGGTGACACTTCCATGCTAACAGAAGTATCTACCACTGATTTCAATATCTTAGTTTTGTTTCCTGTTGCTTTAGAAGATTTATTAGTTGCTGGAGGTGAATGTCTTCTTAAGGGAGGAAGTTTTGTTTTTGTTTGAGATCTTGTTTTAATAATAGGACTATTTTTCAAGTTTTTTGTTATATTATTCATAGTCATAATAAATATAGTAGGAGTTCTTAATTAATCAACTTTGAGTTCAATGATATATAAAATTCAATTAAAAGTTGAAAAATATATTCCAAGTCATTCAATTCCACCCACTTTAAGTTTCATAATTTATTTATTTGCAGTAATTGGAAAGTTGTGGTTATTAGTCAAATATTTACTGTCAGCATGAAACATCAACAATGTTTACAAACCACATTCCCATCACTTGAAGCAAACAACACAGTATAGAGGTTGAAGGTCAGCTCAATCAGTGATAATAAATAAAGCATATGCCACACACAGGTATGCACATGTGTTCAGTAAGTAGTGACTGACTTACGTAGTTCTTCCTTTCTATTCACAACTTACCTATGTCCTATAAATTATTTTATTTCATTACTTTTTTCCCAGTTGTTTCAGTAATGCTTTTATTCTATACAAATAAACAATAATTAATGCAGTGTTCTATTCCATGTTTTGTTTTAAGTTAAGTGTTCAGTTTTCCTCCAAAATAAGGAAGACTACACCACAGTGAAAACATGTGGTTTATCATTAATAGAAAGTTCAAATTCTATAATGTCAATTTTCTTATATATATGTAAGTAAACTTACTAGTTTAATTATTACAAATTAAGTTTATACTTAATTGTTGAGTATTTAATCCTTGAAAGAGTGTTTTTGTCACTGTTTATATAAAAAAACTGTCAATTTATAACACTGCAACTATTGTAGCACTTTCTTCCATGTTTTGTATCTTCTGGAGCCACGCCTCTCTAATTCCAGTAGCCCGCACTAAACATGTTGAAGTGGCTTATTCTTACAACACTTCTGATATCTTTATCAAGATTTTCATCATACAAATTCTATAATTCTGATATTTGTAATTTTGTATTCTCATATTTAGAATCATACTCACAGGTTTTTGCCTT
This sequence comes from Stictocephala bisonia, assembly GCA_035578905.1. Classification (NCBI taxonomy): domain Eukaryota; kingdom Metazoa; phylum Arthropoda; class Insecta; order Hemiptera; family Membracidae; genus Stictocephala; species Stictocephala bisonia. Next base: position 5,615,774 of record JAQJVL010000008.1, read on the forward strand.
TTCATTTTTCCAAATCTTGTTCATTGGTGTCTTGATCCGTGAAAATGGTGAATATCTCTTTATCCTTTTCATGTAGTGATGACCATCAAATGTGGCCTTGGCTTCAACATAGTTCTTTTCAGTCAATTATTCTGCAGAATTGTGTACTGTTTTGCTACAGTAGGTAGTTCTAAGTACTATCATCAACTTACTCTCTTCATAATTACAGACTCAGATACACAATTCAAACCAATAATATAAATTTTTGTTTCACTTTCAAGTGCCAAATATGAAGACTGAATAACAAAAAAATACTATTTACAATGTAAATGAAAGTTATAGGGAATACTGGTTTACCAAAAAAATATGACTAAAAAGATATTAACCTTAAGTGTTTCTCTATTACTATACAATGATCAAGAATATAAACATTGTCAACAATTCCCTTTTTCTCTGATCTAAAACTTATTATTTTAAATTTAAAGTATTCTGACCAAACCTAAAAGCTAGTAAAAACTTATTAATAAACTAGTTTTTAAATTGTATAACTACCCTTTATAAAAACACGTTTAATTATTACAATTTTATAATCTAAACCAAGTGGTAGGTCTACTTTCGGAGCAGAAATCATGTATACCCGAGTTTCAGGGTTGTTTACTAAGAAACTAAGAGGCCTATGAAAAATCCAATTACACTTGGTTTCTCGTTTAATTGTACGTTATAACAATTGATTGATCAAGTGGTATTGCTCTGAATGGCGTATCTGAGTGTGTTTGTATTAAGAGAGTTAATAAGTAGAGGAAAGTACAGAGGACTGAAAAGAACTATGTCGAAGCACATGCTGCATTTAATATATTAAAATGATTTTAATTGATTTCAATCAATCACTTTAAAATCACTGAATTTACTTAAGCAAAAAAAGAGCAATGTGTCGTACCTACACATTTTATAAGGATTGCAACATGACCAAGTAATTAATTGTACAGCCTCTAAAATCCAAGAAAATGTTGTTTTCATAAATTGGTGAGTAATTTTTTCTTGAAAATAAAAAAAATTCTGAAATTTTTTAAACTTATAGAAAACATTCTTACCAATTGCGTGGTAAAATATAAATGCTATAAATTTACGAGTTTTCGAGAAATACAAGTTGATGCATAGCGAAAACTTTTTTGTTCTACTTAGGATAAATATTATTGAAAATTATAATAAAATTTAAAACTAATATTTAATAGTGTACAATCAAACAAAGAAAACAATGGTGTGATTGTATTTCTCGTAATCCTCTCAGTTTCTTAATGAACAACATTTAATCTCGGTTACACATAATTTCATGTGGAATAAAATCATAATTTCTCTATGTCATGCAGCGAGCACAGAATATAAATAGAGAGGCCACTCGTCACGGAGAGTGAAGCCAGACAATCTGCGGTGTTCACCACCGCAGATTGTCACTCACAATGATGGCGGCTGACAGTGAGTCACCCTAGTACCGAGCGTCTAAGCGCTCCTAACATGCATTGCGTCTTCATTTTCCCAGTGACTGTGCCTGCCCGCGTTTTAGTTAGACATTTGTCATTCCTCTTATATTTGTCTTCAGTTTATAAAATGCCACAAAGTTATATTGTATTTGGTTTCAATAACATAGGAAAAATTGACAGAGTTACCTATCACAGGTACATTTATTATTTTTATATAATCATAATACTTGTACATTACAATAATGTTTATTTTAAGTAAATTGGCTATTACAAATGTTTCAAAAATTTAAATTTTTAAAGCCACCAAGTTGCTAAGTTTGGTTAGGTTAGTATTTATATCATGTCAAAGTGTTATTGTAATATTTCTAAAACTATCATTTTTCCTATATTGTTAATCCATACAATTTTCAAGTTCAAAGTTTGGTTAGGTTGGTATTTAATACATGTCAAAGTTTTATTGTAATGTTTCTAAAACTATCATTTTTCCTATATTGTTAATCCATACAATTTTCAAGTTCAAAGTTTGGTTAGGTTAGTATTTATATCATGTCAAAGTGTTATTGTAATGTTTCTAAAACTATCATTTTTCCTATATTGTTAATCCATACAATTTTCAAGTTCAAAGTTTGGTTAGGTTAGTATTTATATCATGTCAAAGTGTTATTGTAATGTTTCTAAAACTATCATTTTTCCTATATTGTTAATCCTTACAATTTTCAAGTTCAAAGTTTGGTTAGGTTAGTATTTATATCATGTCAAAGTTTTATTGTAATGTTTCTAAAACTATCATTTTTCCTATATTGTTAATCCATACAATTTTCAAGTTCAAAGTTTGGTTAGGTTAGTATTTATATCATGTCAAAGTGTTATTGTAATATTTCTAAAACTATCATTTTTCCTATATTGTTAATCCATACAATTTTCAAGTTCAAAGTTTGGTTAGGTTAGTATTTATATCATGTCAAAGTTTTATTGTAATGTTTCTAAAACTATCATTTTTCCTATATTGTTAATCCATACAATTTTCAAGTTCAAAGTTTGGTTAGGTTAGTATTTATATCATGTCAAAGTGTTATTGTAATATTTCTAAAACTATCATTTTCCCTATATTGTTAATCCATACAATTTTCAAGTTCAAAGTTTGGTTAGGTTAGTATTTATATCATGTCAAAGTTTTATTGTAATATTTCTAAAACTATCATTTTTCCTATATTGTTAATCCATACAATTTTCAAGTTCAAAGTTTGGTTAGGTTGGTATTTAATTCATGTCAAAATTTTATTCTAATATTTCTACAACAATTATATTTGCTATATTGTTAATCCATGCAATTTTACATAGGCTCAATTTAGATAAGATAATTATCAATTTCATATTTGAGCGCTTATTTATATTTAATGTTCGCCTATAAATATAGTTAAAAAAATATTTATGACATTATCAAACATTATGCTCTTTAAGCCTACTAGCAAAAGCTTTACAGTTTCATTATAACATTTAAAGGTAAACATAAATTACTGTTTTAACCACTTATCATGTTTACGGTAAAAAGTTTTTTTACATAATATAACTTTTTTTAGAATACACATATTTTATGATTAACTTAATTTTTGTCACTGCGATGTTATGATAAGCAAATTAATTAAAATCATACTGGAAGCAAGAACAGTATATTGTTTTTCCTTCCATTTTAAACCGTAAAGGGTTAAATATAAAATATACAACACATATTTATTTTTTTAATTTTTTTAAATAATAAATAATAACAAGCCTAAATAACCCCTATTATTTTGTTTTAAATAATTATTAAAGCTATAAGCAAATACAATTTAATGTTGTACATTTGCTGAAACTCCCTTAGTCTAAAAGTAAACCGGTAGTTTGCCTTATAAGCGGGAAAAATAATTGTTTATTACATTTATTTAGATGAAATAAATACTAAATTATTTTGAGTACAGTATAACAATACATATCATGTAATATTTAACCGATATAAACATGAAACTTAAGAAACGTGCCATTTTAACAAAAGAATTAGCTACAGTACTTCAGAATCGCAGTAGTAGCCTACCGTGTCCCAACCGCCGCGCCAAGTTGATTTTTCTCTCCTCGTTTAACCCAAGTTATTGTCTTATCAATTGATCGTATTTTTTTCAAAAAAATATGTGACATATTTATTATGCTAAAACATAAGTTCATCTACACCCATTCACCCCTCATATTCGCCCATATCTTCACGATCAGTGTCTTAGAAATTAATAATGAATAATATTACTCTAATAATACTACAGTACGTTTATGGGTGGTTGGGAGGCTCAATACCACTATACTCAGCAGTTATGTCACTGTCGCTAATAATACTACAGTACGTTTATGGGTGGTTGGGAGGCTCAATACCACTATACTCAGCAGTTATGTCACTGTCGCTAATAACTATTACGTTGTTAAGTGAATAAATGAATTTATTCTCTATGAAATGTATAATAATAAAACTGAAACAGCTAAATTTTTTTTAAATTAAGTTCATACATCATAAAGCTTATTCTGCGTTAATATATAGATATAAATATTATTTTAATTAATGAACAAATCTGTGTATTCTACTTGAGATCTGACTTACTGATTTTAATACAAAGCAATTTAAAAGCTGTACTGTGCGACCAAGCTCGGCAAGCAAGCGTTTTCATCGTCTGCTCCTGTTGATCTAGACTCAACTACCAATCTAGACTAGGATTAATTAAACATACTAAAGAAAATATTACAGCAAATCAAATGTAAAAAACAAGATCAGGCAACAGCAGAGTGGCCGGACATGATGAAAGAACAAGAAAGCTTCAGAAATAGTTCTGAATTCTACATTAAGTTAATTTTAATAATCAAACAAAAACAATTAACACATATCGCAGCACTCAAACTCATCAATGATTACCTGTTCACTACTCATACCAACTCAGGTTAATTGCTCTTGGATCAAGGCACTGCCTATAATATCTGGATTTATATGCTACATGGCTAACAAAACTAAACACATTGTTTATATGTTTACATTCTGAGATGCTACATATTTTATGGTACGAATATTTTTAAAAACTTCCATTTTAAGCTTGGAGTTTTGGCTAACGAACTGAAAGCTTTTAGACAGAACAAAGAATTTTTCCACAGCTTTTTTACATGTACTTTACTTTTGGCTACACTAAACCTCTCTACACAATTGTATTTCATTGACATCTGGGGATATATATAAAGAATGTATAGGTAGAAGGGTAATAAATAACAAGACTATTTAAAATAAACACATTTACTAAGCTATGTGCTAACACAACAAAGCATTATTGTCAGTAATAATGCACTAAATCAATTTAAAAAACAAAACAACATAGTAATTAACATAAATATTAAATTTTTTTATTAATAACAGAGTTAGCTGGAATAAACCTGCGTAGTATAAAGTATATTGAAGTATTTCAGTCTAAATAAAAAGTGCTTCAAGACATTATTAGTAAAATATATATTCATACAAACTTCATAAAATTTACGGGATGGTTAGATAATTTAAAAAAGCTTTCACAAAATTAGAAAAAAACTTAAAATTAGATTTGATTTGTAGTACCTATTTTTTTATTAAAATTGTTTTAAACAAAAACTGAGACTATAGTAAAAGTTTGATTTTTTCAGTCTATAACTTATAAGTATAAAAATATAATTTGGAAGTAAATTTTATTTGAAACTATATTTCGTCAACAGTCACTAGTTTGAGCACTGGCACTTTAGAGGCTGTCCAATCAGGAGAGGCCTTAACATTCATCAATCACAGACTAGAACATATGTTTATACAAAAATCTTATCGTAAGGTTGTTCAAAAGACACTTTACATTTTCATAATCAAGAGAGATAGTGGACACTTACACAGATCATTGGAACAAGTATACAGTACTCCCTCACTATCTAACTTTCTCAAACAATACAAGTTACAACCGATTTAAATACAATAAATTAAAGCATCTAATGGAACTTAATATTAACTGTACAATAAAATTATTATGTTCACATACTATTTATAAAGAAATTAGATACAAACAGCCAAGATGATTTAACATGTTTAATCTACCATTACAAAAAAACCAGTGGTGAAAGTGCACCAATTAAAAATCAAGTAAAATAAATTGGTATGGAGAAACTGATCATAAATTACGACAAGTCTTTTTACTTGATCATACAAAATAATTTTAAATTGAATTAAAAGATGGTCAAAGTTCCTTTCCATTAAAAAAATATAACAAATTTTTTATTTTAGCTGGCACTTACAGTATTGGATAGACACTTGAAAGACTTGTATGATAGACATTATAAGCTACAAGTATATGTTTGCTACATCAATGGCATACAATGATGGTCCTACAAGATTAAATATGGCAGCAACTTTGGTACTAGAATACCAATAAACTACGTATGTATCAACATAATATATAATGTACATGATTTAGATCATATCCAAACCTGATAGACACTGTTAAGTTTTTGAATTATCTACAACTGAGTTATAAGCCCTCACAGAGGTCATCAAACAGTTTGCATAAATTACACAAACAGAGCACCAGTCCAGTACACAGTTCGGAGGACTTTTACAGAGCAGTCTTTTTGAGTGAATCTTCCAAGAGGTACACAGTCTTCCTTTATGAAATCAAACACTATGTGGTCTGTTGATGTGCAGCCTAAGACTAGCTGAAACCAAATATTCTCTTCTTCTAGCAGCTAGGTAGTTGTTTATTAACGAAGAGGCAATCTCTTCTAAGTTTTTATGCAGTCTTCAATGAAATACTGGAGTTTACACTGCAACAAGTTCAATACTGTTGTTAAAACAAAAACAGAGAGAAACAATAAAACCCCTATTATTGACTAATATCCTAAAGAGCTCTCTGAACAATAGTTTGACACAATATAGCTGGAAGAGTTTTGGAGGGTGTTGTGCATTTTGGCTATATACATGTTGTCAACTCACATGAGTGGTTTAGAACTCACTTTATTAAAGCCAATAGCCTCATTGTTTTCAGTTTTCTATTAAATATAGTAGACCCTGGTTATAACGCACATTTGAGGAGATAAATACAGACCCTCATTATAAACGAACTGCATAACTTCAACAGCTATTATAGAAAACAATAAACAGTGTGTTTACTTACACTGTTTGTGTTTACTTACATGTATTCAAATAAGGTTTCTTTATTTGAATACAGTGCTTAGTAATCATTTTTATGTGAGACTAGAAATTTAAGAAAATGTGTCAGCAATATGAAGAAAATTCAAGCCTTAACTACTGTTACTGTAACAGTACAGTAGTTTAAGTTCGTTTTTTGCAATGTAACTAATGCAACACATCTCTGGTATTACGTATTCAAAGAAGGGAAATGGGCCATTTCTTTCCCAAACAATATTATCGCACAGTGCTACAATGTATTTGAAAAAATAACGTACATAACTTTTGAGCAGGAAGCCACACTCTTCTTTACCTACACAAAAATATCATACGGTGCAACATTAAATTGTATTTGACTAGAGCAGGGAGCCATAACCTTGCTTTCCACTACAAACCCATTATTTTAGCATCTATCAGCATTTATTTAATCACTCTCTCTTTCCCAATCAAAATCATAAATATTCAGTATTGTAATTTGAAGAATTAAGACACAGTATAATCTTTACAAATAAATTTATTTTATTTAAACAATATTACAGTACAATAGAGTTATGAAACATACAGCACGTAATTTATTTACATGCTACTATTCTGCCTTAATATAGAACTCAAAAATATTCTCCATGAGTCACCAGGCTAAGGCCGTGCGAGGACGTTGAGACATGATGAACCCCACATTATACCCGATACAGCGGTTCATCAGATTGCGTTATATGGAGACTACTATAATAGTAATAATAAAAAGCAATTAGAGGTAATTTTCAATTGTTTTTATTAAATTGAAATTGAGTTAATTTAAAAAAATATTAAACTTTATTTCATGATCTTTAAATTAAATCTATTAGCCATTAATCTGAGTAAGTACTTACTTTGTAGTATAATGTTTACATACGGTATACCTAATTAGAGAAGTTTCTAAAAACTTGCTCATCTTGCCTAGTTTAAATTTTAGCAAAAATCTATTTTGGAAACATCAACTCAATCGTAGATATTGTTTATGTACAACAAGGTCAATCATAAATAAGCTGCACTCTTAACACGTTATGTGGGTGGTGGCCCTCTACAATAAATCAATATTATTTAGGTTTCATAAGAAAGACTGATAATTTAAACAAAAAGAGAAGGTGAATTACATGAATTGTCTTTATTAAATATACTTCAAAATAATTCAAATTGACGAGGTTAGGACTACTAGGTTGCCCCTTACACCAAATCACTAACCGATAATATCAAACTTCATAATCACAATTATACAATTTAACTATAATTCAAATTTATTAGTAAAAAGGGATATATTAAAAAATAATAACCACAAATAAAAATAATTGTTTCACTGTTTAATAATAAATATAAAGGAAGTTTAAAGGTTGTAATACAATTTAAATTTTTTTTTTTTAATTACGTTAAAACTCTGTAGAAATGCTGAACCAACCTTAAACTATATTAAGTAACACTCTTTTATCATTTTTTTTATCTATTGGATTACTACTACAGTAAAACCTCACTAACTCGACACTTTGTGGACCCGCAGGTTATCAAGTCATCCAGAACATTGGCATTTTTTATGTATTTTAGTAAATAATCTCACGATAGATTTGAATCACATATTAAATTTATCACTTACATGTATTTAGTTACTGTATCTGCAAAGAAATATTAAATATCCTATGAGTTTAGGCTCGTTTCGGCTATCCTAAAGTTGAATACACATAACCTTAAGTCAGCTAGACTTGCATCCTACCATCTGTTAACTGTGGAGTTACCCATGTCGAGTTAGTGAGGTTTCACTGTATCTACATTTAGTAGAGAAAGTGGGAAATGAGCATGTTCTCTGATATAAAGGAATTTGGATTGCATAGCAAAAGATAAAACTGCAATAGAAAGTTTTAAAAAACTATAACTTTATAAAGAATAGGTTGGGTAATTTTTTTTTAAAACTTCATTTAAGAAAATCTGCAGTTTTGATCTACAAAATGTACTTCAATAAAACCACATACAATTCTTCTTTTATAAAAAAAAAACACAACTAACCAAGCTAACAATTTTGAATTGAAAAAGGTTACTTAACCAAAGAACTAATTATTAAGAGGATTATTTCAAATGTTGTCAAAAGCTGTTCGCAATATTACAGAATCTGAATTTGTATATGCTGAAATTTGCATGCAGACAATAAGTTGAAAATGTTCATGTAAGAGAAATTGATGTATGTATATACATTATAGAATTTAAGTTGATGTTGGTTAAATTTTATTCTGTATGTCTGCAAAACGTTGGTTGAATAACTAATCTAGAGCAAATCATAATATTTAAGCAAGTAAGTAAAAATGGCTGTATGAAAAAACTTGTTTCAAAACTGACAGTTATGGAATGTTGGTAGTATGTTGATTGGGGATTTACATGATGCCTTAGTATCTTCTTTAGTTATCAAAGAAATCATTAAATATTAAATTTGGTTTAGTAAATATTTTTAATTTAGAAAAAGGTCATTTTCAACACCCTGTGAAAAAAATGTAGACATTTAGTAAGTAGCACACATATTTTTTTATTAAAAGGTAAAGAGGAGCATAGATGGATATAAGTGATTTCTGATTTTTAGTTATTAACTAAAAAAACCCTTCCTATCAACACCAAATTGGTGTTGATAGGAAGGGATATGAGGAGGTGATAGGGAGTTTTGGATATGGGAATAGGAATGTGGAAGGGAGGAGATTGCTGGATATGTGTCAAAGGAATGCGTTGACGATTGGAAACGGGAAATTCCGAAAGAGAGAGAGTCATATGGTGACGAGATACAGCTGGGATGGGGTACAAAAGAGTGTCATCGACTACATCATAATGGACAGGGAATGGGGGGGGAAAATCCTGGATGTGAAGGTGATACCCAGCGTGAGTATGGGTGGGGACCACAGGCTGCTGGTCGGGGTGTTTCGGATTAAAATGAAAGAAGTTGCGACAAGCAAACCTATAAGAAGAATAAAATGCTGGAAATTACTGGAAGAGGAAAAAAGAGAAGAATTCAAGAGGATAGTGAAACAACACTTACCAAGGACGGAAGTAGGTGATGTGGAAAGTGAATGGAAGCTCTTCAAAGAGTCACTGGTAAGCGCAGCGGAAAGGGTATGTGGAAGAACATCGGGAAGGAAGAGAGATAAGCAAACGTGTTGGTGGAATGAGGAGACAAGACGGGGGGTAAAGGAAAAGAATAGAGCTTGGAGGAAATGGTGGAAGTCAAGATCCCAGGCAGATAGAGAGGACTACATAAGGAAAAAGAGGGAAAGTGGAAAGATAGTAAAAGAAGCGAAGGAGAGAGCTTGGGAGTCATTCACAGATAAGTTGGAGAGGGATATGGAAGGAAACAAAAAGCTATTTTACAGCATGATGAAAAACAAGAAAAGGAAAACAGAGAGTGCCCTGACGATGAAAAGAGAAGACGGAGAGCTGGTGGGGGGTGAAGAAATCAAAGGAGTGTGGAAAAATTATTTTCAAAAACTACTGAATGAAGGGTATATTGATGGGGAGGAAGAAGACAATGATTATTATCTGGAGGGTTTGGAAGGTATAAGTTGGAAGGAGACAGAGGATGCTTTGAAAAGAGTGAAAAATGGGAAGTCTGCAGGACCGGATGAGATATCAATAGACATGATCAAAACATTGGGTCCTATAGGAATACATTGGCTGCAGAGGGTGTTTGGATGTGTATGGAGGAGTAGAAGAGTACCGGACGATTGGGGAAAGGGAGAAATTATAACACTGCACAAGAAGGGGAGCAGAAGAGAGTGTAAAAACTATAGAGGAATAACTTTGACGAGCCAGGTGACCAAGGTGTTTGAGAGAATATTGTTAAACAGGATAGAAGGAACAGTGGAGGAACAGATGGGTGAGGAACAACATGGGTTCAGGAAAGGAAGAAGCACCATAGATCTGATTTTTGCAGTGCGGCAAATGATCGAGAAGTATTGGGAATATGACAAGAAGTTGTTCATGGTGTTCATAGATGTGGAAAAAGCATATGATACTGTTAACAGAAGTAGTATATGGGAGAGCTTGAGGAGGATAGGAATAGATGAAAGAATGATTGGATGGATGAAGGAGTTATATAGGACACATAGATGTAGGGTTAGAACTAGTATGGGGACTACTGAGTGGTTTGAAGTAAAAAAGGGGTTGAAGCAAGGGAGTGTTTTATCACCAGTTTTGTTCAATGTAATAATGGAGGTGATGCTGAGGGAAATTAAGGAGGATGTAGGAGGAGGGGTGAATGCGATGTTGTTTGCGGACGACATTATGTTGTGGGGGGAAAGTATAGAAGAAGTGCAGGAGGTATTGAATAAGTGGAGTGTAAAGATGATGGAGAGAGGTCTGAAGGTGAGCATGGAGAAGAGTGAGGTGATGGTGGTGGGTAGAGATACGGACCTGGGAGGGGTCGTGGAGTTGAATGGGGAGAGCTTGAAGAAGGTGGAGGAGTTTAAGTATTTGGGAACAGTGTTATCGAGCAATGGGAAAATGGAGCAAGAAATAAGTAACAGATTGGAAGTGGGTGGTAGGTTTTTTGGAAGCGTGAAACACCTGGTATGGGATGGAAGTGTACCGCAAAGGGCCAAGGTAGCAATGTTTAAAACTTATTATAAACCCATGGTGACGTATGGAGCTGAGACGTGGAGATTATCGGAAAGGGAGTGGAGTAGGATACAAGCGGGGGAGATGAGATTTCTAAGAGCCATCAAAGGCAAAACACGAAGAGATAGGATCCAGAATGACGAGATAAGAAGAGGTTTAACTGAAGAGAGTTTGAGAATGGGGGTGGAGAGGTCACGGTTAAGATGGTACGGGCATGTGAAGAGGATGAGACAAGAAAGAATACCTAGAAGAATGGAGGAGATGGAAGTGGTGGGCAGAAGACCCAGAGGAAGACCTAGGAGAAGATGGTTGGATGGCGTGAAAGTCGATGTGGAGAAGAGGGGGGTTGTGTGGGGGGAGGTGATGAGAAGAGAGATGTGGAATAACAAACAGGAATGGAGAGGCTTGGTGAACGCCCGAACCCAGGAGTGAACTGGAGCGGGTTTCCGGATATGTATGTATGTATGTAGTTATTAACTAATATCAACAATCTAATAAATGTCCATTTGTTAATAGTTCAGAACAAAGACTTGTAGTTTATTATGAAATACGAACCATAAGAATAAGTTTAATTTTACTTCCCATGTTAATAGTTTGAGCCTTAGTCTTTACTTCCCATGTTAATAGTTTGAGCCTTAGTCTTTACTTCCCATGTTAATAGTTTGAGCCTTAGTCTACTTCCCATGTTAATAGTTTGAGCCTTAGTCTTTTTTCAAAACAAAGTCCAATAACCATAATTTGCTCAAATTACCACATCACATTTATTCATAAGTGCACTTAATGATTACGACCATAGTGTTTTGACATGACAAAACTCAACTCATAATTGATCAGTTCAAAGATGAATAAAAATATCCTGTTTCCAAGTACTAAACTAAAACACTTTGGAAACACATGTCTATAGGACAATTACATGGTGTTTAGCTTGATATAATCATAATAAGTTCTAGTACAATTTTAAATGATTCTAAAAAGACTCTAAAGAAAGTAATACCATTGATTTTATACACAAATAGATTTTCCATCCAATGTTAAATTTTGAGTCTCAAAATATCAGCTGTTTTTATAGTCCATTGTGGAGCGCTAGTGTAGTCCCATGTAAATGTAATGCAATTTAAACCAGCTGTGGTTGCGGGCCACACAAACTAACAAAATTACTGGCACAGATATTCCTATTAGATGGTTTATCTATTGTAGGTTTATATAATCAATGGTAATACCTACCAATTAACAAACAACCTCAACTGTCCAGACTGCTGTCATCAGTTCAGCTGTGCCATAACAATTTCCTTTTTATTTTGTATCCATAGTATTTGTTATTTTCTCATTTCATATGTCCATGTTTACAGGTTAAAGTTTTAAAATATATTATTCAGATATTTTTTAGACCTTATGCTGGAGCAAGCCATCTTATAAAACTTGTTTTGATGTAAATTTAGCTCTTAAGAACTTTGATTATATGAAATGAAAACGTAATGTAGATTTTCTTCATACACTGTTTGTAAATGTCCCATAAAATCCTTAATACTCCATTAAAATAAATGTTACATTCTATATATTTTATTTTGCATGACTTAAATGCTTTAATAGTGAATACAGACTGTTTGGATGTAACTGAACCCAATTATGAGATATGTTATTACAAATACCTCATAAATGAGCGTACAGCCTTTATTTAAAAAATGTACCTGTATCAAAACAGCTGGGATTGATGTATCTTATGAGGTCATGTTCAGACATTTGGGCTAGTTCTTGGATGCCCTCCTCAACCTTCTTGACCGCCTGGGCTGAAGCAGTTTGGGTCTGCACAACTGTTGTTGCTCCTGCTGGCGTTACATAAGATGGCTGCTCCTTCCTTTCTCGTTTGATATCGCTAGATTGCATTTCCTGACAACGGTCATATTGAGCCAAAGTCACAATTTGTACTGGTAACCTTTGTGTGATGTCAGAGTTACTTTGTTCAAAGTGGCTGAGACCCTTTTGTTGGAATTGAGAACTTTGAGAACATTGTATTTGCAACTCAGGTGGTTGAACACTAAGTGTCGAGTTATCATTTAGTGTCAGATCCGGAGATGAAAGTGACCGAGGAGTGTTCATAACGATGTTGGAAGTTCTTATTTCCATTGGCTGAGGATTGTGCATAGTTAACCCTGTCGGAGATAAAGTACTGTTCAGAGACATTCCTGAAGGTGTGAGAAGGCAAGCTGGACCTTGATGGGATGGTGATGAAGACAATAATTCAGGACTGCTAATAGATCTGTTGTCCGAAGTTGTCAAAGTCTGTGAATTAATTAGAGACAGAGGACTTGAAATTCTCATTGACTGAGTACTAACAAGTGACGCTGACTCTGAATGATGTGCCTGACTTGAGCTTAGGGCTTGAGATGAAATCTGATCTAGAGAAACTTGAAGGGTAGGTATAGCTTGATTTGGTGAGTGTTGTGGTGAAGTCTGAATTGAACTGTTCAAATTATCCAGAGTCATCATCGGCTGAGGTGAGGTCCGAGTTACTCCCATCACTTGTGTGTTAAGATGATGTTCCAGAGAAGCCTGAAGGTTGGAAAGTACTTGGGATTGACTCACAGCAGCTTGAATTTGTGGATTTGTTGTCAATGAAAGATTATCTGTGATAGAACTTTGAGTCTGCTGGGTTGGTGTTAATACTTGGGAAGTCAATTGGTCCAAGGACATATGAAGGTTATTCAATGTCTGAGATTGGTTTGCTGTAACCTGTGAAGTCTCTGTTGAAAGATTCAGATTGCTCTGTGAATGTGACATTTGAACCATGGGTGACTGAGGTAAATCTATTACCTGTGATGAAAGATGATGCTCTAGAGAAGCTTGCAAATTTGAAATAGCTTGGGCTTGATTAACAGCAGCTTGGACTTCAGGGGAAGTTCGAAGTGAAGAATTTAATACCAATGTTCTATTAGCCAGTGACTCATGGTTTGGTTGAACAGATCTCATCATTTGGGATGATAACTGGTGTTCTAACGTAGCCTGGAGATTAGACAAAGCTTGGGCAGCATCATTTACTGAAGTTGGAGCTGCTGTATGCATAACACTAGAAACATCATTCAAAGACGGACTACTTGACTGAACAGATTCAGAATGTGGTATTTGAGTGGAGTTTGCAGAAGATTGAGAAGACAAATGTTGTTCCAAAGATACTTGAATGTTTGAATATTGTTGAGTCTCATTTGGTGTATTTTGTGAAGTTGTTGATATCAAATTATCAAAGTTAGAATGATCTAACTGAGGAGAGTTTAGATTATGAGGAGACAATTTTGGCTCTAGGGAGATCTGAAGATTTGTAGTATCTGAATGTGGCACTAAATTACTCAAATTAGAATGATTAGCATTGACTACAACAGTTCTCGGAGAAAGTTGGTGATTTAATGTTGCCTGCAGATTTGCCAGTTGTTGAGCATGGCTTGTGGGAACCTGAGAATCAGTTTGCATTAAATTATTCAAATCAGTACAATTCAGCTCTGATGAGCTGATGGGAGTTACAGACTGGTTTGATAGCTGTTCCTCAATAGATGCCTTTAGGTCTGACAATACTTGGGCATGATTTGCTGAAACCTGTGGAGAGGATTGCATCAAACTAGTCATATTAGTCTGAGATGTCTTAATGCTCTGATTACTTAGCTGGTCCAGCGTAGCTTGAATACTGGATACTGTCTGCTCTTGATTCACAGATGCTTGCTGCGAAGAGTTGTTTAATAGAGAACAAAGATTTCCTTCGTTAATAGATGAAAGATTTTGAGAAGTTGTTATTGGAATTGTCCCTGGTTGCATTATACTCTGAACGTTTGTTTTAGTTTCACTTGTTTCACTACCAACCAATTCACCCATAGAGGCATCAGAAGTACCAGGTGACATTGAGACTGACGACTCTGGATTGGGACTGATGTGACTTTCGGCAGCTGAATTGACAAAAGCATCAAGTCTTTCTGTCATCTCTGCTGCTTGCTTTTTCATCAATGAATTTACCAACAGATCAATACCTACATTTTGTTGCTCAGAGATTTGCTTACGTTGCTGTGAATCTGTTACAGTAAGATTATCTGTAAGCTTTTTTTGTATCATCGGTGAATTAACAATCACGCTTAAATTCTCTTGATTTGAGTGGGAAGCAGAAGAGTTAGCAGTCAGGTTTCTAGTATCAAAAGGAATTGATGACGATTGATTAACAGTAGTCAAAAGGTTTGATGAATCACCAGAAAATGTGGGATTGTTAACCGAAGGAATCATTATTTGAGGCACATCTTTGACCAAATGAGATGGCACTGGTTTGCTAGCGTATTCAACGTTACCCTCAATGTTAGACAGATAACTGCTAACATTGATTGTAGGAAGAGAATTGTTACTGACAAATCTATGAAAAGTGTCCATAGAAGGAGACCTTGTACTACAAAGGTCAGATCCATTCACCATCTGTTGCTTGGAAGTGTCCAGAACCACATCAGGCACCTCACGTTTCATGTCCTCAGGTGCTATCTGGTCAGGCACAATCATCTGCACTGAAGATCTCCGAGGAGGAAGGGGAAGCAAAGAAGATGGAGGTGGCATAATCACATCTGCAGGCTTTTCCCAAATCATCACAGGATGCACTTTTTCTTCTTTTTCTGTAACAGAAACTAAATGATTTCAATAGATTTCACGGATCATATCAGACCTGAAATAACAACATATACATTTAGTTAGCTAATGTATTGATTAAATTTGGGTAGCTAATATCTCTAAGTGGTTTATGTTTTTAAATTAATTTAAATTTAACAATTGTAAACTCAATTAGCATCAAAATACTTTTATTATAAAAATAAATAGATAACAATTTTGATAACTATAATCACAATTACTGTGTTCCTATTTGTAATAATAAAAATATTGATAATAGCATAATTATTATATAAATTAAAACAGTAAAAAAAGTGTAATACAAATTAATGCAGAAATTGCATGACAAGGGCTCAAACAAAAATAAGCACCGAGGAAAGTTTTTTGTTTCACACATAACTGCTTATTTCTGTATATTTGAGGATAGAGGTTATGAAGGACTAGCCTAAACATCAATGGCAAATATAGAGCACCAGTCTTTATCTGAGCAGATAAGTCCACATAAACATATCTGAGAAATCAAATAAAAAAATACTGTACTGTATAAAAATGTTCAGTGCTACTTCTATAGGCTTTCATATAAAAAATATGTCTTGAAGCAACAAAGAAAACTGAGGACACAGTTGTTCGTAAACAAATTAAATAAGTGTTTTTTATCATATCGCTCCCTGTAAACTGCATCAGCTCTCAGATCAGAACAATGGGAATGGGCCATAAGTGGGCTGCAACATCTGGAGACCCCCATATCTCGTTAAATGATAAACCATGGCTTCTCCTTCATTAGCCAACAAAAATTAACTAGCCAAATAAATACAGTTCACATCATTACATAACAGACGCATTAGTTGGCAATAACCAATCAACCCATTTTAGATGTGACTAAGTATCCAGTTAGGGTTGTTTGGTAACTGAAGAAGGGGCAAGTGGCGAAAATCACCTGTTATTAGATTATAGCAAAGCTTTTGACAGTTTAAGCAATGACAAACTGCTAAAAAAGGTGGAAAATATTGGCATTGGAATAAATGTGTCAGATGGTTTAAGAGCTTTCTTTCCATGTGGGCTAAAAACTGTAGAGATTATAATTACCTACAGAATAAAATGTCATTCTACGCAACTAACCGTTCCAAGTACCTCAGGTTCAATCATCTTTATTATACAGAGTTGGGCAAAAGTCTGGAGACGGTTTAATAGTTTTATTATTAATTGGACTAGAGATTTAAAACTTAACTAATTAAATTGAAAACTAAAAACAAATTTTTTAATGTTCTTACTGACTCTCTACCTCCAGTGGGGGACGGCCCACAAAGAGTAAGTATATAGTTTTTGATGTAAGCATAGGTCGATGTGCATACCATTTAAAGGTCTTAATTAGTAGATCACATCATGCCCCAAATTAGACCTCAAAAGGTTAATCCTAAACAAAATGGTGGTGCTCAAAAGTGTCAATACTGATCTTATGTGCAAGTTCAAGAATGGCTCAATTTTATTGTTACCATACCAGATGAAGCTACAAAACTTCACAAATGATTACTGTACACAAACACCTACTTTAAGATTGATTTGGTGTCCTGCTTTTCTTCTGTGGGAATGGTCCACTAAGAGTCAGTAGAAAATTTCAATTTAAGATTTTAAACCGCCACCATTTTATAACAGATACAGATTTTGAAGTGTGGTTTGACATGCACATCCTTTGCTTGACCAGCCCTTTAAAAGGATGTGCATATCAACCTTTGCTTGTATTAAAAATTCAATTCAATTCAATAATTCTTTATTCGTTACTGTACAGTAAATATACAAGAGTATAAAATGTACAAGAATTACGTCAACATTGTATAGTTATAATATATAAACATTTCAACATCCTCAGACATTAATCTTTAGAAAATTACCCTTATAATTATTGGCCTAACCTAGTTCAAAATACTCCCCAAAAGAATATAGCGGGTTTTCTAACAAATGTTCTTTTAATTTTCGTTTGAATTTAACCTTGTTGGTTATGTCCTTTATATATTGGGGTAAGTTATAAAATTTACTGCCCTGACATGAAAGTTTCTTTTTTAAAAGTTTCAGATTGTGGTAATTGTGGTAGAAGCAATTCTCCTCCTATGCCTTATGTCATAAGAGTGGGAGTTTCCTATTCATGATACCAATTCCAGTGACTTCTTGACAATCATAATTGTTTTATGTATATATATATATATCGAGTACACAATCATGATCTTCTGTTCCATGACAAACTTATAGAAGTAACATAGTCTAGATTTAAAATTACTCAAAGTCCAAGCTTTTGTAATCTTAATATTCTATCCAAATTATCTTTTGTAAATGCTCTGTAAATACTGATGCCAAATGAGATAGCTGAATGAATAAATGCGAAGTAAACAGTCTTCAGAATTTTTCAGAGCACAATTTGGAAAGTCAATAAAGAGCATAAATACCTGAGCAAACTTTATGTAAGACACGATCTACACGTTTATTTTCCAACTGAGGTTTTCATCAATTACTAGCCCTAAACATTTTGTTTCTACTTCTTGATATACAGGTGTATTATCTATGTTTAATTTTGGTGTTTGAAGATTTTTAATATTTTTTGTTTTGAAGTGAATGTATTTTCTTTTGTCAGGATTCAACAATAATTGATGATTACATAAAAATTCATTAATTTTATTTAAATTTATTGACGACTTTAGTTCCAGGTTATTAATATCAGAATCACTTAGCATTAAATTGGCATCATCTGCATATAAAGTTATATTCTTACCTGAACTTCCATGATTAGTTCCACTGACTCCTTGTGAACTATTCCCACAGAAGAATATCAGGACACCGAATCCATCTTAAAGTAGGTGTTTGTGTACAGTAATCATGTGTAAGGTTTTGTAGCTTCATCTGATATGGTTACAATAAAATTTACCCATTCTTGAATTTGCACATAAGATCAGTATTAAAACTTTCAAGCACTGCCACTTTGTTTAGGACTAACAACATTTGGAGCATGATGATCTACTACTTAAGACCTTTAAATGGTATGCACATCGACCTATGCTTACATTAAAAATTATATACTTACTATTTGTGGGCCGTCGCCCACTGGAGGTAGAGTCAATAAGAATGTTAAAAAACTAGTTTTTTTATTTAACTAGTTAAGTTTTAATCCTCTAGTTCAATTAATAATAAAACTATTAAACCGCCTCCAGACTTTTGCCCAACCCTGTTTAAGTAAGAGATGTGCCAAGCTAACTTTGTAATTACTGTGAGTCACGGATAATATAATTTTCCTGTTCCAAAGTCAAACACCACCAACTCTATAGAAGGCTCAACAATGGTCATATGCAGTGCAAAAAGCCTAGGCCTCAAGAGAGCAAGATTCAACAGATGTTCTTGGGCAGACAAAAATAAACTAATATACTTAAAATAACAAGAGTGTAGCAGACAAAATATCTTCGTACACTCATAGATGGGTTGTCCACCTCTCCGACAACCAAACATGGACAAGTTCTGATAAAAATTAAGCTCTTTTCTCTCTGCCTTAAGGATTTAATTAGGTGTCTACTTCGCTATATTTAAGACTGATCTGTGATATGACTTGGCCAACTATGAAAGCTCTTCGAAAGAGTTTTTATTTTCAAGAAGAGGATTATTTGTATACTTTCAAATATCGGTCCAATGTTCCTTCAGAAAACTTATTTCCTTTGACTCTTGGAGCAGTCTTTTATGCAAACAATCTTAACTAACAAAAGGATCTGATATACCTCATTTTGAAACACAAAGAGCTAACAAACAATACTTGCCCATTGGCTAAATATCAGTGAACAGCAACTGTTAAAAATATGAAAAATTCAGATAGTAATGATTTTTATAATATGTCAAATAATTTACTGAAAAGAATTATTGTTGGTTTGACTGAACCTCTAGCAGTATGTGTAAATCGTCTGCTTAGTGATGGCATTTTTCCCAATCAACTTAAAATTTCTCGTGTATGCCCAATTTACAAAAATGGACCAAAACACAATCCTCAGAGCTATCGACCTATATCAATAATCCCGGTACTTGGAAAATTAATTGAACAGTTAGTATACAAACAAATTTACTCATTTTTAGAAAACAACAATATTTTTAATTCATCACAATTCGGCTTTAGACAGGGCAGATCAACGTTCAATGCTTTAGATAACTTAGTCAGACAAATTCACCTATCTTTTGAAGACAAAGCCTTTGCGCAGGCCACTTTTTGTGACCTGAGCAAGGCTTTTGATTGTGTTGAAAGTAAAATTCTAATTGCAAAATTAAAACATTATGGTTTCTGTAAACCATCTTTAAAATTTTTTGAATCCTATTTAAACAACCGTAGGCAAACCGTTTGTGTCAATGGAAGGTGGTCAAAAGAATTGAAAGTGGAGTGGGGTGTCCCACAGGGCTCTGTCCTGGGTCCCCTCCTATTTTTGATATATATCAATGATCTTCCATCGACAATTGATTCTAAAATTATTCTTTACGCCGATGACACAACTTTCTTTAACGTAAGCAAAAACATTAATGATCTGGAAATTATGGCTAATGAGACTCTTTCTAAAGCTTTAAATTGGTTTAATTCGAATGGATTTTTGCTAAATTGTAATAAAACAAAAAACATACTATTTCATCTTAAGCCTATTTCTATTTCATTGGATGAAAATTTTGTGGATTCGATTAAATTTTTGGGGGTTTATATTGACAATCAGCTAACCTGGAACGATCACATAGACTATTTAAATAAACGACTATCAAGGGTAATTTATCTTTTGAATAGATTGAACGATATTGTACCAAAAATTTATATAAGAACAGCCTATTTTGCATATTTTCAGTCTGTATTCAGGTACGGTTTAGTTCTTTATGGTAATTGTACCAGAATTAAAGAACTATTAACTTTACAAAAAAAAGCTTTAAGAGTTCTTAAGAAATGTGACTCCAGAGAACACTGCAAACCACTTTTTATTGATTTCCAATTTCAAACCATTATAAATCTTTACATATTTGACTTGGTTACTTATACTATTACAAATTCAGAATTCTTAAAATTCAAACAATCTTTCCATAAATATAATACACGTGGAAAGAAAAATGCTAAAATTGACTTTTATCGTTTGAATAAGACTCTGGATAGTCATATAGTATTGTCCCTTAAAATTTACAATTTTTTGGAACCTAAAATTAATCTGTACTCTTTTTCTGAATTCAAAAATAAATTTTACTGCTGGCTTTTAAAAAACCCATTTTACAATTTAGATGAATTTTTTAACGCAATTGACCTTAATTTTTAATTTTTAAAGTACACATTTTTTATTACTAATTTGACTTTAAAGTCTACTGGTAGATTCATAAATAGTCTAATTTTAGTAATTAGTATGTATGACACAAGCTATTGCAATAGCTGCTGCTATGACATTGTCAATGATGTAAAATTTGTGTGGCAAATAAAAATTATTATTATTATTATTATTATTATTATTGTACATAGGTGCGAGATACTGGTACCGAAGCGCAAGCAAAACATCAAATGAGAAGAAGTGTTTTCAAGTTACTGCTGATTCACTGTTTTAAAGTCTAAAGGAGTTTCAATTTAGCAAATAAAAAATTTAAACCCTTCGTACGTGGCAAACGAATATATACTCAGCCTCTAATTTGCCTCAACCATGCAATTAACAAACATATCCCAAATTAAATATTTCTGTCGATAGTGTAATGAATAGTTCCAAAAACTTCCGCTAGAGTGCAGCATCAACTTATACATGTCTTTAGCTAACTGCCCCGGCCTATCAAAAACATAAATCGTTTATGAATGAAAAGGGGTGGGGCAGCCAATCAGAACGTACATGCAAGTCAGTCTCCTGCCTTTGCACACACTCAGTCGTCGCTCCCCCCAAGCATGTGTTTTCATCAGTCATCGTCCATTTTCTGTGTTTTCTAGTTTTCAATTATTTTGTTGTAGTTATTATAGTATCATAAATTACAGTTACTATTTAATGTTTTTAACTAAAATCTTTTAAAATGTTTGTATTTTTTACTTTCCATTATAATTAGTTGTATATCTACAATAAAATAGCGTTAAAAATTTTAATTATAACTTTAAAATAAATCTATTTTTTTATGCTATTTTCTGATACCAAAACTTTAAAAGAATTAACGTCACATTTAATTAAAATTAATTTTTTTACATAATTACACGTTATTTTAAAATAGGGTAAAATAATTTCTGCCTACAAAGGGCTAAATTTGTATAATTTGTAGCATTAATTTTAAAATATTGTTTATGATCATTTAACAACCAGCCTGCATAAACAGAAAGAATCTGACGGCTTTACAATCTTCACCTCCCGTACAATCGAACAGGATTCCAGAGGATTCCATGGAGGGCATTTTCAGTCTTTATCCGTCAAGTGCTGCTTGTATGCGAGTTAATATGGAACTACAGCAGCTCACTACTAATCACAGAGCATTTATTCATTGTTTGTAGTTTACTTTCGTTTCTTCCTAACTTGCTGATTGAAACATGGTTGGTACGAATCGGAACATAAGTGGAAGTGAAATTTATCATCAATTAATAATTATTTGATTTTTTTGATTTGTCTACTAAACTATTAGTTTTCTAAATATAAGGTTATGAAAAACTATTGAAATATGTACTTTTTGCTTTACTTCTCAATATAAAATTCATTGTAAAATTTATACTCAGTATAAATTTTACAATGAATTTGAAGTAAAAATTAATTTTTAAATTTCACTATTTTTGTAACCTATAATCGACGAAAGATGATTTAATTCCCTTAACATTATATACAATAGGTAATTTTCATTTATAAAAAAAACAACGCCTTGACGGAGCTCAGAAATACAACTAGTTTGGAATGTGCCATCCAGATTAAATGCATGCAGGAAAAGGTTAACAACTTACTATAGAATTACCAGGCTAATATGACAAATTACTGTTTTCAATGAATATGCAACCTAAAATGCATGAATATGAATGACATAAAAAAAAGAAAATACTTACGTGGAGAAGTCTGCGTTGCAATAAATGATGGCACAACAGCTTCTGATTTCAAAAGTAGGGGTGGAGGAGGCCCAGGAAGGTGGGCTGGAAACATTCCAGTACTGCCACCTAAACAACACAATATTTATCAACTGCGATCTAAGGCCATGCAACTATTACTTACCTGAAATCACTCCTCCTCTGAGAATACAAGATCAATGCTAAGAGCTTTTTTATATATATGACCAAAACTGAGACCACATTTCAATTCAAAAAATTATTAAATAATCATATTTATCTTTCATAATTTCTTATCAACATGAATAAAGGTGATGTGCTGTTCAAATTATAATTGTTTTCATAAGAGTAAAATATATTCTAATAATGCTTGACACTTGATACCTATGATCAGTAAAAATGCCAATTCATTGTATAAAAGTCTTTCTTTGGAATACTGTTTTAAAATGAGTCAAAATACAAACTCAACCAAACTTAATTTTATATCTATAATGTTAGCCCTAACACTCATTTTATCCTAATTTGTATCTAAATAATAAAAAATTGTATTTTTTAATTTCATATACCGTAAATGCATTTCTTACATACCGTAAATGTTGAAAAATTATGCAGAACAATGAAACTTTGAAATCTTTGTTTCAACATTTTGTTATTTACATATCTACAATTTGAAAAGATTCTATTTAGAATTTGTTTAAAATTTAAAAAAAATACATTTAAAAATTTGTTATAGAAACATGTTAAAAAATTGAAAATAGTGGGGAGTATCAGATCACTTGTAAAATTTAATGAATTTAAAATAAAACCTTTTTAATCCCAGACATGGTCATGCACAATTTGCATTGGTGAATAAATTAAATTAAAAATGATAATGAATTCATGTTTAATAATTCAAAAACTATTCATAAGCCGTTACTATACATCAAGGGTTAAAGATGATACATTTTACAGAAAACATATTGTAAATTTTGCTATCAAAACCGGTTTTTTATTTCTATACTAAAAATTTGGAAAATATGGCTGATAAATCAGTTAAAGCTTAAAAAATAATGTTGTACACTAACCTATTCATTTTCCACCCTACATTTAAACATATAAACCTTAAATAAGAGCTGAAAAAACATTCATGTTCCGAGATTAGTTGGGTAAGCAACTAACACACTTGGTGAAATAAATATTTGATAGTTTGAATACTAATAACTTATAAAGCCATTATGTAACAATACTCTGTCTTACGATCTTTATACATTTCCTGCTGGTGTAAGAAGTTTTCCATGACATAATTGAATCCGTTATATGTTTGTTACTCTGCTGCCTAATGATGACAATATTTAAACATAATCTACTATACACAACAAATAAACATCTTCCACAAACACTAAGTCATGAGCCAAGAGGTTAAAGATGACATTCTCAATAAATAAGAAGATAATGACGACCGAAAATACAAAACACCTTCATACTAAAATAAAAGAAAGGAAGAAAACTTTACTTAAATCGTTTTTTAACAATAAGCATAAATTTAGATAACACCAATCATATTTAGTAATTAATTTCTTATTTAATATTTTTAATAGAGTACTTTTAACACATTTCTTAATAATTTATTGTACAATGTACATTTCAACTTATATTAAGTCATCTTCAGGTACATGTAGGTTATAAATGTTCATAGAAGTTGAAATGTACATCGTACAACAAATTATATTAAGAAATGTGTTAAATGTATTCTATTAATAATGTTTTATTTTAATTTCTTATTATTTAATTTTAATTATTTATATACTGTAATACTAAATAAAATAGAGCCAATATTTTGACATTGTTTTGTGAGACCTTTTAACGGCAATGTTTGTCTTGATTATCAACGTTTAAAAATAGTTTTTGTTAAGTCATTGTTTGATATGTGTTAAGAATATTAAATATTTCATCCAGGCAACTAATTTGTATTATACAATAACCCAAAAATAGAATATATTAAAACTTGAATAGAAAGGTTCACTTAAAGCAAGGGTTTTAACGGTGATATTAACCCGTGAGAACACGCACCTGAGCGGCGGGCTCAGTAATGAGTGTTTTTTTGACTGTACTTCAACATTTTTAGTCCAAAACTTTTAGCACTGAGTGTACCTTCCAAGAAACAATCTGGCGTCAGTCTAGTGAACATTTTATCCCCCTACCCCTCCTTCTAGTCAGTAAAAACCACTTCAGTTATGTCAAATGAGCGGAGCGCTCAGGTGCGTGTCGTGACAGTACAGTTACTTTTGTGTCCCAATATATTTGTTTTATTTGTTATTAGTTTGTAAGGTGTATATATATCTCTAATTTATATTATTTGTTGTGTGTTGTGATTTTACTATAAGCCATGGATATTGAGCGAGTTCAACGTAATATTCGAATATGGCTAAGTGACAGTGACGATGAATTGGGGGAAGACGAAAGGCCGTTGGGTGAAGAAGCCGGTCTAGATGAAGGTATAGAGGAGCAAGATGAACAGCAGTTTAGTGACCATCAAACTGACTCCGAAAATGAAGCGGGTGAGGCCGGAAACAGTGTTTTTGTGTCAGATGCGAGAGTTCCATACGTGCTAGGTAAAGACGCAATAACAAAGTGGCGTCTTCATAGCTTCCAACAAAACAGAATTAGAACCAGACAACATAACGTAGTGACTGAGGCGAGAGGGTTGAAGGGTAACAAGTAAGAACTATACATTCATTAGGTTCATATGTATTTCAAATATTACATTTTAAATTTTACAATCACTAATGAATCAAATTTTTATCATACATTTTAATGTGGCCCAATTTATTTCGTTTATTGTTGGACACAATTAAAAACATGTTGTTACAATTTTGTCTAAACTTATTTTTTCCTGCTTGTTATTAATCAATTTTAGAATAAAAACTCAAGTGTTTTAGGCTTTTATGCTAAAATAAATGGTTTTCAGACGAACTGAGCGCAGCGCTCAGGTGCGTTCTATGGCCGGAGTTTCTACTGCGCGTGTTCTCCCGGGTTAATTGTTAAATGAAACATTTAAGACCATAATTAAGTGTATGTTAAAGAGGTAATAATGTAAACTATTGCTACTGTATTACTGGTTACTCTGTCGGTAAGACAGGACTACAGTTGTAAGACTAACCATAGAAAAGAATGGAACACTGTTTTGTATGACTTTGAATAACAGAAGAATAATTGTCCTTATTAGATGATAAGATCACTATCATTGAATCAGTGATGGTTCTCATTATGGCATTTTATACACCATAAATATTGATGGTTGATAGTTTATCCCTTGACTAAATCAGATTTTTATTTAATGATAATGTATTTATAAAATCTCTTAATTTTTCTTTTAGTCAGAAACATTTCTTTCTTGATTTCATAATTATTGTCTCTTGTATCAAAAATAAATTAAATAAAAATGTCACATGACATTTTCTGATATAAGATAACATAACTAAAAGACGTTATCTATATATTTTTACATATGACTCTTGATTATACACTAGATAATCAAGAGTCATAGATACCTACACTAGATATCTCATCTAATAGGAATATTTGTGCCTGTAATTTGTTTAGTTAGTGAGGCCCGCAACTACAGCTGGTTTAAACTGTAATACATTTAGATGGGACTACACTAGCGCTCCACAATGGACCACAAAAACAGCTGATAATTGGATCCAATGTTTAAAAACAGATTTTAAGATTGGATGTGAAATCTATGTGCATAAAATCAACGACATAATGCAATTTATGAAATTATATTATTTATTAATAAAACTGACAATACAGCACTTATCCATAGTGTGTATTATTATCTGAACCACCCAAATATTTGTTGTATTAAATGAAAATTTGTAAACCCTTGTAAGGAATTAGACAGCTGATTTTGGAACAATTTTGTTGTCATTTAATGCTAACAAAAGGTTTACTGTAAAGACTATCTTCAATATTTCTTATGGTAGCCTATGCCTTGATGTAAATCAGGTTTAAGGTACGAGTTATGTAATTGAATTACATTAATTTTATTTAACGGATTCATCAAACCGAAAATGGAGCACTTTGAACAATGACAATTTTCTGATCCTTTTCAACTTTCTGAAACTTTTACAATGAATAATTGAGGGTGACAAATTATTAGACGCAATTTGGTTTTTACATTTTACTTACTAAAAACTAAGATAAACAAACAATAATATTTGGCATACATTCTATTATTTTTTATAAGCATTTATAATCTCTTGGTCATAATTTCTAAAACTTTATTGCAAGTATTTTTATTTCTTCATTATGATGCCACAATGTTATTAATATTTCAATCAACCCTTGTTTTGTTGTTATTTTTCTATTTTCCCACGCCTCTTTGCAATCGCCCAAAGCTTTTTTTACAAAACTATGGACATAAATTATGACTGAAACACTAAAATAACCACAGAACACATTGACACAGGTAGCAAGTCAAAGAAACAATAGTTCAGTAACAAATTTGAGATTATAATTCCATGTGGTCACAAATCAGCTGACTATATTTTTGTTTTGTTTTTTTCTATTCTAGTATAATGATATTATTATTCATTCATAAGACGCTGATTATTAAGATATGATTGAATGAGTGTGATTAGTGTAGATGAACGAGTGTGGTCATTGTTACTAACTAGAGTCGGCTGCTCCTCAGAAATTATTAATAGCCCAATAGCCAGGGCAACTAAGGGACCTACAGCCTTATGTGGAATCCAAACCACGTAGTGTTCCTATGGTTTTCAGCTAACTGACAATCTTGTCACTCAGTTCTCTTCTCTAAACAACATCTGAACCTTGACTACCATCCAACATGGATACCACAGACTTCTATAGTAGTATTCATGTCAATGACAACCATTGAGCGGATGCCGTATCGGTATTTAGAGGACTGAGCATAGAGCCTATCGCCTACAATCTCCTCAACTCATATTGAGTAAATGTACTTTTATATTGATGTAATAACAAAAGTCCAAAAAAGTGATTTGAGTCTAATAATTTGCCACGCCTTAGTACAAAGTACAGTATTAGCCCTAACTACTGTATTTGTAATAAATAAGATATTGTATATTTCCGTTCACTGAGGGCAGGCTCCTCAAAGGACAAAAATGTTTTGTGGTGTTATTCAACTAGTCTATACGTTATCATTTTTTTTTTTTTAATAAAGCGTTTCCAACGAGAACAAATAACTCTTCTAATGTTGTTATGCTATAAAGATCTTGAAAGATCTTATTTATAGGTATATAATCTTATCAACAATACTTTTTCACGCAGAATTTTCAAACTGTTGAGAAAATGTTTAAATGTTTTAAAAACTGCAGGGAGTTAAAGGAAGTCTTATTTTACCAGGCATAGTTAGGGCTAAAGACCCACCATACACTGTCAGATCGATCAGCGGGCCAGCAGGTTTTGCCAGTTTACTGGCTGTCCAAGACAGTTCAATACTAAAGTGTTCAATCAATTCATCAAGAAGTAAAAATACATACTAATTCATATACATTTGATACAGAAAAGCTACCTAACTAAAACAAGCTACAATCTACAAACTGTAAGCATAATTTGTCAAAAAATAACTGTTCACCGTTTTTATATCTTCTCCTGGCGTGTATTGGACCACTAAAGGCACCACTTCGCTTCAGGATCTGGACTGCAAGAAGAAGAAGTAGAGGACAATTAAGGCATTCCAGAGACGATGGTTATTGATCTCCCCATCAACAAATTTGTTGTTAATGACAAAGTCTACATGATATCCAGAGTAATTAAAATCATAGTGTAACTATTGGCAACTCTTGTGGGGATTTCTGATAGAGACCATCGTTTTTGCAATGATAGAAATAAAAGGAAGTCTACCACTAACAGCCCAGTGCAAAACTCAAACAAGAAAAAAAGAAAGAATAATCTAAACAATACTAATTAAAAAATACATGACATTCAACAGTATATTATACTGATACAACATTTATATTCAATGTACCCACTATTTTAATATATAATTTTAGAAGCAATTTTGTTTTTAATTTGTCCAACGTAATGGAAAATTCTAACACAAATTGTAAAGAATTGGTTTGGTAGATATAACATACAAAGAATGGTAACACAATTTTTAAAATTAGTGAAATATCTTGACTGGATTTTGCACTGCGCCCATTCAATATTTCTAATAACTAATTCAAAACTACTGGCAAACCCTTACAGCATGCATTTACTTTAACCAGATGAAATATTTAAATCAAACACCCATAAATATGCATAACATACCTTGAGCAATAACTGAGCTGGCCGTGTTGGTACCATCTGTGGCCAAAACTGCAGCAAAAACAAACTAGGTTATTCAAACAGTAACAAACTTTTGAACAAATGAAGTCCGTAGAATCTGAAAGAGAAGGGAGAGGGATAGCCAACCAGCCACTCCAGTGAAGGAAAATAATTATTACTGATAGAAAACTTAATAAATTCAAAATTGTTAGTATTAATTACTTTAATCATATTACATAAAAACAAACATTCAACTGGAGAAAAAAGAAGAGCAAGAGGATATCAAAATAAACAATTTAATTTTTGCTGAAGTTATTTTAAAAATTAAAACAGTGGCTAGGATGGCGCGACCGCAGAGAGCAAAGCTACAACTTCTCCCCACAGACACACTCACAGTTTCGCAATGTGGGCAACTCCACCAGCCAGACAGGATTCACTCTCTCAGGGGCCACAAACAATCCATGTGCTACTAGAAATCTAATATGGCCTACATTATTACATTAAAGTGGGTTCAATGATTTCTCAACTATCACAAAATGTATTGTTGTGAATTCTAAGCAAGTGGAAAAATAAAACTAAAGTTTAATATATAATTAAAATGTAATGATTTTCTTAATACTACATATTACAAATGTTTATGAAGAAATTCAGTAATGTTAATGATGCCACTGGCTCACCTATTACCATAACTAAAGAAAATTAAAATACCAATAAAATGACAATTTTTCATATTGGTTCATTTGAAAATTCAGATGCAAATAATAGTGGTTAAAAAAAATGTCTTTTCATGATTTATAGTGTTTCTAAATTAAAATGATGACTATGCACACTTTTTGTTCACTTTCAAATCTTATGTATTATATTCATTGTTTATGCCACTTCTACTAGAAAGTCATGAATTAATATATTCTACAAGATATCATTGAAAGTGTTTATGACTCTTCAGTTGGAAAAGGTTACTGTCTCTTTTTCCTACCTCAATTTATTTTCTACAAAAAATTGTAGAAAAAGGTAAATTTCATTTAGACTTGGTCAATTCCTTTCTGAGATTTTTAATTTTTCTGAATAAAAGTAGTATTTAATTTCAAATCAGTAAAAATAGAATTAGAGAGAATAACAATGGCAGTAGAAAACCGATTCTTAGTATGAGTAGTGTTTACACATGGTGCACTCTCTGAGTAAAGCGTACAGCTTTCAAGTAAAGTCATTCACTACCTATATTTCTTTACTACATCGCTTTTAATTAAAAACTACAGCAACTTGCTTGTCCCCCTCATCTATCTGCCTTTATGTTGGGACCAAACCGGTGAGAAACAAGTTTTCTGTCTGATAGCAGAAGTTGAAAGTTTTTAGATACGGGTTTTTCTAACCTAAGCAATGTCACATGATTTGTAATTGGAGATCCTTAGCAACGCTTGTCTTCATGTCTAATACTAATGGGAGCTGTGCAACTTGTGTCGCTTGAAGTTCTCTCTTAATTTTTGGTTGAGTTATAAACCATTTTTTTTTTTTTTTAATTTGTGTCTGCACAGTGATAAGCATTTTTTTTCTACCAGATAATGTTGGAGAACAAACTGCTGTTTATTGAGAGAATTGCTACTAAAGCAGATAATAAAAAAGGTTGGGTCAGTAGGTATAAATTGTATGTTAAATGTAAAGAAAACCGGAAGTGAATTAGGAAACAAAGTATGATTATAATCTATGTGCAAGTTTGAAAGAAAAATATTGAATAAAAATACATGACTGAAGGAGTCAGTCCAACATCGAAAAAATATACTTTACATCAAAAATCTGGATAAGGAATGATGACAAATTCAATTCTGCTTATATGGATTGAGATATATTTCTCATATATCTCAATCCATTTAAACATGGCACACGATGAGAGTAAGGGTGCCAAAAGCGAGCAGTAACAGCATGAGCATCTCTAACGATGCCAGAGGACACAACATGCTACAGAGATCTCTTGTCTTATGTGAATTGATTTCCCAACAGTTATAAATTAAAACAAGTTTGAAATATTCTTATTAGTCAATGTTATACTTTACTTAGAAATGTTTACTATTCCTCGGATAGTTGATAAAATATAATAATTAGCAAGTTTTACTTTATTTGTGAATTTCTACAAAATTCAATTTGATAGTAAAAATTACAACGTAATGAAGTATGTAAAAAGTAATGATTGGAAAAAGTTTAAAACCTGAACTCAGTTTAACCATCCACCATGAGCAAAATAAAAAATGTAGGTAACACAATACAGATGGTTACTTCTGCTAAGGCAACTAACCGCTGTTTGTTAGAAACAATAGTACAATCTTCCTTAATAGTATTTTAGACTAATACTGTAGCAACAATAGATATACGCATTCACAGATAAGTCAGTAGCTGTAGATATTGCCTACAGTATCTTATGAGAATGATTACTGATAAAGAACAATTTAATTTTTCGGACAGTACAAATAAGCAGTTATTGGTATTGCAAATATTCTTTGAGTAATTTAATACCCATTAAAGAATAAAGTTTTACTTTTCTGTGGCCATAGTGGGACATTTAACTACAGCAAAATATTACAACATATATGGTACAACCATTCATACATGAAAGAAACTTTGGAAAGGTTAGACAGGAAAGCAGGACAAATCACTGAAAACCAATTCACTGGCTCAGAAATGAAACAGATAAGCAACGGACTTTATAAAAAACTAATAGATAGTCAAATATAAAATTACAAGTATATTAAGAATGTTGATTCTGTTAAAGTATACTTGTAACACTACAAGCAACAAAAATGGATTTACATTTCAATGCATGAAAGAAAAATGGAAATAATCTGAATCTTTACACATAAAGATCCTGTCAAATCTAAAAACTGACTTTGTAAAACATATATTAGATTGAATGTTTAGTACTGAATATTCTGACCCTTTCATTAGTTTGCTAATGACAAATAATTATACTTAAGTGCAAGTCTGGAGCCTTAATGAAAGCAAGCAGATAAAACGTCTTTCTGTAAACCATATAATTATAATACTACTTAAGACAGAGAAAAACAACCGTTTCTGCATCTTTATGGGAAGTGCCAACGTAACAGTAGAATCAAATTCAAAGTTTAACTATAATTATAAATAGTATTTTTAATTGAAGTGATACAAATTTGATTATAATATCACAAAAGTTTATTTAAAAATTAACTATTATGAAATGGTAAACACGATGAGTTGACAAAACAAAACTTTTTTTGTACGAGTTGTCTAGGGTATTCTTTGATTATAAGTTTGCTGATAGTTAAAACACAACTTAACCTTTAAGGTCTCAATAAAATACAAACATATGTGTACCCAGGAAGTATTTATTTTTATACTCAATCAGATTTTAAAAGACTAGTAAAATATAATGTTATTACATAATAATAGATTTAGAAAACAATTAAAACTATATTTCTGGTTGATTTATAGTCGCATGTTGTTTTAATTCTCTTTAACCAGACAAATTAAAATCGAATGAAAAATAACTATGAACATAGAATATAACGATCACTATTTAAAGTATTTTTTTGACCAGAAGTTGATTTGTGAGTAAATACTCACAAATTAGGTAAATACCTATCAACGCTTGTGTGTTGACCTGAGGTACAATAACAAACAAACAGATCTTCTATTTACTTCAAAAGCAATTTCATAAAAGAATAAAAATTATATTCACATTTTATTTGTTTGATTGGAAATAATTTCAATGCATCAACAATAATTTTAATCAACATCACAATTAAAATTCTAAAAAATATAACAAAGAATCGCATATGTAAAATCTTGGTGATTATTATTGTACAAAAAGTGTTTATGATGCAATTTATTGTTACAGTTTTTGCTACAATCTGCAAGTCTCTAAAAAACACAGAAAATGTTTCTTCATTTTCACTATCATAAGTAGTACTTAGCCCTAACTTCGCCTGGTAAAATAAGACGAACTTTAAGTTTTAGTAACTGAAAATTACTAATTCAATAAGAACCAAATGATTAGGTTGGATAGAAAATAAAAACTACAGTAGACCCCCTTGTTGGTTTGGCCACAAGGTCATCCAGCTGTAGGCCCCCTTGTTGGTTTGGCCACAAGGTCATCCAGCTGTAGACCCCCTTGTTGGTTTGGCCACAAGGTCACCCAGCTGTAGACCCCCTTGTTGGTTTGGCCACAAGGTCACCCAGCTGTAGACCCCCTTGTTGGTTTGGCCACAAGGTCATCCAGCTGTAGACCCCCTTGTTGGTTTGGCCACAAGGTCATCCAGCTGTAGACCCCCTTGTTGGTTTGGCCACAAGGTCACCCAGCTGTAGACCCCCTTGTTGGTTTGGCCACAAGGTCACCCAGCTGTAGACCCCCTTGTTGGTTTGGCCACAAGGTCACCCAGCTGTAGACCCCCTTGTTGGTTTGGCCACAAGATCATCCAGCTGATTTGAGTTATCATGTTTCTGATATAATGTACAAATTTATAATTGAGTTTGATCTTAATTTAGTAATTTTTCAATAATATTTTTTATGTTGTGAGTTGTTACTAATTTGTCTTACAACTAGCGCAGTACTCTATTGTACTGCCCTTTATGCAGAATTTACTATATTGATAATGTAGAGTACAAACTTCAACAATTGAGTAAAAACCACTAACACTGCTACAGAAAATATTAACCACAATGTGAGAATACGTATTTGTGAATGGAAGAACATGACTATATTGTTTAAGTAGATAACAACAGCACCATTTGGACGTACAATCTTTTATAAATTGTTGAAATCATCCTAATTCGTATATGCAGTTTTGTAATCTTGTGAGTGTTACTTAGCCTTCGGTTCGTCTGACAACACTGAAGGCCCTGTGGCAGGACTAAAGGG
This sequence comes from Stictocephala bisonia, assembly GCA_035578905.1. Classification (NCBI taxonomy): domain Eukaryota; kingdom Metazoa; phylum Arthropoda; class Insecta; order Hemiptera; family Membracidae; genus Stictocephala; species Stictocephala bisonia. The sequence goes on from JAQJVL010000008.1 coordinate 5,649,853, forward strand.
AGTCTACTGTATTTGGGTATTTAGTTCTGTAATGTTGCGTCTACATAAATGAGGCTGGATAGTAGTTCTGATGTTACCTAGACTAGGAACATCCCAGTTAAAGTAATTTTTGAAGTCAACTTCAGAATATATGAGCTAGTGAGCCAAAAAGTACTTGTAAATGATTGTTACAAATAAATTTTGCTGTATGCCATCACTTGGGAAGAAATCACCAAAGGAGTAAGTTAATACATCAATCATAAATTTGGTTTTTATTAAGGCCAGATCCTGCCACAAGGGAGGAATGACAGACGGATCACCCACACCCTTCCACACTGCCAGTCATTACAACCGCTCCGCTACTGCCCCCCACGGTCTGCAAAGGATATTATTATCTCCTCCGCTACCGATGCTGTAAAGTAAAAATTACTTTAGATGGTCCTCTTCTTCCCGTGCACAGCTCTCACTGCGACAGAAAAACGTTAATCAAGAAATCTAATCAATAAGCCTCTGATTAATTTTGAATTCAAATTTATATCTTTATTTTTCCAAATTGCTTTTGTATACACAAATTAATTGTTAGTTTTTAATTTGTACGTGCTGAGCACTATAAATATATATCACTGAATGGCGTTTTAAAAGTATTTATTCAACATACAATATTTATTTCCCATTATTACTACAGAGAAATGATTCTTTACAAATTACTTGACAAAGTTTAACCCTTACTTGTAAAGTATAAATTTTATTCACTGCCATCTCTTGTACAGCAGGATTTCAGTCGCATGACAAGAGTATTGTTAAACTGATAACTATATTTTTCATTAAGATTGTATAGGCTTAATTAAAGAACATGCTTTTACTTTAGTTTGAAAGCCCTTTATTGAATTTCTCAAACAACATCTAGTCAGTTAATTAGACTTTAAAAACAGTCTTGTTTTTCAAATTCCAGTTAAAAACACCTTTCTTATCCATAATGTTTAACCACAAAACTTTAACCAATCATTTGTTCCTTACTTTATTCATTTAAGTTTTAGTTTTAAAATGTGAACAAAATATGAAAAATGCATGTTTTAGGCCTAATTAAAGATTTATTTTCAATTTAACCACCAAATGTAGTTGGCACTACAATCAGTGCAGATCCCGTTGAAATGACTGTTATAGCGAAATGATTGGATGCGTTGGTTTAACATGTATGAGATGAGATGAGACAGCGACATACTTACTTGACAATGAGTTCAGTGAGATACCTCAGTGACACAAACACACACTGGGGCCGATCAAACAACTACTGTACGTTAAACACGTCTGTCTTGTCTCATCGCTCGGCAAACACACCACCATTCAACAGGATGTAGTAGAGGTCCAAGCCCAAGACCATCAACTGGAGCCATACTTTGGTTATTAACTCAAGTACATAAATTATTTTAGATGATTTAAAAATGAAGGTTTACTAATTGTTGTTTATAAGACTTAGAAAGAGATTTCCATTTAGAGAGGAAATTAAAGAAAACAAAACTGTTGAAAAGTACAGTTCATATTTTTGTTTCAAATCCCAATGAAATTCTCCAACTGTAATTGTTAATCACTCGAATGTCTGTGACATAAACATGTAGTCTAATTTTCCACTTTCTGTAACAGTACATAAACCTTCTATTTAACTCACAGTTCTAGCTATGCAAACCTCTATAAGTTGAAATTTCAACCAACGCACCTCTATAAGTTTAATATACGAAATTACAAGAAATAAAAGTTGAGCTACTGCACAAGTCACTGAGCCATATAGATCCTTATGTCAAGATAAGGATCTCCCTAACTACACCCTCTCCACCTTACTACCTAGCAACACAATAATGTAGACAAGTTCATTTACCTATTGGGCCCTCTAAAACTCAAAGTCAATGTTTTTCACCTTCAGTAAATTGAAATTTGTTTACTCAAAATATCTATGATTTGTCCTGTACGTTCAGGATCAAGTAATGAATTTAATAAATAAGATTTATTTAGTGTAACCTTTTTAATTGTTTTTAAGTAGTACCTACTAGAATTTACTTACATGGCATTTTTTAAATTCCAAATATTTTTCAATTTATTTATATTTTATCTCTTTTTACAAAGCATACTTTTTTGAGAAAAAAACTGATGAATTTGTATATCTAACCAAAGATAGAAATATTAGTATTTCTCCTATGGTGATGGGTTTGCGGAGCGCTTGCCTTGACAGAGTGTAATGAGTGATACTAACTAAAATATTTTAGTCACCGAAGGATGACAACCTGAGAGGGTATACTGAGACGTGTATCCCCTCCGTCTGCGGTGCAGCCTGCCTCTTGGTTCACCTGTCAACCTGAAAATCTGCTGCTGCAAACAGGGGGGCAAGCATACACATGACCAAAACAGGAAAAAACACTTCCAAAGATAGTAACAGGTCAAAATAAAACCCTGAAGCCCCTTTTAAACTGACTAAGATAAAAAGTAAAAAGAATTATAAAATATTTTCAGAAATGCTTATATTTAGTATTTTAATTTCAACTTTGAATTCTACCAAATCTGAAAACATATATCCTGTTACCAAAATTTATAAATAAAAATTTGCCACAAAACTTTAACAAGACTTCGATTTAACATATTTTAGCCCCAGAAGTAAATGTTTTAAATGTTTACGTGGCCACACTTTTTAAGGATAGAAGTAAAGTGATGGCAGATAAGGCACCATTCGTCCTCATACACTATCAAGCACTCACTGATACTGAGATTCAATCATGGAATTCATACCAGTCTTGTCTGCCATCAAAGTGAAACAGCATTTAGACCAACACTTGATCCAATCGTATAAGTATATCAACAGAAATTTAAAAATTTTTCGTATCAGTTGTTAGAATAAATGTGTTTCTTCTTTTAAAAGGAGTGAAAATGTGTTGCTCTTCAGTAAAAGTAACATTTAAGTTTCTTTTAAAAAAAATTACTTTATCAAAAATCATTCCATTCATATTTTTAAAATCTAGTTTGGAAATGTATATGTAACAAAATCAAATTTTTAAATTTACAATGGTTTTACAAAAAAACAAAATGAGCAACACATAGTCACACTATTATTTTATAAAATTAACTAAATGCATCAGTCGGACACCTCATTCACCCAAACATTCTCTCAGGGCAATGCACCACTCAGTGAACGGCGCTCGGATTCACTGACGCGGAAGGCTCTCACAGAACACCCACAACACACCTTTGCCAAAGCTATTGTTGTTGTACCTCGGTAACTTCACTTGCCAGTTCACATGGGCTTCAGGCCTGTGCGTGAATCTACTCAATAAGTTAAATGCCGACTGACAGCTTAGTTAGGAAATGGAAAATAGATTTTCAAGTCCAAAGCATGGGCCATTGAGCCTACAAGATGTCAAATTACTATCAAATACTTTTTTTATTCATTTTAATTATCATCAAATACATAGAATTACCTAAATATACTGAGAATGATTCAGATAAGGTATTTATGTAGAATGAAAAAAGATTCATACACTATTTATATACATATATAAACTGCTCATAATACAAACAGCTATACTTATATTTTTTCTATTTTCACCATCAAAATAAAAGACTTTATTGTTAAAATATACTTATCTGTTCACAATATTAATTTATTTTTTTTTATTATTTGTACATTTTTACTGTTCAAATAATATAAATATGAGCTGTTTATATTTTGTAAAAACTATATGTTAAAGAACACAAACAATTTAAGAATCAATCATGATAAAGATAATTATTAAAAAATCGTTAAAATTAACATTATTTTGATTATAACTCCTTCAGTGTATAAACTAAGAAGGCCTTTGTGATCATTATGATAAACAAATGCCTTGTTTGCTAATTGAAAGGCATGTATTTAATAACTACCTAGAGTAAAAAAGCTCAAATAAATAAATACATTCAAGAGGCGCATTTATTCTGAAGTAAATTATTCAAAGTATCAGTATTTCCAAATATTTTTTATAAGAATTACAATTTTCGTAATAAAAAAGTTTAAGGTATAAATCTATTAAAAAACAGAGAGGTACTTTACTGGAACATTGTACTAATTGTTTCATTCATTATTATACCATAAAAATTATGCTATATGACTAAAAAATTACTTCCTTGACTTAAAAAGACGATTTCACACTAACTGCAAGTAACTGCTGAGAACGGACAAACTGTGACTTCGGCGTTAGTGATTTTGTCACGCCAATGCCGAGATGTGTCTAAAGTGAATATACTAGTGAGTAAATTAAAGTATGTTTCAATTTTCTCCATAGTTCTTTAATTTATTATTTTTTGGCATTGATTTTAATAACTATTCCTGATTGACTTCTTGTTATTTTGAAATTTTTAACCCTGATTTTGATGTAATTTTTATTACTAAACTGTTACAAAACAATCATGATAAATGTGTATTATTTTTAACTTTCCTACATATCATGATGAGACTAACCAAGTTTTGCTGCTGCTTCATTTTTAGATCTCAACATGAACGGAAGCAAATTTATTAAGCAGAGCATCTTATCTGATATTTTTAACATCCAAAATAAGCTTTGTCACATCTACTTCAGATAATCACGCCCCTAGTACATACCTATTATTTTACTTTATAATAAAAATTATACAATTCACAATTTTTTTAAATAAAATATTTAGTTTTTTTACTTTTAATTTAGGGAAAAACTCAAAATGTAGTTAATAGTAAATCAAATCATTTTAGAATTATGTGAAGAGATAAAGTAAACAACAATAGCTGATGGCAAAGATTTGTACTAGTTTAACGTTGACCTGTGTGTAGCATAATAGCAGCGATAATTTTTAAAATTTTATAATTTTGATGGACATATCTTGAAATATTTGAAAAAAAATCGATCAATGGTAGATTTTGAATATGCCACTGTCCCTCAACAAAACAACAATAATTATCTGTGTTAATGTTAGATTTTCATTCAAGGTATGTGCCTAAACTGTACATTTTAAGAATTTAAAGTACATTTACATTAAATGTTACCAATCAAGGAAGTGCCTTAAACTGAAGATCAATGGTCAATTTAAAATAGAAGGCAAGCAATTACTAAGTAGCGTAATTATGTAATACCTAAATTTGAACATAATGCAACTTGGTATCATCATCACCAGTCTGAGTGGTACTAATCAATTCAGCACACTGCTTTTTATACATCAATATATTTACACCTCAAAGTGTGATATAATTACTATAGGAAATAAAAGTGTATACTTTATTTTCAAAAAGTTGCTCAATGTTAGGCTTTATCAGACATTTTTTAATTTTCTATCGGCATTGTAAAAAGAGAGAGTTTTTAATAAACTTGTTCCCAGACCAAGAAATTAACATATATTGAGAAACCAAACTTCTTACAAAATATTTAGTGTTTTAATTTTACAATGTTTCATGTTTATTTTTCGTGAGTTGTTTGAATTTTTTACTGTGAAAGTGAACAAATTTACATATTCACTGTTGGCAAAGTAGTATTGATATAAAAATCTGCACATAATTGTTTGACATTTATAGCCATTAAATTGCTTAATATTTTATATATAAAGACAACACTTAGCAATCCTTCCTGATGCTTATCAAGATCGATTTCGGTCTCGTAAGACCATCTAACTGTACAACTGAAGATGGTCTTACAAGACCGGAATCGATCTTCATAAGCATCGGGAAGGATTGCTAAGTGTTGTCTTTATATATACATAATTGTCGTTTTGGAATTGTTTAGCAAAGTTTTTTACAGCCCTTTATACAAATTCCAAGTCAGGTTTATGTAAAAACTTAAAGTAATTTTTCACAACCCAAAAATACTTTCATGAAAAGGCTAATTTTTATTATAAACTAAATTTTATCAGAAAAATGTCATAAATATTTATTATTGTATTCTTTAAAAAAATCTTCCAACATGGTAAAAAACAGGTGTGGTGCATTTTGGAAGGATTTCGTTAAGTCCAGTTCTTGATTTAATAACTGCAAATTTTTAAATATTACCAAATCGAATATTGCTTCATAAATTCCTCTCATTTAACAGATGCAATAAAGTTAATTGATAGTTGCGTTTAAAATTTAATCATTCCTCATTATAATTTGTTATTAGTAGTATTTAAGACTTTGAAATAATATTTTGTATAAATATTATGCATTTTTTTGCTTATAATATGCATGTTTACTAAACACAACTACGCCGTTGTAAGTCACGTAGTGAAGTGTTCTGTGAGTGTGGCACATGCCCAGGTCCAGCTGCTGTACTGACTCACACATACCTGTAGGCAAATATACGAAGGCATGAGGCTCGCTGGCCTTACCGCTAGACTCTACTACCAGTCGTACAGTCACTGGCTCCGTTATATCTACATTTTGGTATGGAGGTACTACACACACCAGGTGCGACTGAAACACAAGAAACAAACAGAAGCATTTATTTACCATTCAATTTTCAGTTAGTTTCAAGGCACTAAGTCAGGAATTATTAATATAATAGAAGGGCATCTGCAAACTTATTTTAGAAGATAATCAAAATGTCTTTATTCAATAAATGCACATGGTAAAATGAATTACGAATAATTAATTAATGAAATCTATATAGTTTTAATATCTACCCTCCCAAAGCTCCTCCAGTGAGTAAGGAGCTAATTCAATTATAAATGCTTTTAATTGTTTTTTAAATATGGTTTAATTTTGTTTGAATAAGAATTTCCTGGGAAGATGATAAAGAAATTTGGTCCCGATAAACGTAGTCTTCTTAGTATAAAATTCTAGATTATGCTGTTCCACTTGTTTATTTATGCGAATATTATGCATGACGGAACTCAGGGATTTACAAATTGTTTAATATAAAAAACTGTTTCCAATATAAACAGACCGATCACATCTTGCTTGTCGTCAACAACGTCGGACAACAAGCATGGCACCCGTCTTGCACACATTTTCGACAACTGCAGATTGTCAACCATGATGTTATGCAATGAGGAATGACTAATATCAATATTAGAGAGTAGTCTATCCAACATTTCATCAAGTGTTAGTCCTTGTTCCGAATCAATGACTGCTTGCATGGCATTAATGACATTGTTTTCGTGAGATGACGCTGGTCAGCCACTACGGTCATCGTCATGCACATTTTGCCTCCCTTCAATAAACATTTTCCGCCAACGGCAAACCATTTGGATGGACATAATTCCTTCGCCATATATAGTGCATATTTGACGATGAATATACACAACTGATTCGTTTTTTGCAGTTTAAAATTAAATTACACTACGCACCTCACAACTGGCGGCAACAATCAAGGGTGTCTCCATGGCGATTGAGCCGTTACTGACCGAGCGTGCGCTTCCCAGTTGCCAAACTGGTCCTCAGGGGGTGCCAATAAAACCAAGCTACAACACCTTGTGGCTCGCAGCTGTCAGCGTTTCAACTGATGCGAGCAATGAAGATGGGAAACTTACTTTTTGAATACCCCTCATATATTACATATTTTAGACATTTGTCTTAGGGCAAATAATCTAGAGGACATCTTATTAATAATATGGTCAATGAGTTTATCCCAACATAGGCTATTATCAATGTTGATAAGTCCACTAACATAATATAACAGAAGACAAATACAGACAAAACACAAATGTTCAGTGCCAATAGCGTTATATCAGGTTAGAAGAGAACCTGTACTTATCTTCATACACATTAGATTTATGTTACCTTTATCATACTATTGCATTAATTATTCACCATTAACTACTTTAAAACTACTAAATGCTTGTTACTTTAACAAGCATTTAGGACTGTATAAATTTGAAAGTATTCATAAAATCTAGTATCTAGGGACGATAAAATGAAATGCACATGAACAAACTGAAATTGAAAAAAGACTATTAAATGGTTGCAAATGCTATTAGGCTTTACAGAAGATCTTTCACAGCAAAATGTTATAAAGAAAGACCAAAGAAATAGTCAACAAAACAGTTATAAGGCCAGTAGTCCTATATGGAGCAGAAGTGTGGACTCTCAGTACAAATAGGGAGAAGAAAGTTATTATACTTGAAAATAAAATACTAAGAACTATATATGGACCAATGAAAGAAAGGAATCAATAACGAATCAGGAACTGAGAGAACTCTATGGAGGCAGACGTAGTGCGGGAGGTGAAGGCCAGAAGACTTAGATGGGCTGGTGGTCATCTTAGTAGCAGAGAATAAACTTCCCTGGTGAAAATAGTAATGTCTAGGAGACCACCAGAGGGGGAGGGGTCAAGATTAAAATGGGTGGTCCAGGGTTTGAATGGACATGAGGATGGTGGGAGAATGATGTCTTGTCATTTCAAGACCGGCAGGGGAGGAGACAAGTTGTTGGTGAAGCCATAAAACTTTTAGGATTTGAGTGGCTATGGAGGTAAGATCACGTAATAGAGCATTTTTTTATAAATTTCTATACAGAATTAGAATAATAGCAGTCCTTCATCAAGAAATGTTTCAGAACACATTTACAAGTATTGTATTCTAACTTGAATTACTTCTGTACATAGACCGTTACAAATTACTTGAGACACTATTTTTGTGCCTTATCAGTTTGTTTTTGGCAATTATATACACAAACTGGTCATGACTGTGGATGGCTGTCTTTGTTGTTTCGATTCAAATAAGCTTGAAGAAATAAAAATATGATGCCAGAAGTTAGGATTTTAAGCTATACAAAAAACATATTCTACAAACAAATTTTCATTGGCTCAAATATCTGGAACTAATTAAGTACAACATCTAAATAAAAATAACCAATACACAATTTCAATCCTGAAAACTAAGTTTGAATTTTATTTTTTTAAATAAAATAAAAAATGTTTTTACTAACCTGTTGCAAGAATTCTTTATCAGGCTGAACACTTTGAGACCATGTCTCCCCTTCCTGGAACAACACCCGAGTATCCTTCAGGAAATTCTTGCCCAAGATGAACAGTTCCTGACCACCTTGCACGCTGCATGACGACAGTGACTTTTTACATATTTCAGGCACTCCAGGTGGCTGAGCTAATGCATTATAAAATTCATGTTAATTTTAGTGACCAATGAAAATCCATCAACCAACAAAAATTCAAATTTAAAATACAAAAATTAATAAACTTACCAAAAGTGTATAAAATGCACTTAGTGCTTTTCATAGTCTACCTTTAACATATTGTGTGTGGGCCGCAGATACAAGGCTTCTTGGATGCAAGGCTTCAACGCACAGGGCGGACCTCTCACCTACAAGTAGCTCTTAGGTAAGGGGTCCGTCCCGTGCGCCGGAGCTACGCTCCTTGCATCCAGGTGTCATGCACTCGCCCGCACTCAATGTGTTAGTCAATATTACCAACAATTTGTGATCAGTAAGACATGCTTCATGTTTTTAACCAACAATAATTGAATTCAGGATAACCTTTTGAGTCTTTAGTCCAATGCCTCAAAAGACCAAACTACTCATGATCTGCCCAACTACAAATCCCAATTCACTAGATTTGTGTTGTCCTTTTGTCTATGATAATTTATGTCACTATCAATGTAATTACTGACAAAAATCAACTACATTTTGGATCAATCCAAAAGTTAAATTAAATTGCAAAAGATTCTACTATATCTACATTGGTTAAAACATATAGCTTGAGTCAGCAACTGGTTATGAAAAATAAAGTACTTTTGAAGAACTGACAATTAAAAAAAAAAAAAAAAAAACTTGAATGAACTGATCATTTTTGACAGTGGCAATCATTTATTTATTGTAAGGAATCAATCAAGAGTTGATTAGATGGAAGAAAGTGAAGAAAAGTGCAATTTATGAAGTCTTATTGCAAGTTAAGCAAAAATATATTTTTCATTTTTATCTTACATATTTTCATATTTTTCTCTTTCAAGATTAGAGAGAAGCTTGTACAGTTGTATAATGTTCAAATCATTTCATGTATCCAAGTTCAACGAATAGCTGTCATCAGAGAGCATTTTTAGACATAAATATGTAACAGATTAATCAAGTTGTAGAGAGAAGTATTCAGTGCCAGTGGTATAGAAAATGTTTGTCCTTTATGTATTTTTTAACTTTAGAAAATTACCCATATAACTAATATTATCTAGTTAATATTTTTAACTAACTAGATACCACTATTTTTAAGCTACGACAATGAATCAATTAGTTATTTATTTCCTAGTTTTAACTATTCAGAATCTTTGCAAGTATATCTTAGTAAATATTACTTACAACTATTCGGATTGCAATTATTCGGAATCCATACTATGTGGATCAGATTAAATTAAAGGTAGCTTATTTCTTCAGTGGTAAAATCAGGTTGGTTTGCACTACTACATGAGTGACATGAGAGTAGGCCTATAGTGGCACACACAAATAGGCTGCAAATAAAGGTTCGATCTCGATCCCTTTATTATGCTTAACATTTTATTTCCTACCCTTTCCGTATTTGTAGAATGTTGAACAAGGCATTAAATTTTCCACGAATTGTTATTTAGAGTAACCTTGTCACTAGTAGTCAGAGTCAGAGACCCGGCTGAAAAGTGAAGTGCAAATAAAACTTTCTTCTGTCTTTCATCCACTAATAAAACAACAAAACAACACATATGTACACAGAATATAAACAAAACATAATAACCTAAAATATTGTAAATACCAAGTAATGGTAGAATTAAAAATGAACAAATTTTAGAAGATAGGACATCAGCAAACTTACCTTGAAAAGACAAGTTCACTAACATCAGAGTAGTAGTCACAAACACAAAATAAACATAATCTCACAAATTTTCAACACCACTGGCATTTTCTTCACCTCCTTCTCCTCTCTCTACTCACCTGAAGAAAATTCCAGTGGTTCCAGAATTTTCTTCAGGTGAGTAGAGAGAGGAGAAGGAGGTGAAGAAAATGCCAGTGGTGTTGAAAATTTTTGAGATTATGTTTATTTTGTGTTTGTGACTACTACTCTGATGTTAGTGAACTTGTCTTTTCAAGGTAAGTTTGCTGATGTCCTATCTCTCTAATATACTAATTCCTGGCATAGTGACCTTTAACCTAACCTCAAATTTTAGAAGGAAAATTCCATACCAATAACATCTAACATGGTTAGATTTTGGTGAATCTGTGAAAGTTTGCTCAGAATTGAGAGTGGGAATAAGCACTGTAAGTGATTGAAAGTTTTCACATGAGTCTTTCTTAATCCCTTTTTTTAGCAATACAGCAAGTGCCATAGCCTACATTTTAGCATTAAATTATCGAATTTACCAATACCTGTGTTCGTGTATGGGTGAGAGGGCAGGTCAATGTGTCTTTATATGATACAACTTTATGGTATATTAATATATTTCTAATTAGTATAAGTTAACCATAAAAATTCTGACAGCATCTAATACGAATAACTTAGGCATCATTGACGTTTGAAATATCATCATCCTTACACGGACCTCTCAACCTTAAACTCCGGGTATACGGATTAGATTCTATCCGGATTGGTTAACCGCTACACTGATTCAGATAGTCATGAGGCCACTATAAACATTTTACAAAGATGTACAGTAATACTTACTGCAAACAATCGGTTGTGAAGTAACTTGTAAGGTTTCCTGGGAACCATCAGGGTTTGTGATGGTAGTACGGAAAACCATTCGACATCGTGTGGATTTCTTCTTACTGCGACCAGTACTTTCCTCTGGAAACCTGTGTTCAACATCCACGTTGCGCTCCTTCAGAATCCCCACACAGTCACAACTAAAATTTAAATAAATGCTCGTCAGAGGAAATACATAATTTACATTAATATTATTTATTTGAATCACTGAAACAATGAAAACATTTTTTACTATGTTTGGTCTTTTATTGCTAGTTTAAAGTTGGCTTAAACTACTTGTATACACCTTGTAAAGATGCAGTCCTCGTAACTGCCACACTTGTGGTGTGGTTCCTTCATTTAGCACATCTATGGAGCTACACAATGCAGTCCTCTAATCAGAAAAGTCTATAACAAACCAAAAGTATGTATAACCGAACAGACATGGTAGCAACTGCATATACAGTGAACTGCAAAAACTAGCATGGTCATTTTATGTTCAGAAGTAGCTTTCTCTTTAAACTCTGGTATTGTATTGTGTTATGAATCTAAAATGGTATTTGGGATTCATTTACAAATCAACGTTGGTCACTTGATTTGTGATTAATGTTAAAAGATATCAGATCTTTATTTCTCCGTCAATACAGTATATATTGTATACAGTAAAAAAGTTTTACATCATTTTCATTTTCTAACAAACAAATTATTTTTTTTTTTAATATATATATATATTTCTAATTATATGATAGTATATAATTTCATAATTATGTAATAATATAATTATATATTAAATAAAAATATTAGGGAATCAGCCCTTAAAATTAATCCTTACGGAAAGCCAGTTAAATTAAGATTCCAATTAGATTTAAACATTATTTGATATTAAGAAACACTCGGTTGTTTGGTTATTACTATAGCTTTAAGAACAGGGTTGCAGTGTTTATGTCTCCATCTCTCTTATCAGACTGTTCTAGTTCCTCTATTAAGCAAGCTCTTGTTTTCAAAACATTTTCTATAACTTATTTATATGTTATTTGTAGTTTAGCCAGTAATTCTGTGAGTAAAAGAGTGTACTATAAATTCATGTTCAATAGTTCATGAAAAACAAAGGAAAATTAATGTCATAATAAACTACCTACTAAAAGCAGAGCTAGCAGATCACAAATGACTGCCGTTATTATGCTAAGTTTATAAGGGCACAAATATAAAAAAGAATGATGAAATTGTTTTCTTCCATTTTTTTAAACATAGTAATACTGTTTTTTTGTTTTGTTTTTTATTTTTATTATTTAGATGGTTCGAAATGTGAAAACAAATTTCAGTATTCTGATACATTGTGCTGTGGTCCCACATAGTACAATAACGTGTGACACTGACTCAGAATAAAAGAGATGGCTGCAGAAAGAAATTGTCAAATTTAGGAACTATTTTTCTATAGTCTGAAATTACAATATTACTTTCTGTAGAAAGATCTCTTTAGTGTATAAGCAATTAATTAGAACTATACTTGTTGTGTAACTTAACAATCTATGTACTGACTGATTCAGAATTGCGGATGACTTTTACGAAATGTACAACAACTGACTTATAGGAGCAGAGTGAGTGAGCCGAAATTCTGGTGCTGGTCGTCTTCAAGACATGCACAAGAGCGTTCAACCCTAACCAAACTATGCAACTCCAAGTACGATAAGACTGGTACACCATGTGTTGAGTAATGATAAATTCAGTTACATTGTCATCAATTGATATTGGAAGTAAGTTTATACAAGAGTGTGTTGCTTTTTTTCTTTTGGTATAACATTAAAATGGAGAAAAATATATAAGTCCATGCTAAAACCACATTTGATCTGACGTCAACACATTAGCAGTCATCGTGATGATCTTCGGCAAATATACTAGAATTATACATAAATAGATAATATAAAAATGAGTATGCATTAAATCAATACTTCACTTAAATAGCTAAAACTCGGAAATATAATTTAAACGTTAATTGTGTATAAAAACAGTAGGTTTACACTTGTGATTATTTACATTTATGTGATGTTGACTCTGAGTGATTATTTACGTGACTTAGATTAGAAGATGCAAATTGAAAATAATCAGTCCTTGGAAGAAAAGGTGAAATAAAATAGTTAGATAACACATTTTACATTCTTTTCTTTGTCGTTGGCAGTTTATAAATAAACTGTAATATTGTAGAAATAATACTGGTTAAATTACCTTTTTTTCCTGTCAACAGTTCTTCAAACACAATCTGCTATGTACATTTCCAAGCATAAAGCTTCATCATCAGGCTTTCAAAAACGTCACTATTTACATTAAAACACTAAAAACATTTAAACATATTAAAATTACACATTTGCCGGCCGGCAATAGACACCAACTGATGACTAATGAGCAGGGAACTAACTCAAACATGTTACCCTACTCCCACCTGTTGAACTTGGACTTTAATTATATTGATTTTCTTCCTTTGTGACTGCAAGTTGTTTATTCGGTTGAACAGTACATTGGACTTGTATTTTAATTTGTCATTCAAAATATTACTTGGATCAGATTTGAAAGCATTGTAAATATGGAGTTCTTCTATTGTATTCATAAAATGTGATTTGTTGCATTTATATAAAATTTCTAAATTGTTTTCTAAACTGTCAATAATATGTCTATTGGAAATTAAATGTTCAGCAACTTTTGATTTCTGACTTGTTGATTGTTTCAGAAGATGTTCAGAGAAACGTTTTTTAAAAGAACGACCTGTTTGGCCAATGTAAAACTTTGGACAATCAGAACAGTTTATCTTATAAATGCCTGTATTTTTGTTCTTGTTGTGTTTTTGGATGTTTAGATGTTTATTAAGTTTATTAGAGGTCTTATATGACACATTGATATTTTGTTTCTTTAATTCTTTTGACAATGTATGGTGTAGATAATGGCCATATTCGTGATACAAATTTTTTATCTGTATTAGGAATCTTTGTGTGTGAATTTCTGTTCTTCTTTTTAGTAATTATTTTTTCTATTATTTCACTATTGTATCCATTGGCTATGGCAATGTATTTGATGGTGGCTAGTTCGGTTTCGTAATCTTCTTTATCCATAGGTATGGATAGAAGTCTGTGGACCATATTATTTTAGGCTGCCATTTTATGAATCATTGGGTGGTAAGAGGTTGCATGGATGGTATGGTCAGTGGTGGTAGGTTTGCGGTATACGGTCAATTTAATGTTATTATTTTCTTTTTTGAGTTTTAGGTCTTGATAAGTTAAGCTATTATCCTTTTCTGTTTCCAATGTGAATTGTAGGTCAGGTGAAATACTATTTAGATATTTCTTCAATAGTTCTAATTGTCTTGTGTTTCCTTTATAAAAAACTATAGTGTCATCGACATATCGTTTATAAAATAAGATATTCTTTTTGTGGCTGTTGGTTGATGAGAAGATATAATTATTTTCAATGTGGTTCAAATATATTTCTGATAAAATGCTGGATAATGGTGATCCCATTGTTAGACCTTGTTTTTGGATGTAGTATTTATTATTAAACTGAAAATAGTTTTGTTTCAGGATAATTTCTAGTAAGTTTATTAACTCATCTATAAAATCATTGCTCAGTTTTGAATATGTAGACAAATTATGTTTTACCAAATTGATAGTAATATCTACTGGTACATTTGTGAATAAATTTACAATATCAAATGATGACATTGTATATTGTTTGTTGAAATTTAAATTTTGTAACGTGTTAACAAGTTCTAGGCTATTTTTAACACTGTAATTATTTTCCATGTGGATGTGCTCTCTTAATAATCAATGTTTAGTTGTATTATAAACTTAGTTGTGTTGTACCGTAACTTTTAACACAGGGTTTCTATCTTATATTTGTTTTATATACACCGTTGCAGAAAGATTGAAAGCAATAATGTAACATTGTATTTTAAATAATATATAATAATTTAATTACAATACTATGAATGAATGATATTTATCCAAACAAAGATATTTTTATTAATTTTTTGACCAAGAACAAGACTAATACTTATAAATAAAGTTTCCAAATAACATCTGTAATTAAATAGAATTGCTCTCTTGCAAACAGTGATCCTCAACTAACTTCATTGTTTTCAGGTTTTTGCTCACAACGACCCTGCCTCATCACGTATAGTACAATTATTATTATACCATTTATTACTATCTGAGAAAATTTCTTTGTTTAAGTTTATTGTGCTCCTTTCACCTTATCTATGATTTTTGTGAAACTAGGGATGTCAGTCAATTTTCACAAAATTTTTTCACTATTTAATTATTTAAAATAATACAATTTAATCAGTCTAATTAATTACTTTATTTATATTTTCTTATTTAAATAACGAGTTTGAATGTAATGTACAGAAATAAAATAATGCATTTAAAAAGACCTTTCAAATGTTTTAACTTTTAACACAGGGTTTCTATCTTATTTTTGTTTTATATACACCGTTGCAGAAAAATTGAAAGCATTCTGCTTTGGGGTTGTAGTCTATAATGAATTTTATAGTACAACAAATTCTCTTATAATTTGAACTTAAAGCCATATAGTCTGAAAATAAACACTTATTTTATTTACTTACGTAACAACCATATCTTTTGCCGGCTCTATGTCTACCTCGATGACAATTGTACCATCAACCTTTTTCTCAACACACGGTGTAGAATTCTTGCCTGATACCCGACAGGCCTGATAGAACATGTGGGGAGCAACACGACCTTGGTCTGTGCCGATGAATACCTGCAATGTGGCTGGTCGCTCATAGCCAACCAACTGCAACAAGGAAGAAATATTGAAGTACAACTTGTTCAATGATCTTTTTACTAGAGGTTATTTCAACAGAAAAGTTTGAATGTCAGAAAAAGGAAGATGAGTCAACTTGTACAGTAAAAAGACATGTCCAATAAGGGCAATGTAGACCTAGATAGTACAAAGAATCATACTGCAATATATTTGTTTTATTCATATTGTTAAATTAATAAAATCTATTTAGAACAATGTAATTGTTACCATTGACTTATCTTACCTTGACAATAGGGAAGCCATTGCCAGTCCTATCCTTGACAGCCCCTCGGCTGCCTTCTGTCTGGTAGCGAGCACGGTGCTGCTGCTCAGGCTGACATGCAATTACTATTTGTGTCAGACCATTGTGCGACACTGACGAGAGCTGAGAGGACAATGTTAGTGCTGCCTGGGACACCAGCCTGGCCCTGCCTCGCACTGGCATGCTGCAAGTATCACATAGTTATAATACATTTTTTGTTAGGTTAAAGGGCACTTGGCCAGGAATTATTACATTAGAAGAGCGGATATCAGCAAACTTAGCTAAGAAGACAAGTCAACTCACACTACAGTAGTAGTAAACAAATACACAGGTTGCACAAATTTTCTGTGCCACTGGCACTTTCTTCATGTGAGTAGAGAGAAAGAAAAGTCGTGCAACATGTGATTCAATTGTATTTGTTTATTACTACTGTAGTGTTAGTTGACTTGTCTTCTAGGGTTAGTTAGCTGATGTCTTATCTCTCATAATATACTAATAGTCATAATACAATTATTATAGTTTAAATAAAAAACTAAATATTAATAGATAAACAATATTAATACTCTTAACTCACAATAGCTCCATGGATTTAATTACTGAATAACCTTACCTAGTTAAACTTAACAACCAAATTATAATATCAACCAACATGATTTTACATATTTTGTTATCAATACCAAATATAAGACATATATCACAATGTATAAACAAAACTAAGACACCTTGACGCGGTTGTTACCTACTTTAGTTTTTAGTAAAAATAAAAGGACTAACCTCTATGTTAATTCTAGATCCGCCAATAATACCTATGTGAAATGTTAAGAAATTTGTCTTACCTTCAAGCAGCACATGTTCATAATTTATATTTGTCAAAACATAATTTAATAAAAACAGTATATAAATTGCTACTTTTTCAAACAGTTCATTATAGTTACATTTTATAATAGCAAATCCCATAATGAGCACATTGCTTCACAGTTGTTTACTTTGATACCGGGCCTGAAACGATTATAAGTTAAGTCCCAAAATCCCAAACACCTTTTAAGCTTATATTTTACTTTTAAATGGCCGATAAAAGCTATTAATAAGGGAAAAATGTATAATTGTAATATTTTAAAGAGAGTAGATGTATGAGCGTAAGTGTAAATAAACCGTCACATTTTCTTCATGCCTTAGTTTGGAATATTTTGTTTTACAAAATAAGAATAAGAGTACATACTTTCTTTCAATTATTTATTTCAACTATAAAGAAAATTACCAGATTTAAAATCCTTTTATCAATACAGAGCTGTATTTTTAAAAGTGCATATTTTATTATTCTGCAGCTATGCTTACAAAAAATATAAATTGAAAGAAATAGAAAGTGCAGCTTGAGAAAATGAACTAAGAATACGAGATTTATTTAGGTAATATTCAATGGATAGAATATATAGATGTCGCCGATTTTAAGATATTTAGTCAATGGATTCAACAATCGTACTAGTAAGTAAAGGTAACTCTGTGAAGTTATTACCAGACGGCTCTGGAAGGCTGCTGCCTCACGGTCTCCGGGAATGTAAAGTTGTCATTGGCATCATCGGATTCCAGTTTGATCTCCAGCCTCCTGCGTTTTTCTTCAGGTGATTCTTCTGTATGCCAGGATGCCTGCAACACATACAGGGTGTACATGAACACATGTCAACAACACAAGACCATTCATCTATATAAATGGTCTTCTACAATTTTACACTCTTGCGTGGACACTGATAACATTCTGCTCATTAGAGGAACCACTCACTTCCCAGAATACCATTTTGTTTTCAACGATAAACATATCAAAGTGTGTGAAGAGGGTAAAGATATTTTTGATAGATAACCTTCTTATATATTCGGATGTTACAAGGGAAACTAAGCCTATTGTCCCTTTTAAATATAACTTGTTATTAATAATGAGTGCATGTATTGCATTATAGGCTATCTTAGTTGGAGTATAATGTATTTTCTTTTTTTATTTTTATACATATCATTGTAAAATTTGCTGTTGTTATTATGATTGTAAGTATTCGTGAATTCGGGAAAAATTAAAGCAATAGCTCTGCTAATCATTATCCAAATCTTTTTAAGACTTGTGGTAAATTACTACACTGAAGAATTTAGGTAAAATGAAATATTTATTTATCAATGTGATGCAAATGGCAATAACCACTTTGTAGATATGTGAGGAGAATATCTGAACCTGAATTGTTACAGTATGTACAGGATCATTGAACTGTTCCAAGGACCTATGCCAGTCTGACTGCAGCATATTGAACAGTGCACATTGCAACACTGCTTTTAAACACTTTGTTATTTACACGTATATTGTTATTAGATTCTTTATCAGAACCTATTCAACTCATTTCATTCCAAATCTATTTATTAACTTGTTATACAATAATGTACATGAATTATGTCAGCTTTACTAACATAAACTTTATGCTACAGACTCAAAAGTTCATAAACTCAAGCTTCTAAATACAATTCAAAGACTACAATATTCTTTTTCAAAAGTATAAAATTGAATTCAGCATTTTAAATAATGAGTGATAAGGCAAACAACTGACAGGTGTAAAGATCTCATTAAAGTAATATAATACATAATAATTCACTTCCAAAATTTTAAACTGTGTATGAAATATTTATCTTGCAATTTAAGGCAGATTTATCAACTCTAAAAATAACTGATATGCTAATGACACATTTACTTTTAGAAAAAATATAAAATCACTTTATTGTAATGGACTTATCAATTGTAATTTACACATTATTATTTAAATAATAATAATAAAATAAATAACATTTTGATTTTAAACCAATATCTGAAAATGCTGGTTAAAAATATATCTCAATACATGTAAGTTGATGATATTTTTTGTATAATTTGAAATTAGATATACAAAATCAACAAATTAGGAAGCTAGGATAAAGGTCCCACATAAAAAAATATATGCCAATGACATCTTTTAACATAAAAAAGAATGCTATTTAATTTTTTCTTTCATTCACTTGCCTGCAGGCCTATGCATAAACTTATGCAATAATAGAAGTACCAACCGTCAGCTCAGTCATAATTATGAGCCTTAAACTTTGCACTATACAATGCTATTATTTTTAACTTCTGGTGACTTTTGATTTTAAAAAAAGCTGCTGATGAGTCAATTAATCTTTACTTACTTTGTCTGAGAAGCGCAGGGCTGACTGAGTGGCAAGAGGGTGGCTCACCGAGTAATCCAGGTGGTGGTCAAAACCAAGACCTGAGTCGTTGGAACTGTCACAAGCCTCCAATGAGATCTGTTCTCTTTTCACAGCTGGAGAAAACGAAAATCATGGATTTACTCAAACACAACAAATTTTTAACAAAAAAATAACAGGTAACTAAAATTCAGTAAATTCAGTCAAAAAAATAACAATAAATTGCTTTTCAGAATTTCAATTTGTCTGATGTTGTTATTTTAACTTCCTAGCAATTGTTAGGTCCAAATTCAAGGCACCCTGGAGTATCCTTGTTTCAATGAAGCACATTGGTTTCAAGGCATCCCGGAACATACTGATCTCAAAGCACTCTAGATTACACTGGTTTCAAACTGCCTTGGAACACACTGGTTTCATGGTGCCCAAGAACACCCTATTTTCAAGGCACCCTAGAGCACCCTGGTTTGAAGACGTCATAGAGCACCTTGGTTTCAAGGTGCCTCGGAGCACACTGGCTTCAAAGCGCCCTGGTGCATTCTAGTTTCAAAGCGCCCTGGTGCACTCTATTTTCAAGGTGCTCAGGAGCACCCTATTATTAAGGCACCCTAGAGCACACTATTTTTAAGGTGCCCTAGAGCACTCTGATTTCAATACGTCCTAGCCCAGATATCAAGATGCCTTAAAGCACCCTAGTTTCCAATCACTATGTCTTCCCTCTTATAAATGAATCATGAGTTTGTTAAAATTATAATTATTAGAAAACAGTTAGAAAATGAAAATATACCAACAAATTTTTGGCAGAAGAGTTATTTTTGTCAAATAATATAAATTTAAATAATATTTTTAAATTTTAATTTTTTTTAAACAAAGTTCACAAGCTCAGTACAATTAGTTCTGTATTCAACAATAATTATCTATTTGAAAAATGAAGTGTACGAAACATTGTTTTAATTATTTTATGTTTTATTTATTTATTTTTTTTTTTTTATTACGTTGGTTTGAATTTACAATATGTACATTTAGTCCAGTATGCCAATGACACTGCTCTCCTCTTCAAATCAGCCTCAACTGAACTCTTGCAAATGCAATCGTTTCTTGATTTGAACAGTTGCCTGCAACATTTTAGAAAATTAAATTTAAATACCAGTAATTCAAAAACAAATTATTTGCAATTCTGCTAGCGACCTGAGGTCTTAGTAAATAAGACCAGTGGTATTAGCAGGCAATGCCACCTTACAGGAGGTTGAGTCAGCAAAGTTCCTACGAATATACCTTGGCTAGCCATGTGGACCGTGTTTATTTCATCAGGCGTTTACACCTTGAGAAAACTGTCAAAGTTTTGCCCAACCAAAGTTCTTCTCATTGCCTACTTTGGTCTAATTCATCCCCACCTTACCCATAGAATCCCAGCATAGGATGAATGTTAAAGCACTCAATTCCTTCGAATTTATAGACTGCAAAAAAAACAGTACGTATTATCTCAAAACTGAATTCTAGAGTTGTGTAAACCAGCCTTTATTGAACTGAGACTACTAACACTGCCCTCTCTACATCTCCTATGTAAGACTAAGTGTCACCTTATGCAAGGTAGTGGACATTCTTATGTACAGAACCAGAGGCAGGGACAGTTACAGAATAACTGGATACCACAGAACGGCGATATACAAGTGCTTATCGTCGCAGGCGGGTGCTAAGTTTGTCAATAGCCTTCCTGACTCAAAGAAAAATTCTCCAGTGCCACAAGCACTAAAAGCCAGACTGAAAAGGTTCCTGATTCAGAAGGCCTTTTACTCGGTGGAGGAGTTCCTCCAATACCACTGGGAGAGCAAATCTTGGCTCGGGCTGGGACGGAAATTGCCAGAGTATGAATGAGGGTGTCAATGAATTTTGGAAATGTATGTGCGAATGAGATAATGAGTGCTGTGTTTCAAGTTTCAAATTTCTTATTTTCTAGTTTCATTCTTATTATAATGACGTTCATTCTTAGTATACAACTATCTGGTGTCAAACACAAATAAAGATTTATTATATGTATCTTATTGACAGTGTTCCAGTAAAAGTTTTTAAGAACATATTTATTTTTAAATATTTTTTTTATGTTATATTTTATTTTTCAAATATAACATAAAACTTTACAAGCAATAAAGTGGGCTACCAGCAAGAAAACTATCAGCTTGTAAATTGTTAAGGAATGCATTGGATTGAACTGTTTGAAGTTAAAATACATAATCTTAAATATAGCTTTTAAAGAATAACAATACAGTGTAAGGAATATCAAGAATTGAATGAACAGCTGTGACTGATATCACTTAATTAAATTAACACACGGGTCAATGATATGTGTTTTCATATTTACTTTGCAAACGTAGACAATAATCAATAAACAAATTCTAAACAATTTTCAGTGCAACTCAACGTAAGCTAGGATCTGGGCCAACAGATATGGGTTTTCATTTTTACTTTGCAAACATAGACAATAATCAATAAACAAATTCTAAACAACTTTCAGTGCACCTCAACGTAAGCTAGGATCTGGGCCAATAGATATGGGTTTTCATATTTACTTTGCAAACATAGACAATAATAAATAAACAAATTCTAAGCCACTTTCAGTGCACCTCAACGTAAGCTAGGATCTGAGCCGACAGAAGGTATGGATTTCATATTTACTTTGCAGTCATAGACAATAATCAATAAACAAATCCTAAATAACTTTCAGTGCAACTCAACATAAGCTAGGATCTGGGCCAATAGATATGGGTTTTCATATTTACTTTGCAAACGTAGACAATAATCAATAAACAAATTCTAAACAACTTTCAGTGAAACTCAACATAAGGTAGGATCTCGGCCAACACGGGATATGGGTTGTCATATTTACTTTGTAAACATAGACAATAATCAATAAACAAATTCCAAACAACTTTCAGTGCAACTCCACGTAAGCTAGGATCTGGGCCAACAGATATGCCAACAGTCGGCACTCGTGGCGCAGTGCTGTAACCCAGCTACTCGGGGACAAAGTGTTTGGGAGATTGTAGGCGATAGGTTCCATGCTCGGTACTCTTAATACCGACACAGCGTCCGCTCAATGGTTGCCATCAACGCAGACACTACTAGAGAAATCTGGAGTGTCCGTGTTGAATGGTAGTCAAGGTTCAGATGTTGTGTTGTGAAGAGAACTGAGTGTCAGACTTGTCAGTTAGCTGAAAATCAGACCAACACTACGTGGTTCGGATTCCACGTAAAGCTGTAGGTCCCATAATTGCCCTGGCTATTGGGCTATTAATAAATAGTCCTTTCTGAGCTAAGTCGAACTCAGATAGTAACAATGACTACACTTGTTCATCTACACTCATCACACTCATTCACTCCTCATATTCGCCCATATCTCTACGATCGGCGTCTTACAGATGAATAATGAATAATAATGAATAATGAATAATATGGGTTTTCATTTTTATTTTGCAAACGTAGACAATAATCAATAAACAAATTCTAAACAACTTTCAGTGAAACTCAACATAAGGTAGGATCTGGGCCAATACAGGTACAGGATATGGGTTTTCATATTTACTTTGTAAACATAGACAATAATCAATAAACAAATTCTAAACAACTTTCAGTGCAACTCAACGAATGCTATGAAACTTCATGAGCTAAATGTTTTCAGTTCGATCCCAATCAGAATTGTAACAAATTTTGAAAAAGATCAGCTGGTAACAAGATATTAATTAATGACACATTCTGAGGAATAGTGGGCCTTAGTTTGTAACAATAACTACATTCGCTAATCTACACTCATCACACTCATTCGAAATCTATATTCATCTATATCTTGACAATAAGATCTATAAGACAATAAGGCGTCTTAAGAATAAATAAATTTGATTTCTATTACCAGTTGTAATAATACATATTCTTACAAATATGTAAACTAAATACTTATAAATTATCTACAAGAGCTCTCAGTTTCTTATCTGTGCAGTTTTTTTTACAATGGCTAGCTTTATGATAACATTTGAACTATCATTAATATTAAATTTACTATAATTGTAATGTGTGTGTAGTGAGTGTTATTGGTTCTACTTCAAAATTTATATTACTTAATACCTATAACAATAAGAACCATCTATTATCAAAAGCTTGCACTTTTTAAAACACTTTTATAAACCTTTTATAAATATATTTACTATTTATAGTAATGTATTTACTACAAAAATAATGTATTTACTATTTATATAATAGTAAATAAATTTTTTTTAGTGTCAATAATTTAATATTTTCAGTTTATTGGTTGTGACAAAAGCGTTATTCTTTATGTAATATATGTTATTAAAAGATCAATCATCTTTTGAAGCAACTATTTGGCGATTTTTTTTTAACCATAACAAATTTTAATCATCTAAATATTCTAAATGATTAAAAACTAAGGAAGATGTCTGTCAATACCACTGTATGTGTATGGGTGGGGCCAGGTAGGTCAATACCACTGTACTGTATGGGTAGGTCAATACCACTGTATGTGTATGGGTGGGGGCAGTTGGGTCAATACCACTGTATGTGTATGGGTAGGTCAATACCACTGTATGTGTGTGGGTGGGGGCAGTTGGGTCAATACCACTGTATTGTATGGGTGGGGCTGGGTGGGTCAATACCAATGTATGTGTATGGGTGGGGGCGGGTGGGTCAATACCACTGTATATGTATGGGTGGGGGCGGGTGGGTCAATACCACTGTATGTGTATGGGTGGGGGCGGGTGGGTCAATACCCTGTATATGTATGGGTGGGGGCGGGTGGGTCAATACCACTGTATGTGTATAGGTGGGGGCGGGTGGGTCAATACCACTGTATATGTATGGGTGGGGGTAGGTGGGTCAATACCACTGTATATGTATGGGTGGGGGCGGGTGGGTCAATACCACTGTATGTGTATGGGTGGGGGCGGGTGGGTCAATACCCTGTATATGTATGGGTGGGGGCGGGTGGGTCAATACCACTGTATGTGTATAGGTGGGGGCGGGTGGGTCAATACCACTGTATATGTATGGGTGGGGGTAGGTGGGTCAATACCACTGTATGTGTATGGGTGGGGGCGGGTGGGTCAATACCCTGTATATGTATGGGTGGGGCGGGTGGGTCAATACCACTGTATGTGTATGGGTGGGGGCGAGTAGGTCAATACCACTGTACTTGAAGGGGTAGGTCAATAACACTGAGTGATGTGTTGTTGATTATCTTTTAAGAAATTTAATGATTTTTTGCGTAGTTAATCATATTACATATTATATAATGATACAAGTTGGTGATAAATATGTCCTGTTGAAACCCTTTAAAAAACCCAAGTTAAATTTACTTCCCAAACTGGAGTAAAAACTGATTCTACTCCAGAAACTGTCTTAAAAATTATAAAATCACTGCAACTGTTTTTTAAATCATCAGCATTTAAATCAATTAAAAATATTATTGTGACATTTAAACCTCCTTAAAAGAACTGATTCTACTTTTTAAAACACTTTTTAAACTGAGCCACTGTGTTCCTGGTGTCACTTACATTGTATAACAATAAATTATCAGAATACAATTTAAACCTATTTACTTCTTAGAGGGCAAATCACCAATAATTCACTTTGCATGGCTATGTGAATTATTGTAGTAATATTATAGTAAGTAAGAATAAAACTGAATTTCAATGTTCAATCTTAAACTTAATTTGTATATACTACAATCTGAAAACTTCAAAAGAAATATTTTAAGTGTTTTTATACTGACTATTGAATGGAAAATATAAAGCCAGTAAAAAGTAATTATTTCCAAGAAAAATGCAATCACAACAATCAAAAAATAAATATGCGAACTTTTCAATCACAGGTGAGTTCAAGACAAAACATATCACACAAATAATTTTATTGAAAATCAAACTAATATTACAATAGATTGAGTGTTCTTTGAAATATATCTGACAGATAATCTACTTTAATGTAATATTAATTTCAGCTACATATTTTTTACTTGACACGAGCAATAATTGTTTAAATTTCTCCCTGCTCTGCTTTTGAAAATGTAATACTATACTTTGAATGAAGTTAAGTTTCTAATAAATATAATAAAACTGAAAATTAATCTTCATTATATGTCATTAAGTTACTGGGAGTTCCTGATCTTGTATCTTATTAGATTCATATTTTTTTACTCCCTCTGTCTACATATATTTCTTTTTGGGTTTCAAAACAGGTTTTACTAACAAAATCACAGTTTCTAACATGCTCACTCGCAACAACTTGGTCTTCCTCTAGTGTTTTAATTTTTTCTAGTTTGAGTTATGAATGATAAAAAAAGTATTTATTTAAAACCACTAAAATCTACAACACAAGCTTTTTATTATAACTGCATTTTCATTCAATAGATTGCACTGTCAAAAACCTGGATTTTCACTAGTTAATGAAAATAGTTGGTTGTACAGAAACTGCGATATATGACACAGTCTTACTTCACAACATCCCATGTCACCCAGTGGTATTAATAAACTGTTTACACTCCGGCAACACTGTTTAGATGGTGTTTACAGCAAACTACCATTAGACATGCACAATTAAATTTCATATTTATTAAGACTTATTTTCAAATACATTCATACAATCATCAAATATAAGTTTCATGCGTTAAATATACAATGTGTATTTATTTAAAGGATTTAAACTTAGGCATGAATAATAAATGTTCAATAAACAAGTCTTGACAAGTTTATTATGCAATTAGAATTTTATTTAAATAATTTTCAAATTTTATAAATTCTGAAAATTGTACAAATTTATTTATCTTTCAAGGCGCAATCATTGGCAGTGAAAAATGTGAAGTGTAAAATTTTAATTGGTATTCATAATTGAGTAGTTATTTATAACACTATTTCACTTGAATATCCTTAAATTGGAGGTATTAAATTATTTAATATTAATTATTAGAGAGACGCAATTATTAGATACACAGAATAATCACTTGAGTTTGCAGATGTCACCATACTGGACTTGCATCCCATAAGAGCAATGTTAAATTTGGTATAGTACTGTAACTTAACAATTAGAGAGAAAATGAATTCTTTTACATCAATTGAAATAGCAAATAACATAAAAATTACTAGTGTATTCAATTTTTAAAATTTGGATTATTTATTTGTATTTCAATAAAAATCATAAAGTAATAAAATAAAACTCGCGAAATTTATCTAATTAAAAATCAATATGTTTTTAAGTTAAAAAGTGGCTACGTTAGTAATTTAATACATTTTTTTAACTATGTAATAGTTGCAACTTTCCAACAAATCGCTAAGTCACAGTGCTGTATCGTATTTAACATTTCTCTTATGAGATGTAAATCCACTTGGCGACTATACTCTGCAGACTATGGTAACTAAAGTAAGAATGAGTATAACCTCAATGTCATGCTGAGTGTAGAATAGTTTCAAACAGTATGTCCCTAACAAAGAAACTAAGTTGTAATAAGTGTAATGTAAAAGTTCATAACACTGCTTCTGTGTCCTAACACACGAATCAAGACGCGGCAATTTACATCCCAGTTTAGTACTTATCAGAAAATATATACGCTAATGAAAGTACGAGCAAGGTCATGCCAATAGGAGATAACTTGGCTACTGATAACCAGTCTTATCAGCGAGCGTCTGACTTCCAACGGCGGCTGCATTTATGCGCCCGCTGCTTAGTTTTGTTCAAAGATAATAAAACATTAAAATGACTCAAAGAGATACTATACTCATCTATTTGAGCCACCAACTTCTACAGTTATCCTCCGTAATAAACACGGTGGTGTGTACTTCCTGAGCATGAATTGAATAAACCAAAACTTAACGAAAACATTCAACCCAGCTCAATGAAAATCTCATAGAATCATCAAACATAGTAAATTAATGGACGTTTAAAATTTGAAATCAATCTTCACATTTCTTCAAGTAACAAACAAAACAACACAGGAATGGTCCAACCTTACATGCTGTAAGGTCATTTATTTTCAGTAATATTAAGCTATATTTGTTTTCCTTCATAGTGTAACTTTTTGATTTTGCCACTAGTGCTTAAGTTATACTTTCTATTATGGTGTGTATCACAGGGCTCCTTCACTACAACAGAGACAAAGTAGCTCTGTCTCGTGCTATTGACTATACAAAATGTCTTTTGTACGTGTATGCTTGGGATTGTATAATAGAAGCATAAAATTACAAATTTTAATACCAGCCACAATATATCAATACAATCCTTACTAGCTTTACTTATAGACTAACCAACCATACATAAAGAAAGTACCGTCAGTTTACATAAATAAAATCATTAATTTATGGCTATTAAATTGTATAATAAATTACCTTATAAATAAAGAAATCTGAAAATGAAACAATTTAAAAAAATATATGTAACTATTTATTAGAAGAGTGTTTATACAAAACTGAAGATTTTTTTTAATTCAACTGTAATTTATATGTAGATTTAACTCAATTTTAAATTATATTTATTATATTATATATTGTAATACCTCATTTGAGGTTTGATGCAATAAACATTATTATTATTATTACAAGAAAATGACTATTGATTATTGTAGTATGTTAATTCCTTTAAATGGGTTTGCCCCCTCCATTTAACACTGTACATGTATGAGTGGGTGGGTGAGTCAATAACACTGTAGAGGTAGGGGTGGGTGGGTGGGTGGGTCAATAACAATGTACGTGTATGAGTGGGTGGGGGAGAGAGGGGAGAGAGAGAGAGAGAGAGAGAGAGAGAGAGAGAGAGAGAGAGAGAGAGAGAGAGAGAGAGAGAGAGAGAGAGAGAGAGAGAGAGAGAGAGAGAGAGAGAGAGAGAGAGAGAGAGAGAGAGAGAGAGAGAGAGACCGCTGGAGCTACCTGTGAAAACCGAACACGAAATACTTTCACTTAACAGGAAAACCGGCTTCACGAGACGCATATGAGGCAGCGAGCACAGAATAACATGCTCGTTGACATGAGCGGACAGTCTCCTTGGTTCTACAGTCATTGCTCATACACAAAACGACAAAAGTTACGCAGCTTCAATTAGGCTGATTTGTTAGCATTACGAGTGGTCTTCTATGCTAGCGTTTAGACGATAGTTGTGAGTCCTGCCGTTAGTTGGCGGTCGATGTAACGCAATCCGCAGCGGTCCATCAACCTAGGCCTACTTGTTTATTGGGCAACAACGGCAGGTGGAATGTGTACAACGGACTTGGCCTCGCCGCCACGATGTAAATGTATATGTAACTAGAATAAACTTTAAAAAATATAGAGAATTATTAATAATAAATAAACGGAACTAGATGGTATTAAAAATCGGTTTAATACAAAAACACGTGAACAATTTACGTTTAAAAATCTCCTCCAGTGAAAATGTTGCCGCAGTCGAGCCTCCTACCCCCTACCTGTTTGACTTTTGAACTGCTCGTAGCTCCGTAGACTATCCTTCCGTCCCCAACTGGTTGTTTGGAATTTGGGTGGGTGCATCGTATTATCTGCATGTATATCACCTACACTTAGATTACTCTCAAGTTAAACACAATCTTATCATCCCATCAAGAAGCCATTTTGAACCCTTGTCACACTGGACCCGCGAGGGTACGTCAGTGGAGCGCCTCACGGTCAGGCGCTCCACTGTCGCTCGCCCGTACTATATCTCCTGTATTATACTATCCTAACGTTTGAATTATAAAGAAATACTGAGTAATTCAATTATACTTTCATTATTGTTAGGACCTAGATACTGACAATATTATAAATACAAAAGGTTTGAAAACACGGTTCGTGTAGATTATCCATCCCAGATTGAAAGATACTAGATTTATTTCTGACCACTGTAATATTAATTCAGAACTTTATTAATATATATTTAAAGTGACTGTAAAATAATTTACTGTAGTCTATTAAGATGTCATCAGATGGATTGGGTGTTAAATGAAGAATCTATCATATCATATTCATTTCATAAATATTTATTCAACCTCAATATAATAACAATTTTTTAATCAATTTATAAGTGCAGTGTAAAACTTAACAACCTTACAGTGGGAATTAAAAAGAAGGCCCAATTCATTCTCATTGGAAAACACAACATCATTAAATATAAGGAACATTACTCCTGATTTGACAGAAAAAAAATTGAAAGTACTAAACACGAAATAAAAATACAAAATATAACCAAGGTTTAAACTGTTAATTATACTTTAAAATAGCATCATTACCATGTGAGATTTGTTTACTTGAGAATAACATGCAATATTAGGGAAATAGATTTGCAGCCGCCATTTTAAAACTGTTAGTAATTTCGAATTTTGAATAGGCCTATATGTCAACCAGGTACGTAAGGAACATTCCTATAAAGTTTCATACCAATCCGTTTAGTAGTTTTAGAGTTATAAGTGTTCGCCAAGGGGTTGGACTTTGTTTTTGAAATTTGGTAATGATGGAGTATCAGATGAGGAAGACAAAGGTTGTTGGACATTTGCCATCATTACGTAAAAAATAACAATCACGTTTCGATATGGTAAAAGCCAAATATTTTTCTAGTGCTAAAAACTAAATTACATCTAAACAAACATGTTATAAAACTACGATCTTGAACTGGTTCTTAAAGCGGCTGGAGTTTAAATTTTGGCCGCGACCATTTCTTACCTGCTCTGATGGTGTAGGAGTTAACACCTGGCCGGCAGGGCGACGCCCGCGTTTTGTAGGAGTTAACACCTGGCCGGCAGGGCGACGCCCGCGTTTTGTAGGAGTTAACACCTGGCCGGCAGCGCGACGCCCGCGTTTTGTAGGAGTTAACACCTGGCCGGCAGGGCGACGCCCGCGTTTTGTAGGAGTTAACACCTGGCCGGCAGGGCGACGCCCGCGTTTTTAGGAGTTAACACCTGGCCGGCAGGGCGACGCCCGCGTTTTGTAGGAGTTAACACCTGGCCGGCAGGGCGACGCCCGCGTTTTGTAGGAGTTAACACCTGGCCGGCAGCGCGACGCCCGCGTTTTGTAGTAGTTAACACCTGGCCGGCAGGGCAACGCCCGCGTTTTGTAGGAGTTTACACCTGGCAGGCAGGGCAACGCCCGCGTTTTGTAGTAGTTAACACCTGGCCGGCAGGGCAACGCCCGCGTTTTGTAGGAGTTTACACCTGGCCGGCAGGGCGACGCCCGCGTTTTGTAGGAGTTTACACCTGGCCGGCAGGGCGACGCCCGCGTTTTGTAAGAGTTAACACCTGGCCGGCAGGGCGACGCCCGCGTTTTGTAAGAGTTAACACCTGGCCGGCAGCGCGACGCCCGCGTTTTGTAGGAGTTAACACCTGGCCGGCAGCGCGACGCCCGCGTTTTGTAGGAGTTAACACCTGGCCGGCAGCGCGACGCCCGCGTTTTGTAGGTGAACGTTACTTCCCCCTTGTTTTTTTAACATATGTATTTCAAATGTTAACATGCTTTATACGATAAGTGGCACTACTTCTCCCTGAGATTAAATGTTTTCCAACTGTTTTTGGTTTATTAAAAACATATATATTACATTAGAACAATAATTATTTGTGTTTAAAAAATAAATAAAGGGATACAATTAAAATCCGATCTCGCAGTTATTAGACAATTGTGTCCCTTTCAAATAGGTTAATTTTAAAATTGTATGCTGTTATCTTTTTAGAAAATTAAGACTGACCTTATGGAGAATAAAGTCCAACATGGCGGCAGTTGTGTTGAACTTTTAATACTAAAACAAGTATTAACGTTTAAATAGCCAAGAATGAAACAGTATTTTTTTAAAAAGAATGTTTCAGCTTTAGATGATTTTAAATTATTATTTACTGTCTGATAAATTTTAATGATAATGTTATAAACAATTTGAATGGTT
This sequence comes from Stictocephala bisonia, assembly GCA_035578905.1. Taxonomy (NCBI): domain Eukaryota; kingdom Metazoa; phylum Arthropoda; class Insecta; order Hemiptera; family Membracidae; genus Stictocephala; species Stictocephala bisonia. Next base: position 5,681,614 of record JAQJVL010000008.1, read on the forward strand.
AAGTCCGACCCTTGGATTAATTCCGTTTTTTTTTTTTTTTTTTTTTTTTTAAGCAGTTTTCAAAATACAAAAGTAAAGGAGTGCAACAAATTTGCTCTCAGTGAAGCACGCTTTACAGATTTGTTGCAGGCGCTCAATAATTATGACATCACATTTTTATAAACGAAAAGTACATTTTCCCTTTGTAGGATATATAACATAGGTTATTAACTTGAACATCCATAGCAAGTGTCTAACTAGGGCCTACATCAAAATTGTCTCTATTTAAGAAAAAACGCCAATCTAATACGAAATCCCCTTGTTTAACCTTCAGTAAATGTATGTTTTTTTAAGGAGATAAATATAAGTTTCAATCACATTAGAATCCAGCTATTCAAACAAAAAGAAAGGCTAAAAATCACCATTATTATTAGTATTATAGTTTAACATAGGAAGGATTCACATATCCCTTCATTATTTTATTTTTTCAAATGTACATATTTTCCAATTAGAGTATTATACAATTCAAGTAGTTTATTTTAATAAATATTATAATCTTTATTTTGAACAAGTTTAGGGTTTCAGGGTTGAAATTCCAGGACTAATCAAAAGGCAGACTACAAATAGCGTGATACAATCGATACATATACAAACTTCAAAACTAAACTAATATGTACAATTTAAAATCAATATTTGAAGGCTAGTTCGGACTCGCAAATCTATTTACCTTTCACTTGACAATCACAATTATACGAAACAACAATTTCTGCTATGCGTATTATAGAACAAGAATATTAGGGAGAAGTAGAAATTACAGTTATGAAGAGGCAGACTGCACTTTCAATTCAACATCAATATCAGCTGCACAAGAGCGTTCGACTGAATTGGTTAAATTGATTACTGTAGTCTGTATCTACTCTAGTCAATGAGCTGAAGTTGATAAACAGGCCGAACAACATCTCAGCGAACAAATAATGTAATTTATATATATATATATATATATTTTAACTTCACTCGCCAGTTAACATGCACCTACAGGCCTGTGCGTCAACTTTATTCAACAAGTGAAGTACTGACCGTTGGCTCAGTGAGGATTCGAACCTTGGACCTTGCTCTCCGCAGTCCGAAGCCTTATCCACTGAGCCACCACGCCGTCAATTACAACAAATCGCATTCCAGATAGGATTAACCGCTACATCTATTCCGTTCTCAGTTCGGCAACCCGCTCCCCCGCATGGCTCAACTGACCATGGGTGGCTCAATCAATTATCACTGATTTGATTGAAAAACACCTAAATTATTGGATCAGCAGAGCATACATGCCGAGGCACGTGTCGTGCACACGACAGACACAAATTACTATCCCGGACGGCCCACTGAACGCCCCGGCAGACCACACTTGCCTCGCCCGTGTTGTGCACACGACAGAACGATATCACCATCCTGGAAGCTGTACTCGCGACGCGACCCACCTTCTTTCCCGTTAAATCACACATGCCGAGGCACGTGTCGTGCACACGACACACACACATTACTATCACGGACGGAAGTACTCGCAGTCCACTGAAGGCCCCGGTAGACCACACTTGCCTCGCACGTGTCGTACACACGACAGACAACGTTACAATCCTGGAAGATGTACTCGCGGCCCACCTTCTTTATCGGAAAATCACACATAACAAGGCACGTGTCGTGCACACGACAAGACACACACTACTATCTCGGATGGCTGTATTCGCGGCCCACTGTAGGTCTCGGCACAGCACAAATGACTAAGCACGTGTCGTGCACACGACAGACAAACATTACTATCCCGGATGAAAGTACTCGCAGCCCACTTTAGGTTTCGGCAGAGCAAACATGCCGAGGCACGTGTCGTGTACACGACAGACACACTTTACTATCCCGAATGGCTGTACTCGCAGTCCACTGTACATCTCGGCAGTCCATAAATACCGATGCACGTGTCGTGCATACGACAGAGGCCCATTACCATCCCGGATTTGTGTACTCGCGGACCACAGTAGATCCCGGCAGAACACAGTCCTGATGCACGTGTCGTGCACACAAGAGAACCACATTACCATTCCAGATAGCTGACCTCGCGGGCCACTGTAGATCCCGGCAGATCGTACGTCCCGAGACACGTGTCGCACACACGACATAACCATATTACCATCCCGGATGTCTGTAGTCGCGGAACACTGTAGATCCTGATAGAACACACGCCCCGAGGTACGTGTCTTGCACACGACAGAACCACATTACGATCCCGGATGTATGTACTCGCGGACCACTGTAGATCCCGGCAGAACACACGCCCCGAGGTACGTGTCTTGCACACGATAGAACCATATTACCATCCCGGATGTCTGTACTCGCGGACCACTGTAGATCCCGGCAGAACACACGCCCCGAGGTACGTGTCTTGCACACGACAGAACCACATTACGATCCCGGATGTATGTACTCGCGGACCACTGTAGATCCCAGCAGAATACACGCCCCGAGGCACGTGTCGTGCACACGACAGACCACATTACCATCCCGGATGTCTGTACTCGCGGACCACTGTAGATCCCGGCAGAACACACGCCCCGAGGTACGTGTCTTGCACACGATAGAACCACATTACCATCCCGGATGTCTGTACTCGTGGCCACTGTAGATCCCGGCAGAACACACGCCCCGAGACACGTGTCGTGCACACGACAGAACCACATTACCATCCCGGATGGCTGTACTCGTGGCCACTGTAGATCCCGGCAGAACACACGCCCCGAGGCACGTGTCGTGCACACGACAGAACCACATTACCATCCCGGATGGCTGTACTCGTGGCCACTGTAGATCCCGGCAGAACACACGCCCTGAGGCACGTGTCGTGCACACGACAGAACCACATTACCATCCCGGATGGCTGTACTCGCGGCCGTTTACCTCTACACTTCACTACAATCGTCTCTTCCACGATTACTATTCATGAAATGCACAATTAACGAACTGCCGTCAAATTGTATCACAAGTCAATTGGATTCTATCTGCTTAGGAATATACTGTAAAAACAATCCGCTATCCACTTTATAAACCTAGTATTACTAGTTTATCAAAAATCCCCATTTATAATAACTTATAACAAATCAAAATAAATACCTACAAATAAGCTTCTGCAATATTCTTCGATTCTAAATTCAAATTATGTGGAGTCTGAGATAATTGAATAGTTGCTTTTCATTCTTCACATATCACCAACAAAATCTTCATAAAACCAGGTATCAACATGCTTAGTTTAGTCTTTTGTCTGTACGTGTCTATAAATTTGTATAAATAAATTCCAAGACAAACCGCACTATTTATAAGTTATATTTTTATTAAGAAAAAGAATGTATTACCTATACTATGTAGACATGCCACTATTTAAACATTTTTTGAACCTACGCGTTTTACAATTATTTCAGCATGAAAAAAGTTAAAGAACTGTATAATAATTTTTGAATTATTAATTTAGATAACGCTTTTTTACTTATATGATTGAAGTTATTAACTTTCCACCTTCTAACTTCACTAATAGATTTAAATCAGTCTTCAAATATATTATATTTTTACAAATTGGATTAAAAAGCACAATTATAGCAAACCATTCCGTTTACGAGTGGGGGCTATCGTATTTTTTTGTTTTTTTATCCAACTGGTTTTTTTTTTAGACTACTGTATTTCAGAAATATTCTGAGTAGATTTTGAATATATAACCATATTAAAAGTATAACGCTAAACAATCTACAAACACCTTTAATCACATATAAAACTATATTTATTATTTCTTTAATAGATTTCTTCTAAAATCGCCTTAGTTTGTCTAATTTCCATATATGGACTCCATTCACACAATGTGGGGTGCCATTAATACATAGCTCTGTGCAGTACATGGCTTAGTTTGCTAAAGCAGCAAGATTTCTAAATTTATTTCATTATCTCATCTTTTATAAAAAATAAAATAAATTTTAAAAAAACGTTAAAAGGAGACCCAGCGTCTACGATTTGTCCAACTTACAAGTTAACAAACAAACCGTTTTAAGTAAGCAAAACATTATTTGTTTAAAACATAAACAATAGATTAATTATTTGTTTTGATAAAAGCTGTACTTTGATTTTGTAGTCGATTATAGTGATTCCAATTTTTGCATGTTGCCGAATGTTTTTAATGACGAGGATTTTCAAGTTCTCAGTTGAGTGTTCTTATATATAACTCGCTTAGATGAAGTTATACTTGAATTGATATATTATATAGAATATAGACCCATTAAACAGTTTGAATTTGTTTAAATAATTACATTTTTTTATGGAAATCTGAACTATATTTGAATAATCTGTCATTTAGGTCATGTTTTTCTTACGAACGATGAATCTCATTTAGAGCCAGGTCAAAAGTAACTCTGGATTTCTAGTGGATACGTACATGAGTACAAGACGTAAGTGACAGCAATCCCAACACAGGGTAAGCATCTGGGGTGCTTACATGGTTTTACCTGACAAGCGATTGAATGAACAGTACAAAGTGCAAATATGTTTCTTTTTCTAACTTAATAATTTGGATTAATAATATTGTATAAATGTAAGTGTTACTATTTTATTTACATACCCAGCGACATATATGGATTCTTTTAAAGAAATGTTCTTTTCAATTTGATTGTGTATATGCGAAGAAAGTACTATACTGCGAAGGAAACCAAAGAGAGTTCCATTAAAAAATATTTTCACACAAAAGATTTTTCCATCCAGATGGTTTTTAAGTTTGCTAATGTGTTGTGGTACATACCGACTGAAGGGGTCCTGTGGACGGCAGCTGGACGTTTACTCGCTACTTTGATGACTCTCCGGTGGATCTTGGGCACGACAGTCACCAGCCCGGAAGACAACTTGACCATTCCACCTGGAACGATACAATTATATGAAAGTAGCAGTCAGATATCATCCTTGTACAGCATACGTGGTGCATCTCCAGCCAAACAGCCGATATACTAAAACTGTAGCTGAAACCGCTGACTTTAGTCCTAAGTAATACATGCATGAAATACAATCTCAAATACAGATGCCACAAAGAACAAAGAAACAGTCGCATTCTTATTGCCACAGGAATGCCTCGGTAGCAGGTACCACAAATGAAAATATTTCTAAAATACGTAGCAATCATTACTACATTTTTTTAAGGTGAGGCCAACCTCCTCTTAACCTCACTCGGCCCATTCCTCATAGACTATTGATTTGTTTGAGGACTTTATTCACACATATTAAGGGAGCGAACCAGTACAGTAGAAGGTGAATATTACTGATAAATGTTCCAGTCTAGGCCGGATTCGAACCAGCGCTATTTCTAACCCAAGTTCAAAGTAATGACGCCTTAGACCGCTCGGCCACCGGCTCTCCCATTTGGTCGGCTCTGGAGAGCTAACTACTCGACACCCCAAGTTTATCGAGGACTGACAGAGGTGCTTGTCGGCTCTGGAGAGCTAACTACTCGACACCCCAAGTTTCTGTAAATCAACGCCTATTCAGGGCACTATTGAATGGGATCTGTTTCTTTACTTTTTGTGCCAAAAACATAATTAACTATCGAAGCCCACAGTCAGTGAGGGTATCCAACGTCTTATCTCATTTTTCTCCCTCAATTCTTCCACAAGATTATACAGATTTAATTTATAAGGAGAAAGCTTCAATACCACTGAACGTGTATGGTGGGCGAGTGGGTCAATACCACTGAACGTGTATGGTGGGCGGGTGGGTCAATACCACTGAACGTGTATGCTGGGGGTGGGTCAATACCACTACCTGTATGAGTGTGTGAAACCACTGTAAGTTTATGGGTGGGCGGATGAGTCAATACCACTGAACGTGTATGGGGGGGGGGGGTGGGTTAATACCACTGAAGTTGTATTATAGTTGTTGGTCTACTTGTAATCCAAAAATGTATACACCATTTTTCAAATTTTTACGTATTTCTGGGTTTACTTGCAAGGTGTCCAAAGAATTAGTCGCTCGCTTTGGATTTACGTGAATAAAAAATGTACCATGAAATTTCCACGAGTTGGAGCGTCATTGGTTTGTTCGTTGATTGAAAACTGTCTTAAACAAAAGCTTACGATCTAGTTATCAAGCTTATCAAGAAGCTGGGTTTTTCTTATCAAAATATGAAAAAAATATTTTCAGAATAAATTTCGAAAACAATAAATAACATAGATATTCTTCAATATGAAAATCACAACGAAGAAAATATTCTTTATCAAATAGCAGCAAAATAACCGGAATAATCATTGCGATAAAAAATGTAGTGACAAATTTGAAGTACATCGTAATAATTAACAAGCCATTAGAGATCGTTTCGTCAGGATACAAACAGTAGCGACGTCAGAGATAAAAACGTGATTCTTAATTGCCAGTGTCACGTGATATCCTCCAACTTTCACATGGTCTAGAGATGCGAGACGAACAGCCTTTTTGACTATTTCAAAGTACTGTATCTAATACCGAATGATCTACAGGCCTAATCAGTATTACAAATAGGAAGTCTTTCTTGATCTACCCACAATCTTTTCTTGTAATAATGCACGTTTAGAAGCAAAGAATTATTTCAAGGAAAGCTTCTAAATAGGCTTTCTATTTTTATAAAAACCAAGTGTTTCAAAATCCTTACCAAAAACAGAAAACCAAACTTCCCTAAGATGAGCATTAATGACCTCGACTCCCGCCTTGGTGTTTCGTGTGGAAAACAAATCAAATATCAATCAGGCTTCAGTTTACTTACAATCGTCTGGGCTATCGAAATATACATAATGTTTGCCTGTGGTACTCTTTCATGTATACAAATAACCACTAGAGACCTTAGAAAATACATAGGACTATACAATGATTTATAGATGGGTTTAAGTTACTAACAATAGGATATTATGTGCAGAAGATTTGTAAAGCAAGTGAAGGAAAAATCAACAACCGCATGTGAATGTACGTGTATAGTGGTTGCATGAAAATTGATTGTCCACAAAGAGAAGCTGGAAGAAAGACAAGAGGGGAACAGCTGGAATGAAATCAACAATGGTCTAGTAATTTAAAATGGGTGAGAGTGAGCATGGCAATTAGAGTGAGTGTTTTAGGAAAATCGAAAATCGTATGAAAATGCACTGAGAAGAAAGAAATACATTCAAATAATTTTAATTTCAGAAAAAAAGTGGTTATAACAAATGTTGTAATTCCTTATGCTTCTTGCATGTCTTTATTTACATTCAATTTACAATGAAATGTTTTTACAAAGCATTTCTGTATTATTACAATAAGAAAATAAAAAATAGATTAGTTGAAATGCACTGAAAATTAAAGACATAAATAATGTATGAAAAATATATGATTATATCAACTACAAAATTACAATTATTATTCACTGTTTTTGTTTGAAAATGTATACAAAGAAATATTGTCTACGCACAGCACATTTTTATATAGTTATAAAAATTAACAATTTTAATTAAAATAATATATGGAAATGATATCTTATTCTGGAAACAAATCACGCAAGGAAATCAAATTCTCTGACCGCGTGACGGAGTCGAACAATTGTACTCGACGTACAACAAACTAACAAGAGTTTAATACTGATATTACCATTAACAATGAATATTATTTATTTGAAGTGGAGTAAACGTATATAACATGTGTGCCAAACTGCTGCAATACACTTTAAATAGAGTTCTTACTTTAGAAGTTACTTTCATATATTTTACTGTACAACTGCATACAAATTGTTAAGTTCGCTCAAGGACATTTTCATAAGTACCTGCTTTACTGATTTTTTACAAAAAGACAATTGTTGTGAAATGTAATCTATTCTTTTGTATTTGGTTATAAAATTTTGGGCCCAGAAAAACTAAATTCTTTTGAGTTGTGAAATGTAATCTATTCTTTTGTATTTGATTATAAAATTTTGGGCCCAGAAAAAGTAAATTCTTTTGAAAAAATGAAGTTTTAGCTTTAGGCAACCTGGTCAAATCTGCATTTCTTGTGCAATGAGATCTGCGTACAGTATTTATTTCATAATTGCCACTAAAGTTATAAAATATAGTTAAGAATTTAATATATATAAATATTACAAGGGTGATATTTTCAGTTCAACAAAAAGACGTATGAATATATTCGCCTAATACATTAGGTGAACGAGTGATGAGTTTAGACAGAGTCGGGTATTTAGTTCTCCAGTCTCTGTGCGGGTGGCACCAGTGTGTGCCCCTCCCCTTTTATCCTCAAAATGCGGAATGATATAATGTTACAACAAATTCACAAAGATTTACATTAGTCCTAACTGCCTCTTGAGGCGTTCGCTGCTGACGTAAGAAGGCGACCTCTGTTTCTTTTTTCCTCTGAGGTAAATGTAAAGTGGATGGAAGGAAAATAAAAACATCGTGTGGGCATGTAGAGATAAATCTATAAACTTAAAGCGTATAGAGTGGGTAGGAAGAAAACCCAAAGATCGTACAGAAGTGTTAAGTGAATGGATACAAGAGTGAGTAGACGAGCAAGGTGTTCCAAGCGTATAGAGTGGATAGGAGGAAAACCCAAAGGTCGTACAGAAGTGTAAAGTGAATGGATACAAGAGTGAGTAGACGAGCAAGGTGTTCAAAGTTTTTTTATATATATATACATATATACGTGTATATATATATACGTATATATACTTTTATACATACATATATATATATATATATATATATATATATATATATATATATATATATATATATATATATATACGTAGAGAGGATGGATGGATCATTCCATTGTGAGTTTGGAGACACATTTACATATAATTTAGTCGTGTATGTATTTTAAATAACTATTCATTGAACACCGTAGATGAACCATGAGCTTCAGTCGTGTCACAGCGATACACGACACCAATAACTTTATTGATTGACCTGTCACTGTTATTTATACCGCCTCGACGGTTCTGTCACTGTTTGTTCTGCCACCCCAGCCCACACTTTAATGCATTCCCACTTTCATGGTATCAAATATCTGACAGCAATTCTCTCTCCTATTTATATTTATCAAATGATGAAATGTTACTTATTTTGACACTCACTGAAATTGTTATTACCAAATACTAAAAAAAAAAACTTTAGTCGAAAAACACTTTAAGTCATACGCATTATCAATTAACTTGCATAGGTGTTTAAAAACATATTTTTAAACTCCTGTATTATCAGCAAAAATGCATTAATATATTAACGGTTTTCGATTAATCAGTTCCTTTTTTTTAATTTATATAAACGAATAAAAGCGGTGCAAGCAGGTGAATTTTTCTCGTCCGAGTAATACTGTAGAAGTACCCCTTGTAGTTCCTTCCTAGGGGACAAACATCATTCAATAGAACATTCATGAAAGTATTAGCTCCCATTAAAACCATCAAATTCTCTTCAACTGCACATTTATACAAGGAATTGTATCAATCACATGTTAAGCTAAGTTACCAAATTTATCTCCGCTATACAAAAACAATATTCTTTAACTATTGTTAGTAAGAGGGGGCGAACTAGAACAGACGTATTTCACAACATAGGCTATTCAAATCTCCGCGTGTTGTTTGACGCGTCAAGACATGCTGCCTTTAACCTACTTTCAAACATTCCCCATTCTAGTTCTTTTGCACATTAATACAGAAAATATCACAAGAAAGGTTGGAAAGAAAATTAGGAGACGCTATTTTCAGACCTACTACGTCAGTTTAATCATATCAATAATTGGTTTTATCAAACAAACACATTGAGGATATATATAACTGAAGAAAGCCTAAAAAATTACTATTATAAGCTAGCTCTGATAATTTATCACAAATTCATTTTGTTTTTCAGCGAATTGATTAAGATATCATTCTATCCCGTAAACAAAAGGTCAAATATTATTCCTCCCATAACATCATCACGAACCCAATCATCCTACTTTCTCATAACAACAAGATGTACTTCAACATCCTCATCCTCCTTAAAAGATGAAGTAAACATCTCCATCCTCCCTTACCACAGGACGTACTTGAACAACCAACCTCCTCTTAACAATATGAACTAAACATCTGCGTTCTGCCTTACCACAGGACGTACTTGAACAACCAACCTCCTCTTAACAATATGAACTAAACATCTGCGTTCTGCCTTGCCACAGGACGTACTTGAACAACCAACCTCCTCTTAACAATATGAACTAAACATCTGCGTTCTGCCTTACCACAGGACGTACTTGAACAACCAACCTCCTCTTAACAATATGAACTAAACATCTGCGTTCTGCCTTACCACAGGACGTACTTGAACAACCAACCTCCTCTTAACAATATGAACTAAACATCTGCGTTCTGCCTTGCCACAGAACGTACTTGAACAACCAACCTCCTCTTAACAATATGAACTAAACATCTGCGTTCTGCCTTACCACAGGACGTACTTGAACAACCAACCTCCTCTTAACAATATGAACTAAACATCTGCGTTCTGCCTTGCCACAGGACGTACTTCAGCAACCAACCTCCTCTTAACAATATGAACTAAACATCTGCGTTCTGCCTTACCACAGGACGTACTTGAACAGCCAACCTCCTCTTAACAATATGAACTAAACATCTGCGTTCTGCCTTGCCACAGGACGTACTTGAACAGCCAACCTCCTCTTAACAATATGAACTAAACATCTGCGTTCTGCCTTGCCACAGGACGTACTTCAGCAACCAACCTCCTCTTAACAAGATGCACTAAAGATTTGCGTTCTCCCTCACAACAGGACGTACTTGAACAACAAACCTCCTCTTAACAATATGAACTAAACATCTGCGTTCTGTCTTGCCACAGGACGTACTTGAACAACCAACCTCCTCTTAACAACAAGATGCACTAAAGATTTGCGTTCTCCCTCACAACAGGACGTACTTGAACAACCAACCTCCTCTTAACAATATGAACTAAACATCTGCGTTCTGTCTTGCCACAGGACGTACTTCAACAACCAACCTCCTCTTAACAACAAGATGCACTAAAGATTTGCGTTCTCCCTCACAACAGGACGTACTTGAACAACAAACCTCCTCTTAACAATATGAACTACACATCTGCGTTCTGCCTTGCCACAGGACGTACTTCAACAACCAACCTCCTCTTAATAACAAGATGCACTAAAGATTTGCGTTCTCCTCCACAACAGGACGTACTTGAACAACAAACCTCCTCTTAACAACAATATGTACTAAAAACATCTGAGTTCTCTCTTACCACAGGACGTACTTGAACAACCAAACCTCCTCTTAACAACAAGATGTACTAAAGATTTGCGTTCTCCCTCACAACAGGACGTACTTGAACAACAAACCTCCTCTTAACAACAAGATGTACTAAAGATTTGCGTTCTCCTTCACAACAGGACGTACTTGAACAACAAACCTCCTCTTAACAACAATATGTACTAAAAACACCTGAGTTCTCTCTTACCACAGGACGTACTTGAACAACCAAACCTCCTCTTAACAACAAGATGTTCTAAAGATTTGCGTTCTCCCTCACAACAGGACGTACTTGAACAACAAACCTCCTATTAACAACATTATGTACTAAAAACATCTGAGTTCTCTCTTACCACAGGACGTACTTTAACAATCTAACACCTCCAAAACACAACATGTACTTAACATCTCCTTTATCCCTTACCACAGGATGTACTAGAACAACTTACTTTCTACTGACTGACAAGATGTACTAAACAACCCCATTGTCCCTTACCGTAGTACGTACTTTAACAACCTTCCTCCTCTTAACAACAACGTACTAAACATCTCCACTCTCCCTTACCATAGTACGTACTTGAACAACCTTCCTCCTCTTAACAACAAGATGTACTAAACATCTCCACTCTCCCTTACCATAGTACGTACTTGAACAACCTTCCTCCTCTTAACAACAAGGTACTTAACATCTCCACTCTCCCTTACCGTAGTACGTACTTGAACAACCTTCCTCCTCTTAACAACAAGATGTACTAAACATCTCCACTCTCCCTTACCGTAGTACGTACTTGAACAACCTTCCTCCTCTTAACAACAAGGTACTTAACATCTCCACTCTCCCTTACCGTAGTACGTACTTGAACAACCTTCCTCCTCTTAACAACAAGATGTACTAAACATCTCCACTCTCCCTTACCGTAGTACGTACTTGAACAACCTTCCTCCTCTTAACAACAAGGTACTTAACATCTCCACTCTCCCTTACCACAGTGCGTAGTTAAACAACCTACATCTTCTTAACATTAATATGGACTGAGATGTGGTTCATTATTTTTTACACGTTCTGCCATAAATACTCCAGAACTGGCCTAAGTCTAAATCTTATTATATCACCTCGTCCACTCAATAGTGACAGTGTAGGCTGTTATGAAAGCAATTTCTAACTTTCTACATCCGTTTCTGCCTTTTTTTGCTGTGTGAGACTTTCTTACTAAAACTGAGAGATTAAAATTTCTCAGTGTTAAGTAATAATAATTAATGTATTACTACTTATTGTAGCCTAATCCATCACAAATTACATAAACACTTAATTAATGTTTTTTTCGAATTTGTTATTAACATCATTATGTTGTTTTTGTGGTTTATAATTTCAAATAAGCTAGGTCCCTGTTTATCATTGGCTGCTAGTCAGTGCAAACACATCCCCAGATAGCCGGGGCGGACAATAGGCCGACCTTTGATAGCAAACAGGGGCAAAGTGTGAAGCACGCGTCTCGACACATGTCACGGTTGTGTTCCACATTTACTTAGAGCACAGAATATAGACAGATACAGAAGCCCCACGGTATAGGAAATAATGAAACGGGCAGTTCGTGGTATTTCTCAAAATGAAGGCGTTGAGACGGTCGCTAACTGGCGCGGCGTTGCCAGATCATAGTGCGGGATTCCCGTTTTCCCACAGTGGAGGGAGGAATACAGAATGGACAGACAGAACTCCAATCGACAGTCAGACAGGGCACTGAGGACAAGGCCCGGAATACCCCCGCTTACGTTCACTGAGTTGCATTTACTCCGCGTATTTTGACCCTATACATCCTCTTGTTTGAATTTTAGCCAAATTCTTCTAATACATAAGTTATACGTTGAGCAAATGAAACCTATTTTATGCACTTCTAAATAAAGGGGATTGTTTAATTACATTCCTAATTAACAAGTTTATGTAACATTTATGATAATTTATCAAATTAAATTATGAAACAATTGTTTAAGGAAGATAAAATAACGATGGATGATAAGAAAACCAAGATTTTTATTCTGCAGTTAGCTTGGGCATTGTCAGTCATATTACACCACGAGGAACTATAAAATATAACATATAATTTTAGACATACATACTATACAGAATTTATTCACCACAATTTCTCAATACATCCCTCTCATAAGCTCATTATTTTTATTGATTTTTATTAGGGCTTACTATTTTTAAACCTTTATATTTGCCAAATTGATTGATTTTTTACTTATTTTATACCGACTGGATATCATCAATGTTTATAGATACTACATACTGTACCTGAGCAGATACAGAGACAAGCTAATTGTATTGAGTGGCACATGCTTATAAGGATCCTTGAAACATATAATTAGAAATTATACTTTTAACTATCGATACATTTATGAACTATTTACATTTATAAACATTTGATTAAACCCAAAAACAAAACATAAATTGTTACATAAAATACGCCCTAAAAGTGTTATACAATACAAAATAAATACTGTAAACACATAGTAAACATATAGACTATTTTAAAAATTATATCTTATTACAAAATTTCTCATATCTCGATCTTTCATAACCACATTATTTTATTCATCTTACTCAACCCTCTATTTTCTACATCCCTTTTCACATTTTTAAACCTTTCAATTTGGTGAATTTAATAGGGCGCTTATTACTGCTTGTAGATACTTTAAAGTGGACAGATTAAGAGACAAAAAAGAAATATTGGTGACACAGTTAAAAGACTGATTTATATCCAAGTCTTTACAACAGATAAATGTCGTAAACACAATTACTAATAGAAATTAAATTATCAAATTATGTATGGAAAAATAACCATACAAATTAGTTACTTCACAAGACAAAAGATTAAATTTGTTTGTCATGACATTCAAATGACCGCTACTCTGTAAAGGATAATCCTTTCCAATTCCAGTTTGTACAGTTAATTATCTTAAATAGACTTTTCATTGAATACCAAACTTGGCTTAGATTTAAGATGTTCGTTCAACTCCTCACGGGCAGTACCAGTGAAAGGATGAAAAGTCACTAATGGTGTGAAAAGTAGGTTTTTGTGACCAAGATGATGTGCAAGATTTCACTTTTATATGTTAAGTCATATAAAAGGTGTGACAGCGTTTCTATATTTTTTCACTGTATGCACGCTATGTACATGTTGCCGACGTTTCAAGTGCATTGCAGTTTCATCTTCAGGGCAACACACTCTGTTACTAGATCCACAGAGTATATGTAATGAGTATGTCGCCCTGAAGATGAGAGCTGCAATGCACTCGAAACGTCGGCAACATCTAATTAGTGTACATAGCAATCAGACACGCTCCTACCCGGATTATGATAATGTAAATAGTTTGGTCTAACGTGGAGTTTATATCAAACTGGTTTTACTTATTCATTTAACGATTAGTCTCTAAATACGAATGTGGGTATACTTTTGCTGCAGGAAATATATCGCCTAGATTAGTGAAGTAAGGGTGTGTGAATGGTGTGCGACTGTAGCATTCGTCACATTCACTCGTGAACGCTGATAGCGCTACCATAAGGTTGAAGACGGGCTTTGCTAAACACTTTAACATTTCAATTTAGTATTTTTCAGTTTACTCATGGCATTGTTACAGTTTTAGACAGTAGAAGATAATTGACAATGCGGTGACAAGACGCAGAAGACGTTTGATTAATTTATATTAACACAGGGCACAAATGGCTCGAGGAAAATAATCTAGGCCTAAATGATGTGTATTATTTAAACAATTTCTTTCACTTACCTCAGTTCTCCACGTACACTTGTGATAGGTGTTTTGGGAACCTTAACATCCGCAGTGATTCTATTTGTATAAATTTTTACACTTCCTCTAACACAAACTGTCGTAGTCTTTCTTTCCCTCCATTAAAACACTAAGTTATAACAAGACAAAATGATAAAATAACCGAAACCAAACCAATTTTATTCAGAAACTAGGGAACACCCCTGCCCGCTTCGCATGCCAACCCCGTCGTCACTCGCTGTGCTAGTGAGATATGGGTCACCTGCGGCCTCGTGGGGGAGCTCGGCCTTCGGCCACGCCAAGACGCTCTGCTACAGGCCTCGCGGGGGAAGGTTCGGCTTGCGGTCTCACCAAGACACTCTACTACAGTCCCATTTGAGGAACTCGGCCTGCGGCCTCGTGGAGGAGCTCGGCCTCGCCAAGAGCGCTCTTCTACAGGCAATTATGGAACTCGGCCTACGGCCTCGTGAGGAAAGAGTTCGGCTTGCGGCCTCACCAAGATACTGCTACAGTCCATTTGTGGATCTCGGCATGTCGCCCTCCTGAGAAAGATCGGCCCTCTGCCTCGTCAGGATTTTTAACCAGTATGACCATTAATTTTGGTTTTGGGGCAGCGGAACCCCTAAACATAGACTTTTCTCAAATCTGATGGTAAATTAGTATCTAAAAGAAAAATACTTTTATTTTGATACCCCACTTGAGTGTATTAGTTTGACATTAGTACTCAATTTTGGGCTTTGGAGCTTCTTTTTATTTGGGGGGGGGGGCAGAACCCTTAAACGTTGTCTATTCCAAGATGTAAAGGTAAAATGTAATTTTTGAGAAATGGCCTTATAGTTTGATGCTCCACTTGTAAGTTTTATTTTTGTACTACCCTTTTACTGGTTTAGGAGTTTTTTGTTTTGTTTTAGGAGCATTTACCCTTAATATTTATCCTGTTCAAATCTGATATTGTATTTGATTCAGGAGAGAAATGGCTTTAAATTGATACCTCACTTGAGTAGATTAGATCAGTTTTTAAAATTTTTACATTTTTAAATTTTCAGTTTTTTAAGCCCCTGATACCACAAATGTTTGAGTTATTTAAGCTGAAATTCATATATAAGGTGCTCGTTTGTTACACGTGTAGAACTGTGAATGTTTGGACATTTTACTAAAGAATTTCTTCAACTTAGGTAATAAAAACTACTTTTTGTGATTTTTCATTGGGGACATTGGGGAAGTTTTGGGGTAAAAAGGCCGCCATCTTGTTTATGAGTGAAAAAAATTAAACTTTTACGAATTTTTCTGGAGGTTTCAGACATACAGCTTAAATTCAAGTATACTCTTCATGGGGGTAAGACGCCGCGAAATGCCTCAACCATTTAGTGTCAGTGAGTCAGTCAGTCACTACATCGAGCTTTATAGTATATAGATTGACTGAGTTTTATTCAGAAATTTTTTTATAGACGGAAAGGATTGCAGGAAGTAGATGAACACGTGATCGGCACACGTTCTTTGAACTTTACCTCAAATATTATTTTCCATCTAGTTTGAAGGAAACAGTATTCGTTGTAACATATGAGACGCCGAGCCAACGTTGTGCGTATTTTAAGGCGAATATGAACGGTGATATGAGTGTAGTCTGGTTACTAACTGAGTTTAACTGTTCCTCAGAAAGTGCAATTTATTAATAGCCCAACAGCCAGGGCAACTATCGGACCTGCAGCTTTCCGTAAAATCCGAACCACATAGTGTTGGTCTGATTTTCAGCTAACGGACAAGTCTGACACTCAGTTCTCTTCCCTACACAACATCCGAAACTTGACTACCATCCAACATGAACACCAATACGTCTCTAGTAGTGTCCACGTCGATGGCAACCATTGTGCGGACGCCGTGTCGGTATTAGAGGGACCTAGCATGGAACCTATCGCCTTCAATCTCCAAACACTTTGTCCCCACCTCGAGATTTATGTTCCTTTAAAACATTTTTTTTACCCATTTCAAACTGTAAAAAATAATAGTAATAATCCAAAACCTAATTTTTTCTTAAACTAGGGGATACTACAGCACGCTAAGGTGTGCAAAACCCCGTTACCTGGCTACGCTCATTTTACTTACTCGTGTAATTTTGTTATATTTCTTCGTATTACCACGCTTAACATTGTTTCAAGATACACTGTTAAAAAATAACCTCTTATGTCAAGTGTGCAACAGTGTCAACCGTGCACGTCATAAGCGTTCTCAAGGTTAGGGTAACAATGATTTGCTAGTATTGGGATATTATTTATCTGCCTTAATGTAGCTTTTTGAGAAAACCTGTTGAACCAAATCCCCCTCTATATGTCTATAGCCTATATCTATATATTATAGCAAATTTCGTGGTCTTATCATTTTGAGAATTTTTGATTAGTCAGTGTTGTTTGGCTTTAATAATACTTATAGAAATCATCTCCCTAGCCACGATAAAAATGGAAAACATTTGTTCTTTGTAATAGGATTATTTATGTTTTATATTTATCTAATTTTCAGTTAGTCAAGTTTTGAGCGAAAAATAGCACCTACTGATGAATACCTGAAGAAACATTTAAAATAATGTATTTTTTAAATAGTTGATTAAGCTACGTGTATGGAATTTTAGTCTGACAACGCCAATAAAATAATAAAAGTATAACAAAATAATTTTACTAACATTTATGTAGGCTATTATTAACAATTTTGCAAGTATTTATTATTATTATTATTATTATTACTCATCTTAAATACATTCATGATAGTACGCTTTTACACTTACTTTATTAATTTACATGGGCCTTTACACGGGTAAAATATTTTTCCATATATTTTATTTACTTATTTTTACTTGTGTGTACAAAATTTAAGGTATCACCAAGTTATGCAAAACTTGTCGGTGAAGACCTATAGTAGGCCTAAACAAGAGAAACAAAAACGTATTATAGGAAAGAAAAACCTGCTTATTTTAATTTTTTTTCTACTAATTACTAAGATTGGTGGTTTAGGACAGGCACCGAATCAAACAAACAATAATTGTCATAAAAAATGTTAATATGAATATTACGTTTTAACAGTAAAAGATGTACAGTAATATTAAACTCCGCATATGCATCATTGTTGTGCCATACACGCGGGACTGTTGCAGTTGACTAGCCTGAGAGACCAGAGTCGATGCGTAGCGAGGGATTTCTCCCTGGCCGGCTGGGCCGGCCGGCCAGCCACAGTTTGGCAACCGCGCTTGGCCGGTTTTTACCACTAGCGCCGCGTATGATCTGGCCGGTGAGTTAAGCGATCTCGTGTTTCAAAATTTAGCATTGCGTGGGGCTTCTGTATCTGTCTATATTCTGTGCTTAGAGTTAGAAGAACTGTGTAACTTGTTGAGGGAGGGGGTTGACAGCCACATTGCTGTACGTTTGTAGGAAGTTGGGGAGGGTCATCATCCGTACAGGATGTGTGAGTGGGGTGAGAGTCAGAAGGGCTTGTGTACGGTTTGGGATCAAAAATCCAACCTGTTATACCAGTCTATCAATTAAATACAACAAAACATAAAACCCATACAATCGAATTACGTACAATCTCTCTATGTCAAAATTTCCGCTAAAATGTACTCCCTAATATCCTGTAATCCTATATATTAAAACAAACGGGTCATTTACTTAACTCACTTTATGAACTTATTGCTTAACCAATTTGGATGAAATTTGTTTTATTCAAAAGATGATTTTGATTTTTAAGTCGTAAAGAAGCTAGACTTTTAAATCCCCATAAGTTTTTGTCCTACACGGCGTCAAAGTTGCAATGTTATTCTTATGGAGGTTAATTTTAATTGACCAGATAGTGGCATAAACAAATGTTAAATTGTCAAAATAATTTGTTAGGTTAAATATAGAGAGCAGATAAATATCAAGTTAATTATTATAAAAGAGCAAATACATGTTATCATCAGTCGAAATAAAATTAAACATTTGAAATAGGCTTAGTAATAACATTGGAGTTTTATAATTATTATACTATAAATAGACCGCAAATCAAGTGCGGTGAGTGATCTACTGTAACTGAATTTAAATAATCTGATTTTACTTAATACAGTTTAATTACTAATATTTGAAGTCAACATTTAAATGCCAAGGTCGAAGGCCGAGGCGTGTCCCCAGTTCTTAATTATTAAATACACAGCGGTCCAACAGTAATGTCTACCTAGGTCCAAGCCATCATAATGTATCAATTGTGTAACTACAGGACTAAACTCAGAGTAGGTACCATGTGGTAATTTTCTTTATTTGGTACTTTTTAATTTATCAAAAATTAAAAACTGTGGAATTAATAAAAATGTTTAATTTAAAACCATGTAGTAAGAAAACCACGCCACTTTATTCTACAACATTTTGTCCTCCCTACAACATGTTGTCCTCCCTACAATATTTTTCCTCCCTAAAACATTTTGTCCTCCCTACAATATTTTGCTCGTGGGAAAAAAGCCTTGTGTCGTTGATAGTAACTGTACATAAAATGAACGGTAAACACCAAATTGACGCCTTCCTTTAATTAACACGTTATGCCATAATGTCTTTATTTCAAAAGTAATTCAAACAAATCTAATATATTTTCCTGTTGACAAGCTAGTTCCCAACTGTGATGCCACGTCATGGTCCACTTTAGGAGATTACTGAAGATACTCCAGAGGTGTTCCCAACTGTGATGCCACGTCATGGTCCACTTTAGGAGATTACTGAAGATACTCCAGAGGTGTTCCCAACTGTGATGCCACGTCAGGGTTCACTTTAGGAGGTTACTGAATATACTCCAGAGGTGTTCCCAACTGTGATGCCACGTCATGGTCCACTTTAGGAGGTTACTGAAGATACTCTAGAGGTGTTCCCAACTGTGATGCCACGTCATGGTCCACTTTAGTAGATTACTGAAGATACTCCAGAGGTGTTCCCAACTGTGATGCCACGTCAGGGTCCTCTTTACGAGGTTACTGAAGATACTCCAGAGGTGTTCCCAACTGTGATGCCACGTCATGGTCCACTTTAGGAGGTAACTGAAGATACTCCAGAGGTGTTCCCAACTGTGATGCCACGTCATGGTCCACTTTAGGTGATTACTGAAGATACTCCAGAGGTGTTCCCAACTATGATGCCACGTCAGGGTCCACTTTAGGAGGTTACTGAAGATACTCCAGAGGTGTTCCCAACTGTGATGCCACGTCAGGGTCCACTTTAGGAGGTTACAGAAGATACTCCACAGGTTTTCATAACTAAGAAATTTAATAAGCACGAAATAAGCATCAGCAGACTACTTTGTTGTATTCTAAATATTCCCATGATTTAATGAGTAAAACGATAAACGCAATTTACTGACGCGTTTGATTAGAAAAACTTAAGATGTTTTTGATTAGAAAAAAAGGTAAGAATAAGCTGTTACCTGATTTGCCAAGTTGAACATTCATTTAATATCATATTGTTTTCTTAACTCAATTAAAGAGATCTTAAGGAATTTTTTTAAATAAATTCAAACATTGCAAATAACATCCTGTTTTTAAAACCAGTAAAATCTCAAACATTTCAAACATCAATCAGCATTTACTGAATGTATGTATTTAAATCCTATAAGTACATATTGTGATAACTAAGTTATAAAATGTACTTGTATATAAGAACAAAACAGGTACTGAATTCACAAAGAGTTACTTAATTGCCTTGTATATAATAAAAAACCGGTGGGCCAACTGAATTCAGAAATAATCATATATTTTCCCTGTATATAAGGAAAAACATATACTGAATTCACATAAGGAAAAACATATACTGAATTCACAAAGGACAAAACAGACTGAATTCACTAAGAGTCCTAAAATTCCCATGTATGTAAGAACAAAACAGGCACTGTATTCACAAATTGTCATAAAATAACTAGTACCTTGTATAATATAAAATGTCCTTGTATAATAATTAGTACAAAACAGATACAGAATTCACAAAGTTACCCACACCGTATACAAACATAAGTACAAAAAACTAGATGGCATCGCTACCAAGAAAACGAGGCCAGAGAAACCAATAGGAGAGTTAATCGAGGCTCCCTACTAGATTTACGACCAGGTTCGAGTCTAGTTTTGACTGTGTTGACACTGGCCGAAGGTGAACGGCCTACGGCGCCCAGAGTTTTGCATTTTATCAGCCAGCGGCGAGAAAGAGTTGGGCAACGCCGTGGTGTTGAACTGGGCTACAGACGTGCCCGGGCACTGATGGAGAGCGGCACGGCACGTGTCGCATGGTCTTCAAACAGTGTACGTCACACTGTTACCTTCACAGAACACATTATATTTAATAACGACTTCAGTTAATAGTACTGGTGTAAGTGAACAATTTTATACGTAAAATATGTCATTATAAAATAAGCCATATTACATGGCATAGTATTCGTTATAAATCTAAATCATCTGAAATTAACAAGATATTGCTTTGTACGGCAGTTGATACTAGTGATAAGTTGGTAATAAAATACA
Source organism: Stictocephala bisonia (assembly GCA_035578905.1). Classification (NCBI taxonomy): domain Eukaryota; kingdom Metazoa; phylum Arthropoda; class Insecta; order Hemiptera; family Membracidae; genus Stictocephala; species Stictocephala bisonia. Next base: position 5,703,192 of record JAQJVL010000008.1, read on the forward strand.
AACGGTCTTCGTTGATAACAATTTGTTTACAGTGATAAAAAATATGTAAAACTAATCTGTGAAGTAGATATCACTAACGCATTTATTACCACTTGTAAGAACACAAAATCAGTATAATACAATATTTGTCAGTAAGTAACACATTTATTACCACTTGTAAGAACACAAAATCAGTATAATACAATATTTGTCAGTAAGTAACACATTTATTACCACTTGTAAGAACACAAAATCAGTATAATACAATATTTGTCAGTAAGTAACACATTTATTACCACTTGTAAAAACACAAAATCAGTATAATACAATATTTATCAGTAAGTAACACATTTATTACCACTTGTAAGAACACAAAATCAGTATAATACAAGATTTGTCAGTAAGTAACACATTTATTACCACTTGTAAAAACACAAAATCAGTAGGTACAAGCAGTGTCAGTAGTTAATACAATTGCAACCACTGGTAAGAACACAAAATCAGTAGAATACAAGATTTGTCAGTAAGTAACACATTTATTACCACTTGAAAAATAAGGCGTTTGTTAGCACTAATAAAATAAAAGTCAACTAAATTTGAAGTTAACGGTAACACCTTACGAGTCTAAAGTATAAACGTCTTAGCTTGCCTCGTCACGTAAAGAAAGAATAACAACATAACAAATTAGTCATATTCATTAATGATGATTATTGATTAGCAATAGGTGTACATGTTAATTAGTTATTAATTAGCAATAGGTGTACATGTTAATAAGTTATTAATTATTTCCAACTACAAATAACAAATTAACACTTACCCGTATTGTTATTGAACTCAAGAAGCCGATTGTGGCAATTACTAGACTAATTTTGGGAACTAAGAATTAGAGAAACAACTAGAAATTAATTTGCTACGGAATTGCTTCAAATTTACACCCACGGATTATTTTTATAATTTATTTACTTAATAATTGAAGTCATTCCTTTATGCAGATGTTAATAAGAAAAGTAAAATAATGAAACTAATTAATAAATCAATGCACACGACTTTTAATTGCGTTTAGTTACTTCAACAATACTTTAGGGATCATTAAATGAAATGCAAAATGACTTTATTGACAAAGTGTACGAGTCCTAACCTAACCTCGTACAAATGACAAGTTTAGGACTATTAAGTCCTCTCTTACACCTAACCAACATTAGAATATTAGAACATCATTAAAATATTTTGGGATGAATGTGAACAATATCCTTCTTCGTCGATAATCACATGGATGGATTTAAAAGAGGAAAAACACAATAGAACTTGTTATGCCAAATAGTAAATTACGTTTAGTTACTTGATTCATATACTGAAAAAATGAGTCTTGTTCTGCCACCAGCCCTAAATTCAAACTGTTTTTCCCTTTAATTTCCTATTCTATCTCAAATATTTCCTTCCAGATTCTTCTCATACAATTTTCCACATTGATAAACAGTTATGTACCTGTTTTTTTTGTTTTTTTTTTTTATTTATATCTCCTTCCCTTCTTAAAAATCAGCACTAACGGTGGCTTTTCTCCAATCCTTCGGCGTTACTACACCTCATCTCCATACCACTTTCAACACCCTAAACAACCAGTGCATTTTAACTTCCCTCGCTACCAGTTATCTACACAGTTAGTCCATCAATACCTACATATGTCCTCTTTATCCTCTTCAACCTCTCACTCCCCTTTCTACTCTTACCTTCGCCTCTTCTTCACATCTATTCTCATCCAAGTTTCACCTATGTTAAAAAGCCTTTCAAAATTTCCTCTCACATCTCTTTTCATTCCTCCTCCTCTCAATTTCCATGTTATCTCTATCCAACATTGTTTTGCCCCCCCCCCTTAAATTTTATAAACACGAAATGAGTGAAAAAGTGCATAAAAACAATTTGTTATGCTTGTACATAATTTAGATTCATGGAGGTTTCAGATAGTGAGCGTCTTCTGACAATATGTTTTGATCGAATAATCGTCTGTTTTCGCAAACATGACATTTGTTGACCTTGTTGATTGCATGATAGATTACTGAAAGTCTTATCAGTGTCGAGCCCGGTGACTCACTGTTATCACAAGTGCTCTGCTGTTTGTGTTCTAGACTCTGTATTTTATTTAGCAAAGAATTGTCGCTGGCGAGTCAAAGTGACAATAAAGTTAGTTTAAAATTTAAAGGAGACGAAATAAATACGTTTTTAGGAGACAAACTTTGAAATTACGGTTTCTGAGGGAAAAATGCGGAGAAAAAATAAAAAAATAACTGTAGTAAATCTAAATAAACTAGAGTTGGTGCACTGCGGGGGGGGGTGGGGGCAATTGCAGACAAGTGATAAAGCAGAGGCAGTAGATAGTTTATAATACGCGTATTTCCTCGTCTCTGGCAACATTTCAAGTAAGTTCCACAAGTTACAAAGTTGTTAAGCACATAATCATAACACACATATGAATGTTGATACCAGAAGCAAAAATGTCAGTAGATAAGCTTAATACACGCTTTTCATAATCTCAGCTGTTCATAATCTCACCAAGTGTAAGAAAGGGCCATGTGACCCTAACTTCGCCTTTTTTGTAAATTAATTATATGATTAATTTTCAAAATAAAGAAATTTCTATTCTATTCTATTCTAACCTGGCAGAATGCATTCAACTTCAGGATATTTCTAAATCGAGCTTTGAATAATTTAAGATTTGTTTTTGATAAGAGCTTTCTCAAAATGATTCCTCATCAATATGTGCTGAAGTACTTAATTACCTGTTAGGACACCAATGTTAGCAAACAGAAAAATAGGTTGGGACAGAATTAAGTTTCTTGTTTATTTTTTATCGTAGTATAGTTATGTTTTTGTACGGGACCCCCTTTAATCTTTGTTATTTTCAGTGTTTGGGCTGGTAAATTTTAGTAAATTTTTAATAAAGTAAGCAATTAGTTTCAGTAAGAAAGAAGTGACTTGAGCTCGCAAAGTCCTCAATATCCGCCCCAATATGGGCCGTGTGAAAGGCAATCTGCGGCTGTAGTGTAGACAAGAGATAAGTCAAATGAATTTCTAATGAACCCCTCCTGAAGACGGCGGCTCCTTGTTTTTTCTTCAGTATACAGATTTCCAGGAAAGTCGTCAACACAAGACGCCTTGGTTGTGTAACAAGGGGCGATGTCAGAGGTGTACCATTCCAAGTGCGTTCTGTAATAAAATGGACTCCGTACATATCGTGGGCCAGAACAGGAATTACTGAGCCAAGGCAATTAACCAACAGAAATAATGTTGCTTTTTAACTAAAACACCAGAAACTTTGCAAATAGTTGATAAAATCAATACGAAATATTTATGACACACTTCTTTAAATCAAGAGAAATGTTTAGGTTTGATTATTTAGTAAATTGCGGCTCTCCCATTTGCGGTAAACGGGGGTTTTCTGCCATTTGCGGCCCGACTTAAACCGACCTAATTATTGATTAATTTATGACTTTGGGATCAAGAAGAAGACGGATGGACTTAATTGTTCGGCGTTATCGTGTTAACTATAAAATGAAATTCGTAATGTCATAAAGAATTATTTAGTATTGGTTATATATATTTTTTTTTTATTATTATCTTGATCCGATGTAAGGGTATATCTGTACAATGTATGTACAATGTACAATGTATGGAATATATGTACAAATATGACGTTACATTTTACCAAAAGAATATTAAATAACATTGAACACAACAACGGACAAAAATATAGGGCCTAAAGGTAAATTGTTAAGACTTTTGAGAAGCTGCAATTTTAAAACTACGAAAATAATTAAACGTATCTTTTAAAAATGTTAATCGATATCTTTCTAATTTGTTTAACTTTTTCTGTCTACGAGTGGTAGAAATGAAAGCAAGGTAAGACCGTGTCGTTTCTTAAAGAGTCGCTGTTTAGTTCGCCTCAACTTCCCCGCCATCAAAACCTCCGCAAGCGGCCTTTATTTATTTGTGAACGAAACAGCAACTGTTAAAAAGTTCTAACTGCACTTGAATGGTTTATTTACTAACAATGTTAACCAAAAACATCATCCACTACAGAAAATCAAATTTTATAATACACCTAATAAACATCGACTGTTAACAGTTACGTAATAATATAATAGAAAAATGAGAAAGCCACTTTGCATGATTAGTGTCTATAGGCCTATATTGCAAAAGCTTCTCTTAATTTGAAATATCAATTAAAATATGAAAAAGTAAGTGGTTTGACTTTTAATTGGAAAACATGGAGGTCTCACAGCCAGGTTACAGCCATAGGGCTTAGAGAACCCAATTCAACAACTAGATGGTCGATTAATTAACGTCAAAACCGACCCAAGCTTGATGACGTATTTTCTAGGTAGACCTCAAAACACAACAACGGACTTAATAAAATTCCACTGCTTTCAAAATATTATTTCCCTGGTGGCAACAACAACTCTTTGAATGCTTGCGTTTATTGTCGGCCAAATTAAAATAAACAACGTCCTTCGTAATTTTAGTTTGTATTGATAATAATTATTTGACTTTCGAGTAATTAAATATATTTATTAACTTAACACAGCCCAATTTAATTGAATAAATTGCAAATAAGTTGGTCTATACCAGTAAACATTTTCATTTGTATTAGTAATTTCATCCCGTAAGCGAATCGGGCCGACGAAATTTCTCGAACTAAGAAAAATATAATAGAGCTTGATTAGATTAAATTGAAGATTACGGGCCAAGGACAATGGGAACAATATTATATGTGTGAAACATTACCTGAGGTACACCCCGCCTCCCACAGGACCTAAAAGATTTAATCAATTTCTATCACTACGATGATTTAAATTACCAAAGGTAAAATTACAAGAAATTATTCTAAAATATTGTATATTGACCTTACGAAACCATTCATATAACAACACCCTCTAAATTTCATCAAACTTATAGAAAAGAATATAACTTTTATAGAACTTCATTCATAAATTTTATTTTATTTATTTATTTATTTTTTTATTTTTTTTAACCCAATTATTGGGAAAAGATTTTTTTTAAACATATTATCCTTGATTATATACTCATACAATACATAGTCCATCTAATAGGAATATTTGTGCCTGTAATTTTGTTAGTTAGTGAGGCCCGCAACCACAGCTGGTTTAAACTGCATTACATTTGGGGCTACACTAGCGCTATATACTAAAGCCTTTTTCAGCTGTTTACGTTTATGATATTAATGCTGGTGTGAACAATACGTATTTTAAAACTGTCTGCTTTTTCATCATAAAAACCAGATTTAAAACACATACAACTACATAAAATATTTGTCCAGCTGTTTTTTATTGTCCTATAGTACACGTTAGCTACTAATTTTAACGTAATCACAGGCAGAGGCCGAGGGACAAGGTGTCACGAGCGCAGCGAGTGAGACTATTAGTAAGTTCAGTTCCCGAGGTAGAAGGTCGAGGTGACGGGAGCGTTGTGACCGGCGGGGATGGCACGCGAAGCAAGCACGTGTCCCCTATAAACAACAAATCATGCACAGGTCAGAAGGATGTAAGGTATAACCATTGATTTTATAAGCCCACAAATAGATTTCTCATCCATGTTAAATTTTGTGTTTCAAATTATCAGCTGTTTTATGGTCCGTCGTGGAGCGCTAGTGTAGTCCCATGTAAATGTAATGCAGTTTAAACCAGCTGTGGTTGCGAGCCACACAAACTTACACAATTACTGGCACAAACACTCCTATTACATGAGATATATATTGGTATGAGTAATAATATAATCAAGGGTATTACTCTGTATTGTTGACAATAGTTCGACACTAAGTTTTAACACCACAGTCTAATTTAAAGCTATAACACGAGTTAGAACGTCAATCAGGGTAGTAAAACAGATGTTGTACAGTATGTATTCTGTTCAATGAGTGTTTTCACGACGTATTATGTAACAATAACGGTCAATTAGGCCCAATAACAGCCGTTGATGGATTCATTCCAACAAGCAATAATAGTATAACGCACTGGACCTCAATCGTCGACATTAAATTATTTAATTGTTTCATCACCAAGAAAAATATGTAGTACAAAATATTTTTTTTATTTTTTACATTAAGCATCCATAATTCATAAATATTTGTTTACATAAACTTTACTATTTAATGTTTAAGGTTATCCTGCATTTATTTTAGTACTGCATTATATTACTTTAAAACTTGATCGGACATGAACTAGAAGAAAAAGAATAAAATTCTATGAAAAATTCTAAAACCTGAGGAAAGCAAGGAAAATATTACAGGATTAAAAAGAAAAATTAATTTTGCTATAAAAACATAAACAACCACAGAAAAAGAGACGGCTAAAACTGTATGAACAATGTAGTGAATTAAAAATTATGCCTATTATGAAATTACATGGTTTTAGTAAAGTTAACTACATGAATTTTGGCTACTATGAACGCCAAAAAGTAAATAAAAGTAATAAATAAACTCTTTCTCAAAAAACAATAAAAGAAAATAATAAATTTCCTAAAACATAAAAAACCGAAGTTACGAGCATGACAGATGAACTGTAGGAAAATATTTATGGTTTCATTAGGCCGGAAGTGTTAAACAAAGCGCATGTTTGAAGCGTTCTAAGAAATATTTTAGGGGCTGAAAGGTGGTTAAAGAAAATTGAGTACTATTAAACAAACAAACAAATAAAATGAATAAGTAAAAAATAAACTGAATCGCGGGCAAAAGCCCAATTATTTACCGCGCAGAATTTAAGCTGACAACGTGAATCGATTAACACAGAGTAATTGGTCTGCTCTTGCAATGTTTCAATCCAGTCAAAGTGCATTTACACATAACAAGGAAGAGGGGAGCAATTCCTCTGTAATATCTCCTTTTGTAATGAAATGCAGGTAGTTTCCACGTAACCAGCACACAACCAGGTCTTTTGATTCATAAGTAAACACTCCGTTCGGGTCGGCTACGGCTTCGTTGGCATGTGTTATCTCCACGATAACTACTCCACACTTCTCGTTATCTAGACCTCCGTTGGCATGTGTTATCTCCACGATAACTACTCCACACTTCTCGTTATCTAGACCTCCGTTGGCATGTGTTATCTCCACGATAACTACTCCACACTTCTCGTTATCTAGACATCCGTTGGCATGTGTTATCTCCACGATAACTACTCCACACTTCTCGTTATCTAGACCTCCGTTGGCATGTGTTATCTCCACGATAACTACTCCACACTTCTCGTTATCTAGACCTCCGTTGGCATGTGTTATCTCCACGATAACTACTCCACACTTCTCGTTATCTAGACCTCCGTTGTTCTTTAGGTAAAGATAGTTCTTTTGGGAAACCCGGCTGGTAACCAACCTGGGAGTCATGAAGGGGGTACATCCACGCCAATAAGTACAGAGGACAATGACCCCTTCAAGTGGCCGCACGGCCAGACAAGGTCGCCATCAACGACCACCAGTAGCCTAGCAACCACTGACGGTGTGGGCGCATTTATTATCTTGTCACTCCAGCTGACAATGCGAATGGCAAACCTACAACATGCAGTTGAAATATCTCTATCGTTTGTCTACAAAACATTTTCATTTGTGGTAAGATGTTTTTATAGCACTGCTACTTAATATAAAACTTTAAATAAAATCTAACATAACCACTATTTTAACAATAATATTAGCAATATTCTCGTTTTTCTCACGAAGCTCTGTCCTCTTTTGAACTGAAATTCAAATAAACTCGCCAGTTGCTTATAACATTTCATAATAGAAAAAATTCTCACTCAGCTGATTTTTTATATCCAGGCATGAGAAAACGATTGCTTTCCCAGTTTTGTTTTATTTACTAAAATATTAAACAAACGTCCTTATACAAGTTATTTACTTTCACAATAAAGGATTTCTTTGATTGTGTATAAAATATTTTCTTTAATTTTACACAATTCGATTGCGGACAGAAATCCAAATTCAAAACTTCTCATCAAATTGGAGAATTTGACAATGTGACAAGTAAATGAATATTTGACAAATGTTTCATGAAACATCATATTGTTACCTCGATTGTTTGGACCGCATATTTATAAAACTCGACTTGGAATAAAATAACACTAAAAAATAACTCATTATATATAAAAATAACTCGACAGTAAAAAAACATTCTCATCACGACAGAAAACAAAGGAAGTAAAATATTTGTGTTTATATATCAGACCATTCTGTACCGATTTGGTAAAGAACATACAGAGTGGTCACAAATCTCATAACCATTCAAATGTATGTTTCCTGAAGGAAGGCTTTTAACATGCCCTAGTGGGCCTAGTGTGTGTCGTCAAACCTCAATACCCCCTTCCTCGCACTCTCAAATGTAGCAATATACGTTTGTAAACTCCGTGTATAAAACTAATTGAAATATTTTAGAGGTATTTTTTATTCTAAAAAAATATTAAGAGTACTGTTAACCTTATTTGATGATAGGTTGTCGTTACGTGAACTCTTCATTTAACTCGAAATTCTAATCGTTGTAGATTTAAAAAACTGTCCATTTCTATTTTCCTCGGTATATTCTACTAAACCTTACAAAGACGTACTGGCGTATTGTTGTACGGAATTAAATTAAAAGATAATTTTAAAACGAGTCAATTTTAGTTGAAGAATATCTAACTATAAATCTATAAAAAATTGATCTTTATTTTTTTTATGACAGTTTTTTTATATAAGTTATATAACAGTATTCTCTCTTTTTAACGAGAGGGCGGTCTTTTTTAACACTTATAGGTATATCCCGGATAACTCCCGGAGGGGATTTATCCGGTATATAACATTGATCTTTACTGGGAACCTATTCAGATAGTACAAGTTGACTATTACTGATCAACATTTCCAGTCGAAGCCTGGATTTGAACTTATTCTATCTCTAAAACCTCACCACAATAATGTAATAAGTATAAGAATAACTATTATATCACTGACAACAGGACAATAGACTTCTCTCAGCTAATGCATTTGCTGTAGACGCATACCTGTGCTGCTATCTAACGGTAATTCGTTTCAACTAAGCGCTCGGGCGACTACTTGGCTTACTATTATCTCAGCTAGTACAGTATTATTCCCTTCAGCTTGTGGTGGAGAGACACAGAGAGAGGGATGAAGAGAGAGAGAGAGATAGAAGCCACTGACATTGGCCACTTCACATGAAAGAGTGGTCAGTCTTTTTGTTTTTAGTCAATACTTATTATATATAATATAGTTCAATTACCCACCGCTGGTCTGGTGGCGGTTGTATCCCTACACAAACCCCATATTGCAAAGCTCCACAAACTTACTGAATTTTTATATTCAAATTTAGCACAATTTCTGGGGCAGTTACTCCAGTTGTGCGTGACTCGGGCCACTGCAGCTGATTGAATAATTGATGTCTACCCCTTCATTACGACACAGGCCACATAGGCTTACATAATACAGCGAACACACCATTACGACACAGTCCACATAGGCCTACATAATACAGCGAACACACCATTACGACACAGTCCACATAGGCCCACATAATACAGCGAACACACCATTACGACACAGTCCACATAGGCCCACATAATACAGCGAACACACCATTACGACACAGTCCACAAAGGCCCACGTAATACAGCGAACACACCATTACGACACAGTCCACATAGGCCCACATAATACAGCGAACACACCATTACGACACAGTCCACATAGGCCCACATAATACAGCGAACACACCATTACGACACAGTCCACATAGGCCCACATAATACAGCGAACACACCATTACGACACAGTCCACATAGGCCCACGTAATACAGCGAACACACCATTACGACACAGTCCACATAGGCCCACATAATACAGCGAACTCACCATTACGACACAGTCCACATAGGACCACATAATACAGCGAACACACCATTACGACACAGTCCACATAGGCCCACATAATACAGCGAACACACCATTACGACACAGTCCACATAGGACCACATAATACAGCGAACACACCATTATGACACAGTCCACATAGGCCCAAATAATACAGCGAACTCGCCATTACGACACAGTCCACATAGGACCACATAATACAGCGAACACACCATTACGACACAGTCCACATAGGCCCACATAATACAGCGAACACACCATTACGACACAGTTCACATAGGCCCACATAATACAGCGAACACACCATTACGACACAGTCCACATAGGCCCACATAATACAGCGAACTCGCCATTACGACACAGTTCACATAGGCCCACATAATACAGCGAACACACCATTACGACACAGTCCACATAGGCCCAAATAATACGGCGAACACACCATTACGACACAGTCCACATAGGCCCACATAATACAGCGAACACACCATTACGACACAGTCCACATAGGCCCACATAATACAGCGAACTCGCCATTACGACACAGTCCACATAGGCCCACATAATACAGCGAACACACCATTACGACTCAGTCCACATAGGCCCACATAATACAGCGAACACACCAATTCGACTCAGTCCACATAGGCCCACATAATACAGCGAACACACCATTACGACCCAGTCCACATAGGCCCACATTATACAGCGAACTCGCCATTACGACACAGTCCACATAGGCCCACATAATACAGCGAACACACCATTACGACACAGTCCACATAGGCCCACATTATACAGCGAACACACCATTACGACACAGTCCACATAGGCCCACATAATACAGCGAACACACCAATTCGACACAGTCCACATAGGCCCACATAATACAGCAAACACACCATTACGACACAGTCCACATAGGCCCACATAATACAGCGAACTCGCCATTACGACACAGTCCACATAGGCCCACATAATACAGCGAACACACCAATTCGACTCAGTCCACATAGGCCCACATAATACAGCGAACACACCATTACGACCCAGTCCACATAGGCCCACATTATACAGCGAACTCGCCATTACGACACAGTCCACATAGGCCCACATAATACAGCGAACACACCATTACGACACAGTCCACATAGGCCCACATTATACAGCGAACACACCAATTCGACACAGACTACATAGGCCCACATAATACAGCGAACACACCACTAAGATCATTTTTACTATCACAATCTACAAAATTATTCCATCAATTATAGGTCCAATTTCAGTAAAATTATTAAATGAGAAACGAGTCTTACCGTAGACAGTTTATGAATAAAAGAACTTAATTCAATTTACATATAATTGCAGTAGTTAACTATACCAGCGTTCACAGAACTAGACAATGTGGTGAAAACAGTTACAAATGTTATAGGAATCACAGAAAAAGAAGCATAGGGGACACCTCAGTGGCAGTTACCACTAAAGTCAATTAATTGTATCCCCCAACTTCACTTCAGTGCGCTCCTATAGCAAATGGTGGAACTAAGAGGAGGTTCAAAATACTATGACCAATAGCGTGACGTTATTCACCAACTGTAACCATAGCAACGCCTTAACACCTGGCATGGATGTCACTTTTCAGTTCTTTGTCTGCACCTTTCTAATAACCTTATTGTTTGAATGTATGACATTGTGTGCAAGTAAACATTGTATGACCACAGTTTTTCACGTTATTTATATGTTTATGTAAATATTCGTTTTTTATTTGTATAGATTTACAGAGCGCTCTTGGCAACACCGTGCATCAGAGCTCCGCCAAACACCACTCTCACGTCCAGAGATTTATTAAATCGAATATAATGTAAATTTATATAAACTTGTAAAAATAATTAGTCCACTACCATTCATTTACTATAAAGTTACTTCAGGATTTGGAGGGAATAAGGGGGAAGGGGTGCTGACAACGGTGCTGCCCTTCCATCAGCCCGGCGACACCCATTCAACGCGCTATTAAATGCGACCTCTGTTGCTTTCTTCTCGTTGTAGGAACTAGATTGTAACTGTGACTAAGCATAAGTTCCGTTCTAAGGTAAAGAGAACACAAGTACGTTGACCAATGAAATGTGAACGGACGTCAATACAATATGCTCTGTAACAGCCTTACAAAGACTCGTGTATCATTCAAGGTGAGTCGCTCCAGATGCTAATAACTGCGTTACTTTACCAAAATTAACAAAAAATTTATATGGACCTACGTCTGATCTTTAGCCAATTGGCTGTAATTGCTATAATTTGCGAATATTCTTACTTTTTCAAACTTAGTTGGACTTAGCTTTACTAATTGGACAATAAATATACAACCTAACAAATTGTACTTTTTTATAAAAGGAACGTTCTTTATTGTTGTTTATTGTCTTCTAACGGCTTAGCCATTTAATTACAAAGAACCTTCTAATTGTGTTATATAATATTGATAGAAAATGTAAATAACAATGAAAGCAGATACAACAAACAAGTACGACAATAGATAATTAGGTCTTGTCTTTTCTGACCTATACTGTTGACTACATTCGCTTATCTGCACTCATCATACTGATTCGAAATCCATACTCGCCCATATCTTAATGACTGGCGTCTTAATAATAATTCAAAAAAAATAGTTAATCATTCTTCTTGTAAATATTTACATTGGCACCTAAGCGTTCCCTATATATCCAATATAACGAGTCTACACGATCAACCTACGTACAAACAAATTACAACCTTTAAAAAAACGAGTGGCTTGTCATAGCGTCAGTTATGTCACTTACAATAATAACAACCTACCCACCCACCCGTACACGTACAGTGATATTAACCCACACACCCACCCATACAAGTAAAGTGATATTAACCCACCCACCCATACAGTGATATTAACCCACCCACCCATACACGTACAGTGATATTGACCCACCCAACCACCCATACACGTACAGTGATATTGACAATGAAATGGACACAATTCAGCACAGAACTTACGAGGAGGCAATTATTGATGTAGAGATCGAAGTAAGATTTAAAAGATGCAGTTGATGGGCAGAAAAATTCGATGTGGTCTGTAAGTGTGTTACCCAGATGCTGAACTCGTACCATGGAACGATTTATATGGCGTAGGAGGTAGTTACAGAGGGGTTTTGCAAAGATGGCTTTAGATCTCGTGCTAGAAGGTACTCTGAAGTGAATTCTCTCCAGGAGACCAGGGCAGTTGGAAATTCCATTTACCAGCTTGTATATGAACAGTATATCCTGATTAAAGCACCTTGATTCAAGGGAAGGAAGGTCCAAAAGTGAAAAAAACATCTTGTACAAGTACTTCTCGATATTCAAATCCAAGTTCACACCTACAAGTCTTAAGAACCGCCGTTAGACCTTATACATAATCTCTCTCAACGATAATTGGTGAGGAGACCATATGACACTGTTGTACTCAAGGTGGGGTCCCACCAAACAGCAGTATAACGTTTTTAATACAAACACATCTGTAAAGGTCTAGGAGACTCTGTAAAGAAGGCCAAGAGCCTGAAGAGACTTGTTGCATATCTTATTGACGTATAGTTCCCAGCTAAGAGAGGAAGTAAATACAACACCAAGGTCTTTCATCTCAGCAGTTCTTGTCTACAAAACAACCCGAATGGAAACAACCCGAACTTTATAATTGGGTTCATGATACGATGGAATGTCTCATTTTAATCTCGCTAGAACCTAACGTTTTCAATTACATTTTCCTTCATAGAGCCTCATGATTATTGTAAAATGAACGCTCTTTTAAAATTTTAAGTAGAATTTGGTATAATGATTGGTTTTATTTTTATTGCTAAATTATTGAGATTAGTGTAGCTAGTTTGGAAAAAAATAAAATTCAGAATACAATACTACACAGCCAATCTGTTTAAAATCCGGACAGGATGTCATACGACATTCTTGTTTCTTTCGGTGATTAGAACCTGTGTTTAAGTGATTTACTCGTACTATTGTTAAATAAAACAAAAACAAGTAAGATACGTTTAACTTAATAACACAGACCGGCAAAATTAACATAATCGGAACGCAACGCAACAATAATGGACCGTAACTAGCTGTTCGTGGAATCTTGTGTGAAAATTACCAATTTAATTTCATATTAATTATGTTCAAATATTTATTTAAAAAATCAAAGTTTATTCCTACGACGAATAGTCTATCCTTCCAACTGACACTGAAAACGTCCGATGTGGCCCCTTGTCTGGTGTATGAACGATGCCCCAGGGTTTCCACCCCCAATTAAACAGGATTATGCTTGCTTGTCTTCTCTTTACTCTTGTTTGAAAATTTGCGATTTGAAAACAGAAAAAAATCTTGATTGACTTTATAATGCAACAAATATCGGATACGAGTTGTATCTCGGACATTTCCTACCATGGTATATGACTTATTCTTTAAATTGACTTCGCGTATCTCAGAAGTCCAATGTATGAACTTGAGTAACCGCAAGGACAGAGAAGAAAGAAACATATGTCGCATCCCATAGTGTGCTAAATGGGTGTCGAGTAGTTAGTTCTCCAGTTCGCCGAGCAAATGGAAGAGCCAGCACTGTTGTTAGACCCTCAAGGACGTAGTACAGTAATTACTAGTACAGATTTACAAAGATGTGCATTTGTACAAACTGCCACTGAGGCGTTCGCTGCGACCTTAAGAAAGCGACCTATCTTTCTTTTTTTCTTTGTGCAGGAATCGATGGTTGAATTAAATTAATTGGCTCGAGTAATGGCCGATAAATTCGCTTAAAACAAATTAGTCTTGCACTCAACCACTTGCTAGTAAATTGATCTCTATATCCCAAACTGGAGATGCACTCTCAAGTCTGTCTGGAACCCGTTTTAGTGTAATTATGTAAGTGAACGAGTTGCAGCTCTGTAGTTGCAGCAGGGTCGACTGGTCAACTTTCACGGCAGGCTCTCACAGCCGCTACCATCGCTTTCTAGCCGACTCACGCAGGCCTGTTATCACCAGTGATAAGCTTCTACAGTGCATTCCCACCGGCAATACAATACCTACATTTCGTAAGCGCACTTGAGATTGTTGACAAGACATTGTTGATGCACTCAATGTCAAATCCTTCTTGTTAAAATACGTCAATTGATAAAAAATGTTACGCACCTTAATTAACTTTATCTTTTGTACACTCAAGAAGAACGCGTTCATTCAGTGGATAACATCAAACCACACAGATAGTGACAGACAAGTGGTTGAAGCCATCAATTCGGTGCGTGATGAAATATACAAACTCGTCAAGTGCATCAGTAATCAACAATCGTGAACAATTTAACTAGCTTTGGATTAGTTAAGTGAGCGGAAGGCAGTTAACTTGTTACTATACTATAAATGAGCTGGACTATATACTGTTATTGACTATTTAAGGCAAAATAGACGTAAACCTATTAAATTTCGATAATTTAGTAATGAACAGGGAATGCACACGTAAAGAGAAACATTAGGATGGTGTCTGCCTATACTTGATATACCAATATACAAACGGCAATATGGCTGCACCCCATAACCCTACCATATCCGACACATCCAGCTACCCTCTCTTTGTTTAGTTAAGGCTGGTCGTCAGCAGCTCTCCATGCTTCTCGGTTGTCCACCTTTCTCTTCAACTCGCAGCATGAATCACACCTCATATCCTATCGTACTTGCTTCGTGTTCTGCAGTCTGGGTCTTCCTCGACAACTTCTCCCTTCAGCAGCTCTCCATGCTTCTCGGTTGTCCACCTTTCTCTTCAACTCGCAGTATGAATCACACCTCATATCCTATCGTACTTGCTTCGTGTTCTGCAGTCTGGGTCTTCCTCGACAACTTCTCCCTTCAGCAGCTCTCCATGCTTCTCGGTTGTCCACCTTTCTCTTCAACTCGCAGTATGAATCACACCTCATATCCTATCGTACTTGCTTCGTGTTCTGCAGTCTGGGTCTTCCTCGACAACTTCTCCCTTCAGCAGCTCTCCATGCTTCTCGGTTGTCCACCTTTCTCTTCAACTCGCAGTATGAATCACACCTCATATCCTATCGTACTTGCTTCGTGTTCTGCAGTCTGGGTCTTCCTCGACAACTTCTCCCTTCAGCAGCTCTCCATGCTTCTCGGTTTTCCACCTTTCTCTTCAACTCGCAGTATGAATCACACCTCATATCCTATCGTACTTGCTTCGTGTTCTGCAGTCTGGGTCTTCCTCGACAACTTCTCCCTTCAGCAGCTCTCCATGCTTCTTGGTTGTCCACCTTTCTCTTCAACTCGCAGTATGAATCACACCTCATATCCTACCGTACTTGCTTCGTGTTCTGCAGTCTGGGTCTTCCTCGACAACTTCTCCCTTCAGCAGCTCTCCATGCTTCTCGGTTGTCCACCTTTCTCTTCAACTCGCAGTATGAATCACACCTCATATCCTATCGTACTTGCTTCGTGTTCTGCAGTCTGGGTCTTCCTCGACAACTTCTCCCTTCAGCAGCTCTCCATGCGTCTCTGTTGTTCACCTCTCTCTTCAACTCGCAGTATGAATCACACCTCATATCCTATCGTACTTGCTTCGTGTTCTGCAGTCTGGGTCTTCCTCGACAACTTCTCCCTTCAGCAGCTCTCCATGCTTCTCGGTTGTCCACCTTTCTCTTCAACTCGCAGTATGAATCACACCTCATATCCTATCGTACTTGCTTCATGTTCTGCAGTCTGGGTCTTCCTCGACAACTTCTCCCTTCAGCAGCTCTCCATGCTTCTCGGTTGTCCACCTTTCTCTTCAACTCGCAGTATGAATCACACCTCATATCCTATCGTACTTGCTTCGTGTTCTGCAGTCTGGGTCTTCCTCGACAACTTCTCCCTTCAGCAGCTCTCCATGCTTCTCGGTTGTCCACCTTTCTCTTCAACTCGCAGTATGAATCACACCTCATATCCTATCGTACTTGCTTCGTGTTCTGCAGTCTGGGTCTTCCTCGACAACTTCTCCCTTCAGCAGCTCTCCATGCTTCTCGGTTGTCCACCTTTCTCTTCAACTCGCAGTATGAATCACACCTCATATCCTATCGTACTTGCTTCGTGTTCTGCAGTCTGGGTCTTCCTCGACAACTTCTCCCTTCAGCAGCTCTCCATGCTTCTCGGTTGTCCACCTTTCTCTTCAACTCGCAGTATGAATCACACCTCATATCCTATCGTACTTGCTTCGTGTTCTGCAGTCTGGGTCTTCCTCGACAACTTCTCCCTTCAGCAGCTCTCCATGCTTCTCGGTTGTCCACCTTTCTCTTCAACTCGCAGTATGAATCACACCTCATATCCTATCGTACTTGCTTCGTGTTCTGCAGTCTGGGTCTTCCTCGACAACTTCTCCCTTCAGCAGCTCTCCATGCTTCTCGGTTGTCCACCTTTCTCTTCAACTCGCAGTATGAATCACACCTCATATCCTATCGTACTTGCTTCGTGTTCTGCAGTCTGGGTCTTCCTCGACAACTTCTCCCTTCAGCAGTTCTCCATGCTTCTCAGTTGTCCACCTTTCTCTTCAACTCGCAGTATGAATCACACCTCATATCCTATCGTACTTGCTTCGTGTTCTGCAGTCTGGGTCTTCCTCGACAACTTCTCCCTTCAGCAGCTCTCCATGCTTCTCGGTTGTCCACCTTTCTCTTCAACTCGCAGTATGAATCACACCTCATATCCTATCGTACTTGCTTCGTGTTCTGCAGTCTGGGTCCTCCTCGACATCTTCTCCCTTCTGCAGCTCTCCATGCTTCTCGGTTGTTCACCTTTCTCTTCAACTCGCAGTATGAATCACACCTCATATCCTATCGTACTTGCTTCGTGTTCTGCAGTCTGGGTCTTCCTCGACAACTTCTCCCTTCAGCAGCTCTCCATGCTTCTCGGTTGTCCACCTTTCTCTTCAACTCGCAGAATAATCACACCTCATATCCTATCGTACTTGCTTCGTGTTCTGCAGTCTGGGTCTTCCTCGACAACTTCTCCCTTCTGTAGCTCATTATATTATCTTTTTTAACACACTGTCATTTCTGATTATGTGGCCAATCAACTGTGCTCTTCTCCGTTTTATTCCATTTCATTAAGCATCTTCCCTCTTCTACTCTATTGAAAACGTCTTCCTCGTAATCCGTTCTCTTCAACTGATCTTTAATACCAGGCTTCAAATGCAGTTAATCTTCTCTCTCTCTCACACTCATTGCCCAAGACTCGTTTCCATAGGTTGCAATCCTCAACACATCTCTTCAGCATGTGCTTCCTTACATCAAGGCTAACATTGTTTGAAGTGAATAATTCCTCTTTTTAATAAATGCATTTTTAGCCTGAGCAATTCTGCTTGCGATAACCCTACGGCGTCTTCCATCATTTGTTATTTTACTGCCCCAGTAATTGAATTCATTCGTGTGTTTTATTACTATATTCCTCAATATTACTGGTATGCTGTCCTCTATTTTTTCGCTGCAAACTAGAAATTTTATTAGTGTTTATTTTCATATACATAATTATTCCTATAATTTCCTAAGCATATCTCTCTTCTCCCCATGAATTGTCACTTCAAGGCTCACTTCTCTCATCTTGTCAATTGCTTTCTGTACTTACAAGCTGAATACGTAACGTATATACATCTATCATACGGCAATATCAGTACCTAGGTCCACATACTGCGATATTGACTCACACGCATTTGTCAACTAATCAAGTTATAGTATCGCAAACGAAAGAATCAGTACAATAGTAATTTAACGAGCAACCAATTACGAAGCGACTTTTCATCCGACCAAATTACTTTAGCGAGAAAGAAACACGTAAAAGAATGAGAAACAATGGCTGGAAAACGCAATCACGTAACGGCTCTCCCATTGTCATGAGTCACAAGAGGATGTGCATAAGAGCGCAACAATGATGGTTTGTTCGGACACAAGTAGGCTAAATATAGTAACACAACTATACTCAAGGTCGTTTTAAATGATTAAATCATAAGATGTACCAATTAATCGTATACAAATAATTGCCACAACTAAAATTTACGGTTGATGTTCAATTACTACAAAAGAAACAATTTGTTGTTTCATACACAGAGGTACTCCAGTTACAAAGTGACGAACAAATTTAAAAATAGGCATTTTGAACTATTCATTTTTCTGAAACCCCTGTTATTAATTAATATTTAATAATTGTAAGAATATAAATATATAAATTATTTCAAAACTTTCAGTCAATGACATTGTTATAAGAATTAGTTTGACAAAATAATAATTAGTCTCCATTTGTTTCTAAATTTGCTCATTTTCCCATTTGTAGCTATCACTATCATAATTTTGTATTAAGGTTTTACTACGAATTGCTGGACGCTCTCAGAACTCAAGATCAATTTCTGATAAACGCTACAAAGTTTTTTACGGTCTCCGAAACGTTTAAGCACAAGGAGACTACTACAACTTGTAGGTAAAATAACACGACATTTAATTCATCCTCCTTTGCTCTGAGTTCATAAAAATTGAGCCAACAGCATTTTAATTAAAAAACCTACATTTTAACGGATAGGACATTTTTTTATTTGGAAAATAAAAACAACTAACTTCTTGTGAAAACTGCACACAAAGTCTACGGAGATATGAATTTGAGGAAGGAAAACTGGTAATTCTGTCTTGTAAAAATCTAACAGATCAAATATTTTTTTAGATTTAGACCATTAAATGCTCAAATATCATAGGGGGGAAAAGTAAATTGTTTGACGGTTCGTGTTTGGTGTATGTTAGCTAAAAGATACGAAAACATCAACTAAATTAAATCATATAAGTGAGAGAATGCGTGTTTGAATCACCGATGTTATTTGGAACCAATTTTACCAATTAACATCCACAAAATGGCTGTACCATTACACTAACGATCCATTACTATGTCAAGGCCACGCACAGGTGAGGTCCAAGTGAACGTCTTGTTTTGTTACTCATATCTTAACGCTACATTAGCATTGCTCAGTTCCGAGAATTGGTCATTTTCTACTTCTAAGATCCGTGTCTAAATTCTTCAGACCTAAAGCCATTAGGCTAAGCAACGCAAAACATCCTGTACAAGTTCACAATCTTGTTACACTGCAATGTAGGCATATAAAAAATATCAAGGAACCGGAGGAATGAATATTGCAAAGTGTTAACTAAATCATTTTGAATCCTTTAGCGATGCTTTTTGTGACAGTGTTGTCGAGATTGTACGTGATAGGGCATGAGCTCAATGGTTGAAATCACCGTGGACACGACTACTGTACACAGGTCTGCAGTGTTCATGTTAAATGATGGGGAGAGTTTCAGGTTATGTATAGGGAAGAGAACCGAGTATCACGTCTTTCAGTTAGCTGAAAATCAGACAAATAAGCGTGTTTCAAATCGCAAGTAAAGCTGTACGTCCCTTAGGATATTGGGCTATTAATACAGTAATAAATTACTGAGAAAGAGTCAGTCTAACTAAGAAATCAGGATCCACACTCATCCCAAACTCATGCAATATTTAACACTCATTTAAAATAAGCACAAGCTTTGTTCATCAGAAATCTTCTAACCACTCACATAAACCAGAATATGGTATAAAACTCTTACAAAGCATTGTCTAATATTGAATTAATTATTTAGCTTACATACGGGAGCTAAATACTTAAAGTGGACCCCCTTAAGAGGGTTCCACATTAGCATACATAGAAATTGTAGCGAAGGTTCCATAAAAAAGAATGATGTGAATTGTTTACATGGGTCATGGGTATGGAAGCCGATATCGCGACTTGCGTCAGTTACGTGCTGCAAATTACCGCCTTCTTCGTCAAAGTGCACAATTACAATTTACAGTAATTACACAGTTCCTGCGTCAATCAATTATTTACATTTGTAAAACAATCAAATGTTCTAATAATAGTCAGTCTGTGTGTATAAACCATGAGTTATTGTAAACCGCATCAAAATAGTCCGATGATAGCTGTGGCATATGTTGTCAAATATATGCCCCTCCTCACTTCTCGCCAAGCAATGTTGTCAAATATAAATTCGATGAAAATATTGATGATTTGACTAAACATCTTTTGAAGTAAACAAACACTATCATTTGTTATTATAAACCACGGTACCTAGAAAAGAAGACGGTAGATATCACGCACATCTCCAATTGATGAAACTGCAAAGATAAACACAAAAATACTGTTCCAGTTCCCATAATTATAATTCCAGCTGATAAGTGGTAAATAACTTGCTTAACTATTCAGCTGAATGCTTCTATGTAATTGTTGGATTTAGTTACCAGTATTTAATAGAATAAACTTACCAGCTGATTTCGCCCATGTGACGTTACAGTCTACTGCGCAGTCTCGTCGTGATACTTGACGTATTTTCTAAATAGTTACCGTGTTTTGTGTTATAATGCATATATTTAGTGATATAATTATGGATCGGTTTTCACTTGATAAACATTATTAATAGTAGTGAAGTTGAGAGTTAAGAATTTCAATTCTTATTTACCAATGAAGAAATGAACCTACTATATAAAGGACTAAATTTTAATTTGAGTTGCAAAAATGATATTGAAAATGTAATCATTGATGTAGAGTCAAATATTCAATTTTTAAATGAAAATAAGAAAAATATCATTAGAAGTGATATTGAATCTACAATATTAAATCTGAAACGAACAAGAAAAAACAACCAAATTGAACAACAAAATCATAAAACACTAAACGTCATTACAATCCAAAGATGTATTTTATCTAAAAGCTGACAAAAGTAATGCTATTGTATTTTAAACAAAACAGAATATTTTAATAGAGTGACTAACATGCTAATTTCTGGTCCCTACGTAATTTTCGACAAAACCCCTTTACCAAAATTTATCACTTTTACAATGAATTCTTTGAAACAATGCAAAACTCTAATAAATCCAGATCTTATAAAACATTTACATTTTTCTAATCCTTCAATCCCACGACTCTATTGTTTACCTAAAATCCATAAATCAGGAAAAAGTATGCGTCCTATTGTAAATTCGATTAATGCTCCAAACTATAAATTATCAAAATGGTTAGCACAAAAACTACAAAAACTAGATCCTTTCCCATCTTTAGCAATAAAAAATCGATATGAGTTCATAAACTGTGTCAAAAATTTAAAAATACAAGAAGATGAAATAATGGTTTCTTTTGACGTTACTTCTCTATATCCAAATGTTCCTTTAAAAGAAACAATGAAATTATTTGAAAAATGGTTCACTTCAATAAATATATGCAAAGAACAAAAAGAAGAATATTTTATATTAATTAACACTTGTATGAATCAAAATATATTTCAATTTAACAACAAATTCTATCAACAAACAGAAGGTACTGCTATGGGAAATCCATTATCATGTTTTGTGGCAAATCTATTTATGAGTAATTTTGAAATAAAAGCCAAAGAAACTTTACCATATTTTCCCCAATATTGGTTTAGATATGTGGATGATATATTAGCAATATTTAACACAAATCAAAATTTAAATAACTTACTTAGTCAATTGAACTCTTTTTACACAACAATAAAACTTACGTATGAATCTGAATCGAATTCAAAATTACCATTTTTAGATATTTTAGTTTCAAGAAATCAAATTTCTCAAAATCTTGATTTTAACATATATAGAAAACCAACTCACACCATCAGATTCATCACCAATGACTCATATCATCCACCAACTCAAAAAGGAGCAGCATTCAACAACATGATTTATAGATTATTAAACACGCCTTTGAATGAGGACAATTTTGAAAAAGCGCTTTCCTATATCAAAAATATTGCTGTTTACAATGGATATGATCCTATACTAATTGATAATATTTTTAAAAAGTCTGTTAAAAAACAAATTAAAAGATCAAGGCCTACATTAAAAGAAATAAAAGAAAGAGAAGAAAATTATTGGGCAAGTTTTACATTTAACACAAAATTGTCAAGAACCATTCAACAATCATTCAAGAAAAATTCAAATATCAAACCTACATTCAAAACTACAAACAAATTAAAAAACAAACTGAATAACCCTAAAGACAAAACTAAAAATGAAAATCTATCAGGAATCTATGAAATTAACTGTGATAACTGCGAAAAAAAATACATAGGACAAACCAAAAGAAATTTAAAAATAAGATTCAAAGAACATTTTTCACACATTAAATTTAACAGAGAAGAAAAGTCAGCAGTTGCTAGACATTGTTTTGACAACAAATCACAATATTAGCAAAAAAATTCAAAAATAATCAAATCAGTTTCATCTTCTAAATACTTAAATGCCTGGGAAACATATTTTATAAACAAAAGTAATTCATCTTTAATGAACAATGAAAATGGACCTATTCAAAATTCTTGTTTATTATCAACTTATTTTATTAAAAATTATACACTCTGATATATATATATATATATATATATATATATATATATATATATATATATATATACACACATTATTTACAATATATTTATACTTATATTCTTTAAATTATTTACATCTGTTTTCAGAACTAATTATTGTCTTGTTTGTTTACAAATAAAGTTGTGTTGCCTGATGATGCCAGCTTTGCTGGCAAAAGGCCTAGTTAAAAATTAAAAATATATTGGTTTTATTGTAAATTATATAATTTGAACATATTATTAATAGTACTTTCTACATAGTAAAAATGTTTATATTATTATAATGCTATAAAAATTAGAGGATTAACACATACCATAGTTAATTTTCCCACTACGTTCTAGAGGTCTTTAAATATGAGCATAAAGTTGTTTTGTAGACAAAATACCAATTAAATTGACAGTATTGAACATACGCATACTTGTCATAAATTATACATATGGTTTGGTGATTCTCAGAAACTATAAAGCAACACCGCCTAAAATGTCATCGGACTATTTTGATGCGGTTTACACTAGTCTGTGTTCAGAGTTCCAAGCTGTAGAATTTGGCATGCACCTTCAAAAAGAAGTATAACAGGTACCTCCATTCCAAATTTGAGAACTGTACTAAAAGGAGTTATGAAATACATATCATTTAATGAAAGTACGAAAATGGCCGCCATATTGAAAACGAAGCATATTAGGACCTATATGTATAGGACGATTTTTACTTATTTTTACCCAATAAATAATATGCCTTAGTTTCGGAACACTCTGTATAATCACATTGTGTGTTATTGTTGGTTTGAATGCTTGATATGTTTAATTGTTAATGTTTGTGTGTAATATTAGGTGTTGTAAAAATGTATCATCATTTCTTTTAATAGGCTATATTTATATATTTTTATTTCATTAAAATTGTTTACCATTGTTATCATTATATTATTACCATTGTTATCATGATTTTTTTAAAGCCTGAGGCATTAAATTTATTTATAATTGTTAGTAAATATTCACTAACGGATAACAACCTAAATTTGGGCGTAAATGTTATGTAACTTGTTTTTTTTATTTTTTTTTTTTTTTATTTAAAAATTGTTTTCTTCTTATAGTCAACTTTCTTTCCAATTTTTTTTTTTTTTTTTTTTACTTGTATTTTCCTTTTCCCCTTGTGTTTGTGCATTGTCACTCACCTCAATCGGACCCAGTATTTGTTGGGTTGCTTACATGGCAATCGAATTTTCAATTTCACAGCATTGTACTTTTAATCACACTGAATTAAAAAATCTGCGACTTCAAACTTAGCAAAGAAATGTATGAGCCACTGGAAGTAGGGTATTGATCAAATCGAGTCTGCAATCATGCCTATCAGAACGTCCTACAGCGTTAATAGAAATAGTTCAACATAGTGGAAACGAAATGTATCCTCCGATCAAATGTGTCTCATTTTTTCATGTATGTAACCTACAGTCTCATTCTGAATGTGAACAGGAGGACGGTGGGAACGACGACTGTTGTAGTAAATAGCATTAGGGACAGACGAGAGCTACCACCCTGAGGCATGTGGAAAGTCCACAGTGCTAAATCATATTAGTATTTAAAATAGCAAGATACAAATAAACAATCCGCGTAAAATCCAAATATATTCAAACAAAAAACATTACATTTAATCGCGTATGATGTAGAATAATCACAGTCACAATTATTATTGTTGCAAATAAAAGCAATTCACACAAGTTAAAAAAAAAAAAAAACAAGTGGAATTTAATATATAAATAAAATGCGTTTTACCAAACAAAGAATGATGGAATTTTTTATTTTACTACGCCATGAATGTTTTAACGCAATGAGTGATCAAATGTGGTTTAACGCACCTTATGACATTATTTACGTATTTCACCATACAACAATCATGTATTTAATCATGTTTAAACTGACGTATTTTAAATGTCAGCGCGTCTACGTAAGGTCTTATATAAGATTAATATTCATAAATGGCACGTGTAATAAAATGTATTTATTTCTAAAGTTAGGAAAATTTGTTCTTTCCTATACCATGTCTAGAAAACGTTAACCTTTGTATACGTCACGGATGATAATCTTAGCTTATGCAGCAAATAGCTACAAACGTTCGAGAACCTCTTAGCCACCCAATAAGATAATACACCTCAACAATACGGAAAGCTACTTCTTTACTCATAAAACTATACATATATTATATATTTTTTTATTTACAGCGTTATATACTATTTAATTAGCAGCTACCTTATGGACCTGTGGGCACCATTACACAACACGGAACCAATATTTTAAGGATTGTATTGTTTCAACTAATGTACAGTATGTATGTATTGTTTTAACTAATATACAGTATGTATCATTTCAACTAATGTACAGTATGTATTGTTTCAACTAATGTACAGTATGTATTGTTTCAACTAATGCACAGTGTGTATTGCTTGAACTAATGTACAGTATGTATTGTTTCAACTAATGTACAGTATGTATTGTTTCAACTAATGCACAGTGTGTATTGTTTCAACTAATATACAGCATGTATTATTTCAACTAATGTACAGTATGTATCGTTTCAACTAATGTACAATATGTATTGTTTTAACTAATATACAGTATGTATCGTTTCAACTAATGTACACTATGTATTGTTTCAACTAATGTACAGTATATATTGTTTCTGTGTCAAAGGGCATAATATTTATAATTCATTTTATTTAAATCGTCTGTAAGTCCCTATTTACAAAACGTAATTTGGTTTTTCTGTTAATACATCGTAAGAGTTATGCGATTGTTGCATTGTTGTGGAGGATATTAGCTGCGTACCTCGTCATAATTAGAACTTGCTACCAACAGCAACGCTCCGTAAAAGAAGACATTTCGTTTGATCTTTGGTCAGTTTAAAAAAAATATGTAAATGTTTGGTATTTATTGGAGTACATAATTTTTACATACATTAATGTAAAAATATAAATTAGATGAACTGATTGAACAGTTTACACAGATTTTAAATGTAGGATTGTATGTGACTGCAATTTTGGTTTTTAGATTTTAAATTTTTACAATAGTAGTTTATATGTTGCTACTTGATAGAAAATAATCGCAATTTTTCAAAATGATATGTACAATCTAAATTAGCAAAATATAAAGTACAGTTTTAACAATAACTTTACTAAACTAATTTAGTAAAAAATCTAAAAATACCGGTATCTAATTGTTTAATTAAATAAATAAAACTTAAAAAATACAAAACTGCGCCTGTGTAAGTAATTAGGGACTTTTAGATGAGTTACAAATGAAATTTAATTTTAATTTAAATTTAAAATTCTCCATAAACAACGCCATAAACTATTGTTTGAGAGTTCGTAAACAGCCTGTATGTGACAGGTGCGACGTAGCTGTCCTGCCACGCGCCACCCCTATGTCCCGTGTTGGCCCTGAGACGTAAGTGGGCCATTGATACTGTCACCAAGAGGTCTTCATGACGTTCTAATAGTATTGTGAATGTTCCTCTTAATGTAAATAAGGTTTACACGAGTGCCGGTATGTTTGAGACTGGCTCACGCGTGTTGGAAGTTCCAAGGATATTTAAATATCAAACACACCACTTAGTTCATTTACTTATCCGTGCTAACAAACGGAATTATTTTGTTTTCATTGCAGCATCATAATTAGAATTAACTTGTTAAAACTCGTACACCATCATCATGTAGGAATTTTTAGAAAAAATTAACAAAAAACAGTAATAACAAAAAACAGCAATTCCAACACAAAAATCAGAATGACAAGATAAATAAATAAAAACACGTTAGAAATACAATCTGAACAATCAATATTTACTTATGCATGCAATAATAAAAAATACACATATAAAAAAATCAGGGTAGATATATTGAGTTATGGCAATAAATTAATACAGTATTCAATTGATTGACAGATACAAAGGACGACTTTAAAAACTGAATTAAATCTAAGGACGACTTAAAAAGTTACTTGTGTCTTTATGGCAATACTAGAAAATGTTTGGTATTTATCGGAGAGTACATTAATGTAAAAATATTAATTACAGGAACTGATTGAACAGTATACACATATTTTAAATGAAGTTCATTCCCAATTAAATTAAATAAAACATAAGCCCAATTATTAAGTTCATGCGACCCAAAACATGACCAATGTACAATAAGATAATACTTGAAATAAATAATAATACATTGTATAAACCTTAATTGGGTAGAATGTTTTGAGAGGCAGAACCAAACGTAAATACTAGCGGCGTTTTAGTGGCAGTACCAGTTTCCCCCATACACACATCGACGTGTTAGATGCCTCTCGTGGAGCTCGATCTAATTGTAATGACGATAAGTTTGTTTTATTCCAGTTATTTTATCGTTCCCTGCCACACACAAAACCATGTCCAATCATTAGAAGTCAATATTCAAAGTGTAAAATAATTTACTTACGAGGACCTGTTAAGGTCAATTTAATCAATTCAGTGGTAAGTATGCTAAATATGTGTCCACTCTCCATACCGGAGCTTTGCCAAATACAAAAAAGTAGTTATTGTTATTTTGTGTACCCATTTAAAACTGGAGTAACAACAAACAGAAAACAACACCATAATGTAGGGTAGCTACACAACACCATGGGCTCTCAACGTTGACAACCAGCTAAAGTAGCTACACAACACCGTGGGCTCTGAGCGTTGACAACCTATTGAAATCTCGCCTGGAGAACGTTATTATTGGTTAGTATAAATCGTCATTTGCCACTGCCTAGCACTAAACTGTGATGCCCTGTATAGAATCTCGCCTGGAAAACGTTATTATAGGTTAGTATACATCGTCATTTGCCACTGCCTAGCACTAAACTGTGATGCCCTGTATAGAATCTCGCCTGGAGAACGTTATTATAGGTTAGTATACATCGTCATTTGCCACTGCCTAGCACTAAACTGTGATGCCCTGAATAGAATCTCGCCTGGAGAACGTTATTATAGGTTAGTATACATCGTCATTTGCCACTGCCTAGCACTAAACTGTGATGCCCTGTATAGAATCTCGCCTGGAGAACGTTATTATAGGTTAGTATACATCGTCATTTGCCACTGCCTAGCACTAAACTGTGATGCCCTGTATAGAATCTCGCCTGGAGAACGTTATTATAGGTTAGTATACATCGTCATTTGCCACTGCCTAGCACTAAACTGTGATGCCCTGTATAGAATCTCGCCTGGCGAACGTTATTATTGGTTAGTATAAATCGTCATTTGCCACTGCCTAGCACTAAACTGTGATGCCCTGTATAGAATCTCGCCTGGAGAACGTTATTATAGGTTAGTATACACGTCATTTGCCACTGCCTAGCACTAAACTGTGATGCCCTGAATAGAATCTCGCCTGGAGAACGTTATTATAGGTTAGTATACATCGTCATTTGCCACTGCCTAGCACTAAACTGTGATGTCCTGTATAGAATCTCGCCTGGAGAACGTTATTATAGGTTAGTATACATCGTCATTTGCCACTGCCTAGCACTAAACTGTGATGCCCTGAATAGAATCTCGCCTGGAGAACGTTATTATAGGTTAGTATACATCGTCATTTGCCACTGCCTAGCACTAAACTGTGATGCCCTGAATAGAATCTCGCCTGGAGAACGTTATTATAGGTTAGTATACATCGTCATTTGCCACTGCCTAGCACTAAACTGTGATGCCCTGAATAGAATCTCGCCTGGAGAACGTTTATTGGTTAATATACATCGTCATTTGCCACTGCCTAGCACTAAACTGTGATGCCCTGAATAGAATCTCGCCTGGAGAACGTTATTATAGGTTAGTATACATCGTCATTTGCCACTGCCTAGCACTAAACTGTGATGCCCTGAATAGAATCTCGCCTGGAGAACGTTATTATAGGTTAGTATACATCGTCATTTGCCACTGCCTAGCACTAAACTGTGATGCCCTGTATAGAATCTCGCCTGGAGAACGTTATTATAGGTTAGTATACATCGTCATTTGCCACTGCCTAGCACTAAACTGTGATGCCCTGTATAGAATCTCGCCTGGCGAACGTTATTATTGGTTAGTATAAATCGTCATTTGCCACTGCCTAGCACTAAACTGTGATGCCCTGTATAGAATCTCGCCTGGAGAACGTTATTATAGGTTAGTATACACGTCATTTGCCACTGCCTAGCACTAAACTGTGATGCCCTGAATAGAATCTCGCCTGGAGAACGTTATTATAGGTTAGTATACATCGTCATTTGCCACTGCCTAGCACTAAACTGTGATGTCCTGTATAGAATCTCGCCTGGAGAACGTTATTATAGGTTAGTATACATCGTCATTTGCCACTGCCTAGCACTAAACTGTGATGCCCTGAATAGAATCTCGCCTGGAGAACGTTATTATAGGTTAGTATACATCGTCATTTGCCACTGCCTAGCACTAAACTGTGATGCCCTGAATAGAATCTCGCCTGGAGAACGTTATTATAGGTTAGTATACATCGTCATTTGCCACTGCCTAGCACTAAACTGTGATGCCCTGAATAGAATCTCGCCTGGAGAACGTTTATTGGTTAATATACATCGTCATTTGCCACTGCCTAGCACTAAACTGTGATGCCCTGAATAGAATCTCGCCTGGAGAACGTTATTATAGGTTAGTATACATCGTCATTTGCCACTGCCTAGCACTAAACTGTGATGCCCTGAATAGAATCTCGCCTGGAGAACGTTATTATAGGTTAGTATACATCGTCATTTGCCACTGCCTAGCACTAAACTGTGATGCCCTGAATAGAATCTCGCCTGGAGAACGTTATTATTGGTTAGTATAAACCATCATTTGCCACTGCCTAGCACTAAACTGTGATGCCCTGAATAGAATCTCGCCTGGAGAACGTTATTATAGGTTAGTATACATCGTCATTTGCCACTGCCTAGCACTAAACTGTGATGCCCTGTATAGAATCTCGCCTGGAGAACGTTATTATTGGTTACTATACATCGTCATTTGCCACTGCCTAGCACTAAACTGTGATGCCCTGTATAGAATCTCGCCTGGAGAACGTTATTATTGGTTAGTATACATCGTCATTTGCCACTGCCTAGCACTAAACTGTGATGCCCTGTATAGAATCTCGCCTGGAGAACGTTATTATTGGTTAGTATACATCGTCATTTGCCACTGCCTAGCACTAAACTGTGATGCCCTGTATAGACTCTCGCCTGGAGAACGTTATTATAGGTTAGTATACATCGTCATTTGCCACTGCCTAGCACTAAACTGTGATGCCCTGTATAGAATCTCGCCTGGCGAACGTTATTATTGGTTAGTATAAATCGTCATTTGCCACTGCCTAGCACTAAACTGTGATGCCCTGTATACAATCTCGCCTGGAGAACGTTATTATTGGTTAGTATACATCGTCATTTGCCACTGCCTAGCACTAAACTGTGATGCCCTGTATAGAATCTCGCCTGGCGAACGTTATTATTGGTTAGTATAAATCGTCATTTGCCACTGCCTAGCACTAAACTGTGATGCCCTGTATACAATTTCGCCTGAGAACGTTATTATTGTTTAGTATAAATCGTCATTTGCCACTGCCTAGCACTAAACTGTGATGCACTGTATAGAATGTTTCGTGGTATTACAACAAAACTGATTGAATTATATTAAAGATAGGTAATAAAGAATCGCGGACTACTATACTAATCTTCGATCTTAAAAAACCATATTTACTCGCTTTTCCTTTGCTAATTACATACAGTTTAATCTAATTAATTTTAGATTGTCAGAAATGTCAAGAATAGATATAACTAGTAAGTAAACATCAATATAATAATACAACAATAAAGTACATGGAACTATAACATTAAACTATACCTTACGGGTCTGCCGAAGTACTTGCCGTATTGGACTTAAATCTCACTAAGAGCAATGTTAGTTCTGGAACACCACACTGACAACAATTTGTAGGAATGTTTTAATTTTTACAATTTTTGAAAGAGTGCAAAAGTTACTATTGATACACTTTTTATTTTTCAAAAATTATTGATTCTGTTAAAATAAAAAACTACTCTGTTTTTAGTTCGTTACTTTATGATTGTAAAGAAAATACATTGATATTTTTTCATGTACTCACTAGTAACTCGTTCTTTTAAACGATGTGGATGTTATAAATTTGGCGACAAGTCGGTAAGGACAATTTATGTACCTATCTCATTTAAGACTAGTCTTATGGGATAATATAAATGCAATATTACGACTGCAGACTAGCCCTTTGTGACCGTCATAAGTAACGTCTGACTACATCATTAAGAAGTAGTCTCTCACACGCCACGTTGTTTGCCTCATTATCAGTTGTTTACAACTACAGAACGCTAAACAGGAAAGCGTTCAACTGGTGAAAAATAAACTAAATAAAGACTAAAAAATAGCAAATAAGGTACAACGTCTCACGGGCAGAAAAACAACAAGTAAACTGACATCTAAGTAAATTAGTGGATGCTAAATCCACAACTAACTAAAGTAAGTATGGGATTCCACAGAAACAATGAAAAAAACTAAACAAATAACGGTAAATTAAGACATGACATACTAGTAAATAACAATGGCTTATAAAAGAAGTCAACATAGAAGAGCATTTAAAACTGCAAACACAGGGCAAAAAAGGAAAATATGCACACGTAAATGTAATGATTAGAAAAGTAAAGACAACTATTAAATTATAATTTTCTAACAACGAAGTACAGTTTTCATTGAATTTACTGTTTTTTAACCGTTTTTAAGGTATTTAGCCTTGGTGCGGATTCAGACCTGTGCTTGTCTTGTATAAACTGAATTGATAATTAGCTAAACTCATCAATAGTGCAATAATAATGGCATCTAAAATGTTGACAGTATCTTTTGGAATAAAAACCACGTATTATTTGGTCTGCGAGTGCCTGATACTGTCTCTGTCCAACACGGGCACACACTTCCCAAAATCACTCTTTTGAAGGTTATATATCAACAACGTCTTAAATCCACCCACTTTTGACGTGCAAGACTATTAAGATTTATGTCTAGTACTTTTAAAATACACGAACGAATGTTGATCCTAACAGTTGTGAAGCTGTTTAGATAGCCAACAACTACTGTTTATAGCCATTTTAGAATTTAGATAGCCATAGAGTTGTTATAAACTCAACGTTTTGTGAAATATCCTAATAACTTCACCGGCTTGAATGTCGCTTCACTGTGGCTTGGTGCGGATAAATGTTCACTATGTGTCTGCAACTAAGCCACCGGCATGATGTTGCACTAATTAAGGAGGAGTTGGAGGAAGATCTGTTCTAAAACAGCAACATTGTGTCTTGTGGTTGACGAAAGTCCGGGAAATGGATGTTCCATAAGGACATTCTAATGGGGGTGCATGGATGCTCTGATGCGCACAACATTTATGTCCTCTGGGAATGCTAACCTACAGTGGTAATTATAAAAAAAAAAAAAAAAAACAGAAAAAAGTGTAAAAAGCATAAAACACAAACACTAGATAAAAGCGTGGTCTACGCTCTACACCAAGAGGAGTGTTTAATTTATTTAATCTTTAATTTCAATTGTTATTTTTCAACATTACTATACCGTAATTCACTGTTTTTGCACTGCATGAGAGGCGGCAACGAATAAATATCTCTGTACAAACAGACCTTGCCTAATGTAAGCACGTTTCTTTAGGCGGGAATTAAAGTTCAATAAGTCGCCAAAAGAGTGCTCTGCTCTGAATAAAAGCTTTGTAAAGCCGCGTTTACACCAAAGTTGACGACAAATTGATTGTAGAAAACTAAAAGTTGATCTTCTCAAATTAGAGCATTAAGTAGAAGGTTTTTTGTAAAAAACAAAAATTTTCTTTTCACAAATTTATAGAAACAAATGAAAAACTTGTTACCGAAGAATTGGCGCGCGAAAGATTTAGGCAGTAGTGTCACGGATGTAGAACAACGCAATTGACGCGGCTGCCTGAGTCATCATAGCCAGCCACTGGTACAAGAGGTCCCCAAAGAAATTGGGTGAGACCCTCGTTGAAGGCTAGGGAATAGGTACAGTGGCAGTGACATGATAGCTGATCTCCGAGAAGATGACGTCGATACGTTGAGTGGTGAGCTGAGTTGCAACATAAGTGTCAAAAACTTTCCGAGAATGACCAATGATGACATTGAGTATTTGATTTATATGATCGAGCATAAAATCAAGAAACGTGTCACAAACTACAGGAAAGCAGTACATATTCAAGGAAAGTCACGTCAGGGTCGCGTGGAAGGGGAACAGTTTTCCAGTAGTTTCCTACAAATTTCTTGCACAAAGCGCACAGCAACAAATCTTCCACTTTTTGCTGTCGACTTTCTATGATATTTACCCACACTCCACAGGAAACCAAAATTTAGTGGAAGACTTGTATTTCCACACGTAGAAGACTTGTATTTCTACAAGTGGAGACAGACAAGGTTTGTATGTTGTAGAAAAAACAACAAATTGCCGCAATTTGTGAAAAACTTAGTGGAAGACTTTGGTGTAAACGCGGCTTAATAGAGACAAGAGGGTCAAAGACGGTGCTACAAAGACAAATACACCATAATTAATTTCAATAAATCGGTATAAGACGTTATGTTAGGCGTGTAATTCACTTCCACACATAGGCTACGCCCTGACGCTCCGTACAATATACTGGCCACTGATCAAAGTAGCATTTTTATGCTATTTGCCGGGCTAAATGTTCAACATGAGGTCTGCACTTCCATTAGATTTGTATTTGTGGAAGAGAGATCCCAACAGTGAACTATACATATCACCACAGTTGCGATCAGACCTGCTAACGTCGGCAGCCTTTCTGACCTCGACTCTCGCTGACCGCAAATCTTGTCGGCGCCGGTCGCGTGATGTGAATCAACTCGTTCTTGCGCCGCTGACGCACGCCGCCATCCGCTCGCCTCGTTTTCGCTGCTTATTTTTCTACGTAAAGCGTGCCCGTGACGTCCGCGGGAAACCCGTAGTGAATTGCGCACATTCACTTGATGTGCCGTGACAAATTGAAGATTACATCGCTCTAATTACATTGAGAAGGCCTTCAAGTCACGTGCATTAATTAGGTCGGAAACAATACAGCTCTAACGTCAACCTTACAAGACAAACATGTATCTCATATCTACAATCTGGAGCTACGCTGATAACAATTTAATCAACTGAGCAGTTCTTGTTAATAAATCTATTACCTCATATTTGCACTTCAGAAATATAAAGGCCATAGCATTAAAACCATCTGATATATGTACCACTAATGATTGTATTAGTCTTAAAAAACATGGAAACTCAAAGCCTATTCAGCAACCTTATAAAGTCGACAGTAAAATAAACATAGATCTTTAATTCAAAACATACATTACAAGCCCCATTGTTCTGAACAAATAAGGAAAATATCCACCTGTATCTCTTCGTAAAAGCATGAAAGTAATATGAATATTACCACAACAGCGGCGAACATAAAAGTGTTAGTCGCCACAAATGTAAGTCTTTATAAATACGTGGTATGTTTATCCTTCAGGATTTGAAAAGGAATAGAGGAGGGGATGAAAATGGTGCTAGCCTTGACATGCGCATGGACAACTACTAGTAAATGGAGAACTAATTCAACAGCGCAAGTTTCTAAATCACGCCCATTCAGCGCACTATTGGATGTGACCTCTGTTTCTTCTCCGTGATATTACTAAACACCGCAGATTTAATAAAAGTATTAAAATCAGAATTCAATTATAGGAAGTGAGTAGCAGTCACATTTATGTGTTTTCATCATGATCAAATATTTATTGCTTTAAAACATTATAAAATAGCATTCGCAAACATCATTTTTTTAACTATTAAACAATTAACAACTATCAGTTTTTTGAAAATTAAAATTTGTTAATGTAATGAATTAACTTTTCAAAATTATTGATTAATTGAACGTCAACTAGGAAAATGATCTAGAAAAGAACTGTAAATGGCCCCGACTTGACAATAAGCTAAATGGTAGTAAAATAATTGACATCCCAAGAGAACAACAAAGACGGCACAGCAGTTGGTGGTATAAAGTGGTCACTAACACGACAGACCGTACACAAGGTCACTTTCCCCCACCACATGATGTACTAGCAAAGCACAAACAAACCTCTGTCAGCAACTTGAGGGGAACTACTTAGCTTGAAAATGGAATACAACCGAAATGACATAACGAGTAATCAATAAATACTTTGAAACAAATAAAACTAATGGACAAAATGCAATTACAGTGTATTACAGACCTGACTATGAACGCGAAAAAAAATAAATACCATCGATTTATAAATAAATAGGCAATGTCAGAGTAAGCTAGCTATTTAATCCACAAGATACGTATTATATTCACTTTCACCGAGCGTACGCGCAGTGGACACCATCCAATAACAAATGAGCACTGTTAAAGTAGAGATATAATCCACATGCTACAACTGATCGTCTTCGTAGTGGACATCATTATTAACAACGCTTGATTAAATAAACCAATAAGACGTTTTCCTTTTTAATCTACTCTGCCCATTTCCCAAGTATCTGTGTGGAGAACTTATTCAGAGAGGAAGAACCAGTACAGTACAAGGCGAACATTATCCAAAAAACACTTCCAGTCCAGGTTCAACACAAACTCCAACTCCAAAAGATCCAACATCGACTGCGCGCTGTAAGAAAGTTCTAAGGCATGACTGAGGTATCCAGTATAAGTTTTCTTCCACTAACTAGACTACATAGTTTAATAACAGAGAGTTTGTCAACACTCTGTGGTTTAATATACACTCATCCTTTACTCACGTATACATAATATTCACTTAAAAAGACACAAAATGTGTCTTTTCTCATGTTTGAAACTGATATAACATTGCACACAACCAATATCACTGATCATCAACAAAAAATGCACAAGAAAATTAAATATATAGCCATGCAGATATCAGATACAGTGTATTGATATACCGGATACAAGAGTATAAGTATCCAATACAAATTACTAAAAAATTATCTAATAATTATTTTACGTGTGTAAAAATAAAAAAATCTTACGTTTAATTCGTTCCACTTAATTTGCCGGTTAAAGTAATTAAAACGAAATATAAAACTAGAAGTGTTAACGAAAAGCAAAATATGTTTAAAACTACACAAACCATAACATCAACTTGAGGGTACAAAACAAAACATCTGGCTGTTGTGGCAGAAATGTTATAGAAACAAAATAAAGGAAAACCAAACTGAAGACTGGCTAGTTTTACCTAACAAACTAATTTGGTAATCACATTATCATATCACCACATTCGTGAACAAAGCAGAATGTGTGAGAACAAAACAAAACAAAAAAGGGAAAACCAAACCGAAGACTGGCTAGTTTTACCTAACAAATCAATTTGGTAATCACATTATCCTATCACTACATTCGTGAACAAAACAGAATGTGTGAGAACAAAACAAAACAAAAGAAAACCAAACCGAAGACTGGCTAGTTTTACCTAACAAACTAATTTGCTAATCACATTATCCAATCACTACATTCGTGAACAAAGCAGAATGTGTGAGAACAAAACAAAACAAAAAAGGGAAAACCAAACCGAAGACTGGCTAGTTTTACCTAACAAATCAATTTGGTAATCACATTATCCTATCCCTACATTCGTGAACAAAACAGAATGTGTGAGAACAAAACAAAACAAAAGAAAACCAAACCGAAGACTGGCTAGTTTTACCTAACAAACTAATTTGCTAATCACATTATCCTATCACCACATTCGTGAACAAAACAGAATGTGTGAGAACAAAACAAAACAAAAGAAAACCAAACCGAAGACTGGCTAGTTTTACCTAACAAACTAATTTGCTAATCACATTATCCTATCACTACATTCGTGAACAAAGCAGAATGTGTGAGAACAAAACAAAACAAAAAAGGGAAAACCAAACCGAAGACTGGCTAGTTTTACCTAACAAATCAATTTGGTAATCACATTTTCCTATCACTACATTCGTGAACAAAACAGAATGTGTGAGAACAAAACAAAACAAAAGAAAACCAAACCGAAGACTGGCTAGTTTTACCTAACAAACTAATTTGCTAATCACATTATCCTATCACTACATTCGTGAACAAAGCAGAATGTGTGAGAACAAAACAAAACAAAAAAGGGAAAACCAAACCGAAGACTGGCTAGTTTTACCTAACAAATCAATTTGGTAATCACATTATCCTATCACTACATTCGTGAACAAAACAGAATGTGTGAGAACAAAACAAAACAAAAGAAAACCAAACCGAAGACTGGCTAGTTTTACCTAACAAACTAATTTGCTAATCACATTATCCTATCACCACATTCGTGAACAAAACAGAATGTGTGAGAACAAAACAAAACAAAAGAAAACCAAACCGAAGACTGGCTAGTTTTACCTAACAAACTAATTTGCTAATCACATTATCCTATCACTACATTCGTGAACAAAGCAGAATGTGTGAGAACAAAACAAAACAAAAAAGGGAAAACCAAACCGAAGACTGGCTAGTTTTACCTAACAAATCAATTTGGTAATCACATTATCCTATCACTACATTCGTGAACAAAACAGAATGTGTGAGAACAAAACAAAACAAAAGAAAACCAAACCGAAGACTGGCTAGTTTTACCTAACAAATCAATTTGGTAATCACATTATCCTATCACTACATTCGTGAACAAAACAGAATGTGTGAGAACAAAACAAAACAAAAGAAAACCAAACCGAAGACTGGCTAGTTTTACCTAACAAACTAATTTGCTAATCATTATCCTATCACTACATTCGTGAACAAAGCAGAATGTGTGAGAACAAAACAAAACAAAAAAGGGAAAACCAAACCGAAGACTGGCTAGTTTTACCTAACAAATCAATTTGGTAATCACATTATCCTATCACTACATTCGTGAACAAAACAGAATGTGTGAGAACAAAACAAAACAAAAGAAAACCAAACCGAAGACTGGCTAGTTTTACCTAACAAACTAATTTGCTAATCATTATCCTATCACTACATTCGTGAACAAAGCAGAATGTGTGAGAACAAAACAAAACAAAAAAGGGAAAACCAAACCGAAGACTGGCTAGTTTTACCTAACAAATCAATTTGGTAATCACATTATCCTATCACTACATTCGTGAACAAAACAGAATGTGTGAGAACAAAACAAAACAAAAGAAAACCAAACCGAAGACTGGCTAGTTTTACCTAACAAACTAATTTGCTAATCACATTATCCTATCACCACATTCGCGAACAAAACAGAATGTGTGAGAACAAAACAAAACAAAAAGGGGAAAACCAAACCGAAGACTGGCTAGTTTTACCTAACAAACTAATTTGCTAATCACTTTATCCTATCACTATATTCGTGAACAAAGCAGAATGTGTGAGAACAAAACAAAACAAAAAAGGGAAAACCAAACCGAAGACTGGCTAGTTTTACCTAACAAACTAATTTGCTAATCACATTATCCTATCACTACATTCGTGAACAAAGCAGAATGTGTGAGAACAAAACAAAACAAAAAAGGGAAAACCAAACCGAAGACTGGCTAGTTTTACCTAACAAATCAATTTGGTAATCACATTATCCTATCACCACATTCGTGAACAAAACAGAATGTGTGAGAACAAAACAAAACAAAAAAGGAAAAACCAAATCGAAGACTGGCTAGTTTTACCTAACAAACCAATTTGGTAATCACATTATCATATCACCACATTCGTGAACAAAACATAATGTGTCAGAACAAAACAAATCAGGATGCAATAACTTAACATGATGATTGATAGGTATACTATGATCGTACAAAAAACAACGAAATATTGTGTTTAGTTAACAACGGAATTAACTGGGTAAGGTCTTCCTTCCACTAAATATCACCCAAAAACATAAAGATTTGCGTCAATAAAAATACTTTGTAAATAAAATACTGTATTTGGATAGCAATTCATTGGTAATTCATTTTTTCTCGATTACTCCTTCGTCCATATCAAGAACTCTCGAAGCACAACAGAAAATAATATCCTAGATTAGTGGATTTCTGTCCAGTATTAAGGATCATCTGTTGAATGCTCTGGATTTATCCTCTCCTGAAGAGACTAAACTGTGCTATGTCTGAGGAGCCAACCCACACGAGTAAGTGCAAGTAGATCAATCAGCAAGAGATGACAATCACGGTGTCAACTCAGCTACCAAACTGCCAAGTCACCGTTGGGAAGTCGACAGCTCTATAGTAAAACATGAAATTTTACAGTGACCGGCCAAGACATGGTGTTCTATTTCATGTCACAAACTACGATTTGTGTTTATTGTGATACAATGAGTTATAAATGAACGGTAACCTAGTGCACCATTAGTTGATATTATGAGATTATTGGTTTAAAATTGTCAAGAGTTATATTGAAAGTTTCATATTTTTATAACTGTAACAAAATTATAAAATACTCAATGTTTTACAAAAACCAGAAGTCCAAGTGAACAGTTCTTCACCAATCAAATGACACTTCAATTGTTACGATACGATCATTATTACGGACCGAATCTTTGGAATGGAAACCCATATTTTTTGCATTTTCTTAAGATATTCTGATCACACGGGGCCCAATTGACAATAGACCTGATAGAAATGTCCAATTTGCAACTATTTTAAATGAATGCATACAGATCGGTCTATAGGCCCTAAATGTGTTATTATTGTGGATTTCAATATAATGTACCTTTGAAAATAATTGCTGCGTTCAAATGAAAAATATTGGGTGCACGTTTTTATATAAATATTTATTATACAGGGTGGGAAAAAAGTCCCGCACCATCCTTGTATTTTTTTTAAGTAAACAAGAT
Source organism: Stictocephala bisonia (assembly GCA_035578905.1). Lineage (NCBI taxonomy): Eukaryota > Metazoa > Arthropoda > Insecta > Hemiptera > Membracidae > Stictocephala > Stictocephala bisonia. The sequence goes on from JAQJVL010000008.1 coordinate 5,743,490, forward strand.
GGGAATTGGAGTCTTTTACAATGTTTTTAGGTATTGGTAGCTACTTTAAGGTACAATTGGTAATCATCTCACTCTAATAGGTGACGTCCTATCGAGGGTATCATCAATATTCTTAATTAAAGCCTATAGCTTGTGATACATCATTTTAAAGGGTATACTTTAACATAATGAATGCCACAAATCCAATCTCTATTAACAATCCAAAGTGCTCTATTTTCTGATAGAGTGGTCCCTCGGAGATGCAGTTTGTGGCATTCAAATCAGTAACATACGACCTTTAAAATGGTGTATTACTAGACTTAGGATTCTTAAATAAATATTTATGGTTTCCATAACTGAAAGTAGCATATTTTTTTTACCGAAAATATAAATATAGCCTACGTGATTATCACAAAAATATTTAAAATAAATTTATGGAAAATAAAAAGGCAAAAAATTGTATATGCGAATACTATACATATATTACTTTGTACAGTTGCCACTTTCAGTGCGTATTTTGTAACATCTCAAGAAAAAAATAACACAATTAAAATTTGCTGTAAAAAAAACAATCCAATTATTTTGTTTGTTGACATCTCACAAGTGCACTTCAAGTTCCCACAGCCTTCGTAAATTGGTCGATAGCTGCTCCCCGGTGATGCTGATAACTATTCAGTTTCAAACCCAGTCTTCTGAACCCTAGACCATCGTCAGGTACGCTGTTGAGCACCTCTGTGAAGCGGCTACCCAAGTCTGCTCAACTGTTAGTACTGACTGATTGGGTTTTGTACAATGGAGCATCTCTCAAATGTATGAACAAAAGCCGACGCCAATTTAAGAGTTAATCCGTGACTTAAACCTCGGTTTAGTGGAAGGGTATTGAACGAGTCTTACATAAATTGAATGTGTAGAGAGAACGACAACTGAAGGAATAAAACCAGCGTTGCTCGTTAACATGTCAACATCATGATAAAAGACAATAAACGAACAATAGTAATGTGCAATAATGGAAAATGCTTTGTGTGATCAATCATACCAACTAAAACTGTGCAAATAACTGATTTACCTGAAACGTAGCAGAAGAAGTTGCTAGCCCCACAAACAGATTAACATAAAATACCACAATGAAACTTATTTGATAAAATTATAACGCGTAACTTTCAAGACAAAACAACGAATCACAACACTGGGTGAGAGACACGCCTCGAGACAGCACTTCACAACACCTTGCGCTTCACTGACAATGAATGACGAATGATCAAGACGCGATGACGTCATGGGGGACCGCGTCATGGGGGCACGGCGCGACGGTAAGGGAACAACGCCAAACACGTCACACTAGTCGGTCGCGAAGTGACTGTTTACCTCAGACCAGACTGTGCTTCCACCTAGGTCACACTATTTGCGGCCACGTTGTGAAAGAATGCAACAAATATTGTTGACCAAAGTACTTTCACTACTCGCCAGATTGTGCCCTGGTTACTGACCCATGACCAAGACAAGATAACAAATATCAATTAGAAGTAAATTAACATTTCGCGAAATCGGATAACACACGAGAAAGGTACTTACAATACGAGACCTTGACGCGAGGCCGGACAAAGAATGAGCCGGCGTGTGTTGTACCACATCTGTCAATTGATAAGTGTAATATGTACTTTACACGTACACACTCACTCATTCCATTAGGCCACTGGTGTGTAGAGGATGAGTGTAAATAAACCATATCATGTGTTAAAATTAATACAGAAACAGTAGTACTCATAGATTTTATGAGGAGTTACACAATAACTGATTTACTCCCTGTGTTTGAAACAACCACAGGATATTCAATAAGAGTGTGTCTTGGTGATCGTAACCGTACATTATTAGTTCCTTCAACGTCCGATTGACTGACTGCACTTGGCCTCGGTGTTCGGCGCCACCGCAACACTACTACAGTAGTAGAGTGCCCTTCGTTCTTTGGAGTCTACACGTAGGCCATATGGTATACCGTACCTTATGGTCTGGTCTACTGATCGGATCTCAACACTCCGTAAGAAGTGGGACATTCTTGTTCATTTTAAAATATCAACAATATATTCTTTGCACCACACTTGTCAATGTGCTGCATTTATGCAACTGAAGGGAGGCTTGAGACGTACACGACTGATTGTATACAGTATTTCTCTTTTAAAAAGCTACAATGTTAGTATCATATGACTCATCATATATAATCATATCTCTAAAAAGGGTTCTTAAAGCTTTGTAGATCGTGGCAAAAAATTACAGTGCCATATGAACCACAGACGGTTGATAACATCTACTGCAGATTACTTGATCACGCGCTATCGTCGATTTTATTTAAATCGAACACACATACTATTTAATGATATTAAAACCTAACTGAAATGAGTGTAAAATACGCATCGTTACTTTTTGCTAATTTCCAAAACTTTACTACAAGGTAAAGTAAATAGCATATAGCTCTAAATCGACTTTTATTTATAAAAGTAGATACCATATAAAACATGCGAACAATCGTTTACGGAATACTCTTCAATGTACAAAAGGTATTTGCAACAATTGTTGACGAAAACCAAAGATATTAGATGGGATTATGATTTTTTACTAAAAAATAAATTAAAAATAATTGACAATGACGATTCTATACGTCTGGAATGACAAACTCCACAATATACGTAAATTATTACATAAAAGTCGCGGAACAGTTTCGGCTCGAGAGAAGGTTCCGTGTACTAACTAGTTGACAACAACTACTCACGTGTACTAGTTGACAATGTCAACGGTTGTATCTTATTCACTGTTGTGAGGTTGAATGAAAGCGATGTGGTGTGTAGTAGCATGTTAGTACAGATAAGAGCCGTGAAGATTGTCAACATCCGTGACTTTGGCGATTCACGTGCTGTCGCATCGCACGTAACTTTGCCAAATGTTCCACCACATCACAATCTAAAACGACAAATCTACTAAACTACTTTGTTTTAAACATTAAAAAAAGCGCTTATAGCTTTGTGGAAGAATCGAACTTGAGAGTAAAATGTTAACTCTAACGGGAATCTCAAGTAAACAATAAAATCCCTTATGTTGCACTCGTACTGCAAGATACAAGAAGTCAAAATGCCACGGGTTTAAACTATTTAATCTCTAATGTTTATTGTCAGTCACAGTATCTGTATATTTGACATATTTTGATACAAGTAGTTGCAGTAAAATTCAACTCACATCGATCAAATACAATCGGGCAGTTAGTTGTCGTGTCGTTGCCGTAGTCGATGGCGGTCTACTGAACTCACCCCAAGATAACCTCACTCACGATACAGATGTCGACCCCGGAGAGATAACAACGGCAATTAGCGATTGATTAGTGACTACACCACCGGCCACTACACGTGCGACATCGATCACTCGTCGATAGTACGAATATCGACGCCCGATATATTCCGATACATATAATTGTTCGTTAACATTAGCCAAATAAATAAATAGGGACATACCCTAACTGTCAAGTTTCATGAGGTCGAGCGCATAAACATTTCGACTAGTGTGAGCTTTCTAACATTTAATAAAACAAATAAATTCACAGAGAATTCAAAATACATTCGTCAATGCAAGAAAAAGTGATGAATGAAAGTTGTCAAAGACCCTAATAATACTAGAACCCTGATAGTGCTCGACGATGGGATCATTGATATTGACGACTGTGTTTTAACCTTGCCCGCCTGGCACCGGCCCACATTGCACCTCTCGCAAGCGTGGCTATAACCAGACGGTAGTCGATGTCCAGTTTATTATTAACCAGTTGTAGTAAGCTATCAACTGGAAGTAGAAGACACGACGCATAACACTTGGAATAACAAACGACTGTGACTTCAAATGGAATTTACGTACGAATAATAGTATTTAAAAAAATTATATACCTAGTATTCTACTGTTGTACCAATTTGTATTCTACTGACTACGATAAATATTAACAAATATGAAATTAACACATGTATACTATATTCTTTTCCTAAGTATACCAGTTTACGGTATAACTGGCTGGGAGGGGGGGTCTGTTCCACTAGTAAACCCCTTAAGAATACATTTTGACACATGTAGACAAAGACAATGTAGATTTCAGTACATGTTTCTTTAAAAAAGTTTTCAACTACGGTTACACCAGACTACTGGCTTAGTATTATTAATCATACGTAGCGATTTGCCTCAGTCAAGGCTGTTCTAGTGAGTCACGCTAAGTGGGCTTCGGCGAAGGAGGAAGCCAGTCTGTAGTGTAAATCACAGCCGCATCGTAGTGATCACATCAGAATACTAATGTGGCACTGTGTAGTCAGCACATACCACTGTTCATGTACGGGTGGGCGGGTGGGTTAATACCACTGTTCGTGTATGGATGGGCAGGTGGGTTGTACCACTGTTCGTGTATGGATGGGCAGGTGGGTTGTACCACTGTTCGTGTATGGGTGGGCAGGTGGGTTGTACCACTGTACGTGTATGGATGGGCAGGTGGGTTGTACCACTGTACGAGTATGGGTTGGGCGGATGGGTTAATATCACCGTTTGTGTAGAGATGGGCGGTCGGGTTGATACCTCTGTAGGTTATCAACTGCTCTGTTCTAGTGAATACTTCATGATACTTCCTGATGTGCTGCCGGTTGCCGGCTGAGCGAGGAGTGAAAAAAGAGTCTGCAGAGGCTGTCGGCCATGTTGGTTTTAAAGTAGAAGTGGAAATTATGTCACCGAATATATTTTACAATAGGGTAAATATTAACATGCCATATGTTGAAATTTAATCAAAGATCATATTTTTGTTTATTAGTCTATATCTTATCTGAGCTTTACTATTTATTTCTATTTAAATCATAACAGAATTCATAAAATATTTGAAAAACGACAAAGTTCTTAACTTTTTGTAAGTTTAAACATTTCTCATGTGATAACAATATAATACCTGCCTTTTTCCTGTAGTTCCACTTACAAAGACTTACTAGTAGGTTTAAGAACTAAGAAGTTTAAAAACTAAGTTTAGTCGGTTCGTGGCGCGACTCAGACATTCTAAAGATCACGTATATGAAATGCGCAAATCATACGTCCCCCATTTAGCTACTGACTTTTCATAATCTATTTGTGATCCACACTACATCGTACATCGTTCGGGAACATTGTATTTGTTGAGAGGTTTATGCCGGTATACGAGATGATCTTTCAAGTATACAGAGACTGAAGTAAGCAGACCTACGGTGCGTGAGTCACTCTGTGTATGTTTTGTTACATTTACACAACTGATAGAACTAAACGAAACTGGTACTATTTTAAGCAGCCTTTTAGAGGCCTGATAAACTTGGCACTTAAGAGGCTTGATTCACTGGCTAGTGGTCCGTAAGTTAAAAAGTGTAAAAATATTTAGTTTTTCAAACAATTTCTTAACTGTTATATACGTGGTACTTCACATGTAATTCGTTACGATTTTTAATTAAATCCACTTATGGTCCACTGTTTCCAAAACTGTCCAGCCACCGCCGTAAAGTCGACAGTACTGTTGAAGATTTGCAAACTAAAACCCCGAGAATACACGAAAAATGCGTACAGCGAAAAATGCGTACACCAGGAATCTTGCGAAATAAGCGTACAGGATCAAGTTTTGACAGATGACGAGGGTAACCTATGACGTCACAACAATTAGATAGGCGAAAAATGCGTACTACTTTTAGGGCAAATGGATCTTTTACAACAATTGAATTCTATAAATGCGTTTACCTCTAAAATAAATATGAATGTCGCTTAGTTTCTTGGGATTGGAGAACCTAACATAACCTAACCTAATTTCGCTGTACGCATCTTTCATGCCACCGGGAAGAATACTTACCCTCGTCAAATACCACTATTTCCTTCTGTACGCATTTTTCGCTGTACGCATCTTTCGTGCCACCAAACCCGACAGCGGGATAAATAACGTGGCTCCATTTCACCTGTACGGTTCCATTAAATTATTAAAATGAGTAATAGAGAACTCTAAAATTATTATTATATGTCTAATATAGTGAACCATAAGCTGTTATTATGAGTTTTTATTATTTGTTTTAAATCGTCAAATAATTACAATTGTACAAATATTATAAACTAGCACAGTACCCGTCCTTCGTATGGGGTTTAAGTTAATTTATATCGTGTTTATTGCATTCAGTAATACAAAACATGCCCCTACTGGCATCTGTATAATGCAAACGAGCGTGGTTCCCCTAGGAAATAAGACGGTAGGTATCAAGTGCATCTCTTATGACGTCACATGGGCGAAATGGCAACAACAAATACACACTTCGTTCTAATTCCCGTAGTTTACAATTCCAGCTGATAAGTGGTAAATAACTCGCCTACTATTTAGATGAATACTTCCATGTGATTTAGTTACCAGTATTTCATCAGTAATCAAACCAGGTGATTTCGCCCATGTGACGTCACAGTCTACTGTGCAGTCAATTGTGATACTTACCGTCTTTTCTAGTTACTGTGGTTGTCGTGTACAGGTATTTACTTCAGAACTATCTAAGTTGTTTATTTATTCCAACAGCTGATTAATAATAAACAGCTGTTGGAATAAATAAACTATTATAAACAATTAATTGTCAAATTGGTATTGCCATCATAGGGGTTGCATTGATACTTCTTAGAACCCCTGGGGTGGTTTCCTAGCGGAATTACAAAAAAAGATAGGCCTGTTTTAAAAAGAGACCTTAAGAATGTCCATACAAAATATCAGCTGAATGCGTTCAGTAGTTTTTGCGCGATTGAGTAACACACAGACACCATATGATTTTTTCACTACACTACTATGAGTTTAGCTGTTTTCGTTATGTGTTTACAACCTGCGAAACATCATATTTTCAACAGCTGTATATTGTTTACTACCGAAAGTAACATTGTTTACAACCGAAAATTTTCCACAGTCAATAACACGTTTTTATTCCGTAGTGTAGTGAAAAGTATCGTTCAAAACTCGAGTGAAAGTGTTTTGTATGTTCTCGACCATTCGAAGTGCTCGAAAAGTCTCGCACTTCAAACATATGGTCTCGAACATGCAAAACCCCACTCTCCACTCTTGTTATGAAATATACTATTATATAATAGTAAGATAGAATGTACAAAAATCAAATTATTGTCCACTAGAATAGTAAAGCTGGTCTTCACCGTCAAATGGCGCCTCAAGTATTACGATACGACCATTATTACGGACCGAATATAAGAAATGGAAAGCCACGTTGTTGCCGTTTTCGAGAATTAAAAACGAAATTTTGAATCCTAAATAATTTATTGTTTTTTATGAACATCACTTTGGTATTTATTTACAACAGTTAGATCATAAAAATGTTGAAGAAATAACCATGATTAGAATTTGATAAATTATAATAATAAAACTAAGTAGACCTGTGAACATGCAATCTTTTAAACAAACATTAAAAAAAAAAGCAGAGGCTAAATAATACGGTACGACATCAGGGAAGATTTTGGTCTTTTGAGTTTACCCTTTAATTACAAGCACTTAAGTAGCTCTTATGTTGAAATTTGTTACCATATACTTATTATATTGTATCTTAACTATAGCAGATATTTGGCCTAACTTTACTTGTTTTATTGTGTAGGCCTATGTATGTTTTTCAATCAATATGCCGAGAACATAGGGCTAAATGTGTTTAGTTTTGCTGTTCAACTTGTATCTCGAGTACTTTATACATCTTGCCACCTTACAAATGCTGTAGAAATTATTATGTACAGTTGCCTGTATCACAGTACTTCAGCCGTAGACTGTTTGTTGTCAATCTAAACTTACAGTATTAAATATATTGTTCCAAAGAATTGCAAGATTTCTTTAGTATTGTTGTTACTACTGTATTTGTATGACAATACAAATATTTTGACAACAGTCAATACTAACTACCAACATTCCGTTACATTCACTTTTTCGACGGATGAACATTTTAAAAAGCGTGAACATAACGAAAATGTATAGTATGTCACTGTTATAAATTTATAATTATAGCACAAGATAGGACACAGCAATTTATTATTCATTAGTAAGACGCCGATCGTCAAGATATGGGCGAATATGAGGGGCAAATGAGTGTAGATGAACGAGTGTAGTCATTGTTACTAAGGTCGACTGTTCCTCAGAAAGGCTATTTATTAATACAAGCCCAATAGTCAGGGCTACTAAAGGACCTACAGTTTTACTTGGAATCCGAACTACAAATTTGAAAACTATTTGCAGGGAAGATAGCTTGATTTTACTTTTAATCCAAGTGAAACCCCCTGTAGATTATTAACCCCCCCCCCCCAGGTAATTGGTTTAAGTCCATTCTAGAAGAACTCAGTGTATTCCAGAGTCAAATAGATCTTAAAGAGATCCGGTCAGTTGGAATGGCTGTCAATTTATCATTTGTGTTTGTCATTAAACACAAATTACAAATGTCATTTCTAATAAAGATAGGGTTGACCAACGTGTGTGGCAAGGGCTAGATTCACTCATGTTCAACGCTTTTACAAAGCAGTGTCCAATGTTTACAAAAATCTTCTGCCAAATAACATCCTTCAGCAAATGAAAATGTAATAAGCTATGGTACTTTTTTTCAAAAATATACTAGTTCGTATGGCTCCATTACTCTGTTTCCCTGTCACAAATAGTTCCTGCATTCCCGAACTGCCGTTCCAGGCACACTTCCAAGTGCTTGCATTCTTCCGTCAACAGTCGAGTATTGTATTCACCAGGAGAGCTCCCAAGTCCAGGAATAAAGACCCTGACATTTTAACACGGAAACCGGTCCAGAGTCTGCGCATTCTTGGCTCCCGCCGGCGCTGCACATCGGACACATGTACGCGCGTCCCGTTCCTAATTAATTCGCAGCCGACATTCTGTCTGGTTCAACTTGCACGGCTGCGCTGAGCTTGATGTGGAACACGAATGTGGGCGACCTATAAGCTGCGAAAACCTCATTGACAACTTCATACTTACGGGAATACATCGGTGATTGTGGTACAAACCTATAACGGCGACCATTTGGCTGATGTGGTAGATCTGTTGGAGGTGGAAAAGTCTAAATTGTCCATGTTGGATGGTAGCCAAGGTTCAGACGTGTTGGGAAGAGAACTGAGTGTCAGACTTGTCAGGTAGCTAAAAATCAGACCAACACTACGTGGTTCGGATTCCACGTAAAGCTATATGTTATAGTTGCCCTGGCTAATGAGCTATTAATAAATAATCCTTTCTGAGCTAAGTCGAACTCAGAGAGTAACAATGGCTACACTCGTTCATCTACACTCATTCACCCCTCATATTTGCCCATATCCCTACGATCGACGACTTGGAAATGAAAAAAAATGTGAATTGTTGATAGACTTATATCACAAGGCGGTCTATCACATCAAACAAAGAACACAAAAAGCGCGTCTCCGTTATATGTGGCAACCAGAGTCTAGTACCAAAATATCATATTGACGCAGTTTTGGGAAATAAATAGTAAATAATTCATTGCGTATAGAGAAATCAAATACAACGCAACTAAAATTATATTAATTTCTAATAGGCTATTCAGACCCCACATGGTAGAGCAGCCAATTTAATGAACAAAATGTATTGCGAGAAACACAACTGCACATCAGGAAATTATAACAATAGAGTTTTTTATTTTAGTTTCTAGAACTAGATAGGTTCAGTTGAAATGAGTGACTATGATAAGGTTGGATGCACAGTAAACATGCGCCGTTGACTAAGAGCTGTGTGACCATCCCCGCCATCCTTAAACTGAGGCACTATCTGGAGGTCGTTACTGACATTTAGATAAATGTTTATTTACTTGCATTAGTTGAGTAAGCAGTTTCGCAAATATATGAAATTACTCCAGAATTTGCCAAGATTAGTGTAAATTCATAAGTCATTCACGACTTGGACTTTTCAATATTTGCCATCATCATATAAAAAAGTAAACTAACAACTCATACCCCAATAACACGTATAATTAGCACTTTTTGTAGGTTTCTCTTAAGTTGTACGGACGTGCATTGTGATGTGCTGGTGTTGTATTCAAGCATTATTCAGTTTAATTCGTTCTTGTGGTAGTATTTATTTGATTGTAATCTTTTTTCAAGGTCCTGTGTCCATAGACGGCGAGTGGTTCCGTCCGGCGAACCGCTGATTTTACTACTGTCAACACGATGTCCGCCAACAATGCAGTCACATCATATTCATGGGTTCATGTAGTTCTAATTTATTGATATGTTGTACGACTTAAACCAATGGTAAAAGGCCAATTTCTGCAGCTTCCAGAAACCTGTGCCACCGGCATTTTTCGCACGTTTTGCTAACTAATATTACCCAAACTGCATAGAATATATGGAAGATAAAAGCCTTGCCTCCCTTTTTTCAACTGAATAAAAGTTGCTACGATTTGAGAAAAATAGCTTATTTGCCAAAAACTTTTTTGTTGTTGTCACATTAAAAAAATCAACCACACCAAAAGTCACAGAAGATTCAAAATACATTTAATGAGCTTTAGTTTGAGCCCAAAAAGACAAAACCGTACCTTTAAACTAAATTGGGTTTTTCCTTCAAAAATTGCAGGTAACATATTTGTGATTAGTGGATTTTGGAAGAAATGCAAATAAACCGTTCAAAAGACCTCTTAGTAAACTTCATTTGATGGAAGATTCGAAACTGATGATATGACAATAAAATTATCTAATTTTTTTTAAATCTTACCATAACTTGTTTTCAAATAATGAGTGTATGCCAAATCTTTGAATTGGATAACACTGTAACAAAAATTGGGGGGAAAATCCTTCTTTAACGTGGTGTTATAAAAGTCACTGTATTTCTTGCTGTTTTATATTTTTGAGGTTTCATCAGCTGTTATAACTGAGCTCTGCACTTTCTACAAGCGCATGATGCCTCGTTGTGGTATCGGTTACTGCTAATGTATAATTTTATAAATAGGCTTACTGTATACAATTCAAATTAAATTGCTTAGGTTTTGCAGATGATTTAGCTATCCTAGCCAATACCACCGAAGAAGATATCGATCAAATTACAAGCTTTAGAAAGCAGACAGAAAAACCGAACAAAAATTATGGCAATGACCCATTGGCCATAAGTAATTAACGTTGTCATAATTAATGGAAACCAAATAAAGATTGTTCATCTTAGAGAAATGATAACATACACAAATAAAGAGGAAGATGATTGGGATGAGAGAATAAGGAAACTATCAAAGGCTCAACAGTTAACAACATCAACAGACAGTGAAAAATGTTTATCAATTAAAGACTATTCAAGATTAATAGTCCAGCAGCTATATAAAACTAAAATTTAGATACAATTTCAAAACATTATGAAAATGGTAAACTGTATCATAAAATAACAAAAATAATAGTACAAATATATGGAAATAACTAAGGAACAGTTAAGTGGACATGGTGGATGGTGAAAACCAAAGGCAGCGGTGATTAAAAGCAATCAAGCTTGTTGATGAGGGCCCATGTGAGTGATGCCCACACAGACAAATTGACCATCAGACTGGACTGCTCTAGCTGACCCTCATGCTAAATTGAGTGTTGTGCTTGTTGGAATAACTTTGGTTCCCCTCACATTTTGTGTACATTAGGAAAATATCCTTGTTAATTGACAGTTGGATAACGGATAATGTTATGGGAATGAAGATAATTTGTACTTAACAGGACAGACATCTGACTGGCGGCTTGATTCCATTGTGAAGCCTGCTCCTTACATCACCAAATAAACAAAGACGGTGTAGTTTAAGGCACTTCTAAACCTTGAAAACAATTTGTATTTTTAGAACTTAGGCTTCTTGTAAATAATTGTAAATCTGGTCATCTTGTAAATATTGTAGATAGTACCTTGACGCGGTTGTCACCGGAAACTTTAGATTCTAATTTGTATTTGTTTACCTTACTAAAATTCTTTAAAAAAAACTTGTTGCTCTACGAAACAAGAGATTGTTAAAAAGTAGCACTCACTTTTAAAAGAAACAATCTTGCATTTTATATAAAATATTAGAGAGTAGACTTAAATTTTGATATCATTTAACAATAGGGCCTACCATGTTAAAAATGTAAATGACTTCCATGATAAGCATAGTGGAAGTTAAATTTGTTTCCATACTTGGAAAAACCTGAAAATCAGAATCTTCCCTAAAAGAAGAAAACTGCAAAATAACTTTGGACATACATTCTTGACTTAAAAGACTTTCCTGCAACGGAGAGACAAAATTTAAAACATATCTCGTAATTACTAATTGGAACCAAAACCAATTAAATCCAGTTTAACAAAACTGTCTTTTCTACCTTTAATAATTAGTTTGTTACAAAACAAAAATTCACTTGTATATAAATCACAAGCTTTTTTAAAACATATTACGTAACTAGTGCGGGCAGTTAATTTATTTTATATAAGCTTAATTAATTTGAAATTACAATTTCCTCTCTTCTTTATTTTGCCTTTTGACATCAATTCAACCAAAGCAACAATAATGAAATATTTTTAAATTAAAATCAAGCTCTGGCATATTAATCACAACAATCGAAATAAAATTTGATCCAAATAATTTGTAACACTAATAAACTCTAGATAATTAACATTTTTTTTAGTTAAAGATAATATCTGAAATAATTTTTTATTCCACAACAGTTGTTCAGCGATTAGAGATATACCCAAGGTTATTTCCTGAGGGTGAATCCACAAATAACATAAACAATATGTTTTGATGTCGTTTCTTCAAGAGAATAATACAAACTAAAAACTTCATTAGAAAGGCTGGTAACTTTAAACAAAACTTCATTAGAAAGGCTGGTAACTTTAAACAAAACTTCATTAGAAAGGCTGGTAACTTTAAACAAAACTTCATTAGAAAGGCTGGTAACTTTAAACAAAACTTCATTAGAAAGGCTGGTAACTTTAAACAAAACTTCATTAGAAAGGCTGGTAACTTTAAACAAAACTTCATTAGAAAGGCTGGTAACTTTTAAAAAAAACTTCATTAGAAAGGCTGGTAACTTTAAACAAAACTTCATTAGAAAGGCTGGTAACTTTAAACAAAACTTCATTAGAAAGGCTGGTAACTTTAAACAAAACTTCATTAGAAAGGCTGGTAACTTTAAACAAAACTTCATTAGAAAGGCTGGTAACTTTAAACAAAACTTCATTAGAAAGGCTGGTAACTTTAAACAAAACTTCATTAGAAAGGCTGGTAACTTTAAACAAAACTCCATTAGAAAGGCTGGTAACTTTAAACAAAACTTCATTAGAAAGGCTGGTAACTGTAAACAAAACTTCATTAGAAAGGCTGATAACTTTAAAAAAAAACTTATTCATAACTAATAAGTTTTCTTTGTTACAGATGATGTTACATTGTACTGTTTTATGGAAGACCAATATTATACTATTTTATGTTTGATCATTAACCAGCATGTATTCCAATACAGTCAACTGAATCTGCAGTGCCTACTTAAGATGGACATACCTATACAAATCACATTTACATTTATTAATTTGTTGAATTTATTTTTTATTTTCCAACAAAATAGTTCTTTGGCTATCAACAATAACTTTTGCGAAAAAAACCCTAATTATTGTTTTATTTGGATTTTTAAATTCTTCTATTTTCCTCATTGAATTTGTTGTTGTTGTTGTTGTTGTTATTATTATTATTATTATTATCATTGCCTTTGTTATATGTAATTATCACTATTCATTTTAATGTTTTTAATTTAACTATTGGCAATGTTATTATCTAAAACAAGCCATGCCCGGACAAACTTGTTTCAGGCTCCAAGGATTTTAAAATTTTTTATGGGGCTTTCGACCACGAGAAATTGATTGGCACCAGTCTCAACCCTGGGAAAATTCTGATTTCTCCCCAAAAGGCTCTTCCCATGTGTCACGACGAGGCTGTGTAGTAGACTGTGACGTCACATGGGCAAAATCAGATGATTTGTTTATTCTATTAAATACTGGTAACCAAATCTACCAATTGCATAGAAGCATTCAGCTGAATAGTAAGCAAGTTATTGATTACTTATCAGCTGGAATTGTTATTACAGGAATTAGAACAGAATTTTTTGTTCATTTTTGCCATTTAGCACATGTAACGTCATGAGTGATGCGTGTAATACCTACCGTCTTCTTTTCTAGGTACCATAGTTTTCGTTTGTGTTGCTATAGATAATTAGTAGTCTGATTTTATTTATTTTGCACTTTGCAGAATAAGGTTAACCCTTATAAAATCTGCGTTGTTTGCCAGAATTACGTCCCGTGTTATCGACTTCTAGCAGAAAAAACAGTATGGAACAATTATAGACTTCTAGAAGAAAGTGTAGTATCAAACTTAGGTTTTTATCTCCTAAATTACAATATACCATTACATTTTGGAAGAGACACATATAAGGGCTCTATCCCCTTCCCCACCAAATAAAAAATATGCTCAAAAGCCCAAAATTAGGTAATGTTAAAATGATACGCCCAAGTGGGGTATCAAATTAAAGGTATTCTTCACTTAATTACTAATATAACATCATATTTTAGAAAAGACTATGTTTATGAACTCCACTGACCCAAAACCAAAATTCATGGTCATACTGCTTAACTTCCTCATTGATGTTATTCATCACTAAGTCGCCGATCGTAGAGATATGGGCGACATGCCGAGATCCACAAATGGGACTGTAGCAGAGTGCCTTGGTGAAGCTGCAGGCAGAAGATGTGAGTGTAAAGAGGACATCTTCTGATTTGGTTGTATGAAAGATATAATCATGGATATCAACTTAGTTTTCGCAAGTTGATACATGATTATTTGCAGATTGGTATGCATAACTGAGAGGAATGTCAACTGTTTCTTTAAAATGATAGATGATGTGTTTAGGAAGGTTCCTGAATTTGTTCTTCATTCACTTCAAACTTAGGTGGGTCACGATATATTTTTTGCATCTTTCTTGGTTAGTTAACGTCGTCCCAAATACCCGTTTGTTTGTTGTTTGAGGTGTTAATGAAATTTGAAGTCGAATGTTTCCTAGTACATGTCATAGTCCCTTTTCCTGGCAGCAGTATTTAATAATTACCCAGCAGGACTCACTTGAGTACTTTTTGATCAAGTTTAATAATAATTATTTTATTTTTTAACAACATATTTTCATTTAATTCATAAAATATTATTAAATCTAAACTTAGTGAAAATTGTGAAAAACTTTATTTTTGATGTACATAACAAGATATTGGATAAGACAATATATTGCTTGCAGATTCATAATAACCCATCTTATTATGACTATACACCCTAATCTTATGCCTAATATTTAAACTAAAAAAATTTAGCTATGAGACCCCAAGAAAATAAATACGTATGTGTGGAATATAACCATTTAATCCAGAATAGCCTAAAGAGGGACCTCAAAAACATGGCCTCCAAATAGTCTTCAGAACTACAAATAAAACAAAACATGCGTTGTCATTAAAACAGTCAGTCGAAACAAAACTGATAAATCCGGCGTTTATAAAATCTCTTGTGTGGACTGTTACAATTTTTATATCGGACAAACGGGGCGAACCTTTGCTCAGCGCTATAATGAACACCGCCCTGACGCCCTAGCAGACAAACAAATGTCGACCTTTGCTCAACACTTGGTTGACAAAAATCACACCATTGCCGATTTAAATACTGGCTTAGATATTTTACATATCTGCACCAAAGGAAGCAAATTAGACTCCCTGGAACAATTTGAAATTTACAGAAGTTTTAGCAACAACGATATCAAAGATTCCATACTTTATCCATACTTCCATACGATATCAAAAACCAAAATTTAAATCTCATACCATTTTCAACACAATTATGTCTCTAAACAGTAGACCTCGACAAATCGACCATTGACCTACTGATAACAGAGGTGGAAGGAATAACTTAACTGAATTGTTTCCAGTCTGCTTCCGGGGCACAACGTGGACCGTGAAATGTGTGTGGTAGGCCTACCGAAAGTTTTAATGATCGTTGTTTTCCTCATGTGTGAACTGTGTTTGTTAAGTTTTAATTAATTTGTGACGCGTCCCACTTGGACTTATTTATGTACTTTAACCTGAAGATGCCGTATTCATGGCGAAACATATAGTGTTATCACCATCACACGCTGTGAACTGTTTGACGGACAGTCAACCTATTTTAGTCTATTTACAACAGTTCAGGGGCTATGAAATGGATTTTAAATAATATTTAAACATCATGAAATAAGCCATACATTGTATAGTTGAAACTATTTAAAAATATATATAACAATTATAAAGTTGATTTTTGTAAGTTTGAGAAACAATGTAATGTTCCAATGAATCTGATGGATATAATCATTTTTCTTTTTTTCTTATTGTCTACGCCAGTGGCAACATTAACATTGTATTCAACATTATTCCTCAACAATCCAAACCCCTATGGCAAATTTTAAGTGGACCTCCCGGGATTTGAACCTGTGGCCCTCAGCATATGAAGCAGAAGTGCTAACCACTAGGCTAACAAGAGGCTTGAACTCAAAGTCTCCTTGTCATGACACAAACGTAAAATATAACTTGTTCCAAAATGGCGTTTCAATAGCTACCGTGATGACTCACCCACAGTCGAACAACCCTTCAAAACAGTCCCACAAGATCTCACGCACAGCCAAGCAGATTAGTCATAAAAAAAATTCTGCTGCGCTATACAATAGGACAGAATTAATGAATACTGTGTTCCGTAATGCACAAACTGTCTTTTTGACAGGTACCGTATGTGAGTCCTCACAGGTTTAACCATCTTTTATCTAATCAAAAAACATATCAATTTTCCTAATTTTAATGTTTAAAAAGCACCTGGTTAACAATTTGTTAAAATTTAAAAGTTCATTATTGAGTTTATTAATTTAAATAGTTTGGAAAACTGATCTGATAACAAAGGGGCTGTACTAACATTTAAAGTGATGGGGAATGGTGAAAGGTTCAACGTGGACTAAACATGAAACATGTAAGACTAAACAAACAAAACTAACTATTTTATATTAGGTTACTAGGCCTACTTAGCTTAGGCTATGGTATGAAGGCATAGGACCTATAAGTTGAAAATGAGAATAATCTCCAATTCTAAAATTATAAGGCAATAATCAATGTTTAAATAAGACTATACATTTTGATTGGTTGCCTAAGTGTTTACAAATCTAAAAAGAAGACTGCTGCAATTGTTGACCAATTAACGTCAATAGGCTAGGCCTTTGAGATGTAGAACTTGCACTTAGGTATTCAATGAAAGAATTTATAAATTTCAGTTATAAATATAGGCTTACTGGTCAAATATTTATGGTGAGTGTAATAATTAATACATGACTGACTAAAACCACACAAATGCAAGTCTTCTGCAAAAGGAAAAAATCTTCAAGAAACGATATTAACTATAGAAAATGTGCTATTAAACCATCTTTAAATTTGTATTGTTTACAGACTATTACTCCAAAATTAGATTAAGAGTTTGGTGTTTTAACAACTTGTCTAGTACCTAAAACATAAATGTAAACAGATTAACTTACCGGCTGTTCGTTGAGGTTTACCTATACCTGTGGCTTTTATTCTCTTCTGTGCTTGAGTATACTTTAACAACATTATGAAGTCTAAAGTTCACTATGTCTAGATTGATATTAAACTTAAAACTAGAATTATTTAGACACCATCGCGTCAACACATCTAAAGAGCTCACAAAACACTGAATATCCCAACTAAACTTGGCCATTACCCCTTGGGCTAACCAATAACCTGTTCCTTTCTTTTTCATCAGCTGAGCAGTAGGTCATAATCTCTGTTCATTCATTGGTTGTTAGAACATGACGTCAGTACTTAGTTTGAATTCTATGATATAGAGATCGCTACCAACAAGAGAATTTAAGTATTTCGTCAGCTGCTTGTACAAACACCTGAATATATTACAAAGAGTAAGAACAATTATTAAATTAATTTTACTTAAATACTATACAAATAGCTTATTTTAAACACAACTTAATATTAGATTCATAATCGAGTAAAGGCTTTGTAAAGGTAGGTTCATAAGAACTGCAACAGTACAGCAAATTAAAACAATAATAGACAAACTGGAAGGTTATATCACCACAAGTATACTGCTAGACTTAATTAAAGCATTTGACTGCCTTCACCATGATATCTTATTTAAAAAGTTGCAAAACTTCGGAGTCACTGACAAGGAACTAGACGGGGTTTTAAAGCTATCTAAGCTTTTAATTGTTGTTTAGTTGTTTTAATGTTGTTTACTTGTTGAATTAACTCTCACAGTAAACAACACTGAAACAAAGCAAAGTCTAATTACCTATCAGTCAATAGAGGAATGCCTCAAGGCTCCATACTTGGGCCACAAGTACTTTATACAGTATCCTGTTAACTAACGACTTCCCCAGCTGCCTTCAGAACCATTATGAAATTGTAATGTATGTAAATGATACAGCTGTGGTAGTAGAAAATAAGAACAAAGACCAACTAGACATTGACTCCTATATTGCCTTTCTTTAACATGGCATAACAATACTGCTATCTCAATAACCTAGCATTAAATGAATGCCCAACAATTAATTTTGACTATAACTCAAAGTAAAAATTATTATCATGGCCTTCCCGAATTCACTACAATTGAATCAAGAAAGTATTTAGAACTAATATTAGACCAAACCCTATCCTGGGAACCAATACACCAAAAACTCAACACCAGTCTCTGTAGTTAGAAGATTAAAACAAATCAAATCAGTTTGTTCAGCCAAAATTAACAAAACATTTGCAATAGCTAAGTCAAATATAACTAACAGTGGTTCTTATACTACCACTAAAAAAATATACAACCATACAAAGTATCATCAAAATAAATTATGTCACTTCAATAGCCTACAGGCATCAATTCCCAGACACTGTAACAGGACAGATTTATGAGGTAATTTTTTAGCTGTTTTCTAAATTTTATAGAATAAAGCCAATTCTAATTTGAGAGACACAGGGGACAGTTATATAGTATTATGCCATTTTAAAACAGATGTTTTTTGAAAAAAGGTTGAATGTTTTGGAATTGTAAGTTTACGTAAAGAATATTACATTGTAACTGAAGCTGTAAAATTACACATATTCTGCTTGATAAAAAATAACGTTTTCATTGTGTAAATAGATGGTAACGTTAGGATCTTTGATTCCTCGAAGTAATCCTTACAAGACTGGAACTTACGCAAAGAAAAAATAGTTCTAACAGCCCATTTTTGTAGTTGAAAACAGATTAGCAGTATTGAAGTAGCCAAGACAGTATATGTAATGTTATCCAACTTGAAAATAATATAGGGCGTAATATAGGGATAATAAATCCCTATACTGTCTAATAATATAGGGCGGTACATAAATTAAAAATCTTCAAAGGGTAATCATAATTCAAATAAGGGGGATTGGAACTCTAAAAGAACTACACCATTAAACACTTGTCGAGCAGCTTTCAAGGAACTGGGCATCTTGACTCAGAACGGGTCTTTACGTTTTAGAGACAATCCTCTTTGCTGCAAACTCAGAACAAACAAGAACTGGTGATAGATACCTACACAATAGACCTAAAGAGAACTTCTTATTTTACCAACACAACCTGAGCTCATTGTTAAAAAAATCCTTCATAAAAATTAGCTATATTTTTCATCACCCTGCCGGACGACTTATTATTAACTCCTGGATTACGTGTATTCAATTTAATACACAGAAATTGAAATCAAGACTTCCATAAAAAATCTCAAAAATTCCTTAAGAAACTGCCCATTCTACACAATTTAAGAATTTCTTCAATGAAGAAAATTCACATTTTAACTAACAAACAATAAATTTTACACAAATTATATAACACAAACATTTGCTGGCCTTTGGTCTGTTCTCTAAAAACATGTGCAATAAAGATCTAGTCTATTCTTCAGCAACAAAAATATACTCTATTTGCAGACTACACAACTATCATAATATCAATCATCATCCCCACCAAAACAACTGTAGCAACATCACTGGAAAAAGTAATAGCAATCCACAATACAAGCGGTCTAAATATAAGCAGAAACAAAACTATTCACATAAACCTAACTCCAAGCAATAGAAAGAAGATAGAGGATGTTCCTATAGCCACTACTGCCAAGTTCCTTGGTGTCATAGCGGACCAAAACCTCAACTGGCAGAGCCACTTAGATCATCTTTATAAAAATTTTGAAAATCTCAGCCAAAATGTCATTAGAAGTGTAAGAATAACAAATGAAAAACTGCACTGATAGCTTGCCACTCACTCTTCTATTCCCTCCTATGATATAGAATTGTTGCTTGGGGGTCAGCAACCCCAAAAAACATAGACAGGACTCTTGTTGCAAAAGATGATCATAACAATCCTTATTGGAATCCAATGGAAAACTGCAAACCTTACTTCACAAAACTAAACATCCAAACTGTTATATCACAGTACATCCTGGAGACCATTATCCTGGCTAAAAAGTCAACACCCACACTTAGAACAGATCAACAAACTCATAAATTATACAATAGTAATAAAACTGGTTTAACACAACTCCGCCTACAAAAATTCAGTAACACCACTTTACACAGGTTCAAACTTGTACAACAAACTGCCAGACCACATAAAAACAATAACATAACCTTAGCACTTTCATTTCTAAATTAAAACAATACCCTAGAGATAGGCCATATTACACAATATCTGAATACATTGAAGAACATACATACAGACACATTAAATGACATAGTGCTCACTTCAAGAACCCTGTCAAGGGAAAAACTTGGATAACTCCTCAATCAGCAGTTTGTGGCGAAGAAATCGATGGTAAATGGTTAGATACTTTTGTGTAGGCAGCTCATAATAATTGTGATGTTATGTTAAATCATAGATCACATTTCCAAGATGCGTGTCTGTTTTACACTTTTTTAACTGACTTTAAACCAATATTTGCAATTCCAATACATTCTGTGGACTGTGATATGATGTTGTAAGCACATCTGAAGATTCACTTGAAGTACTTCTCGTGGACAATTTTAACCTAACAAGGACTGACTGGTTTGCTTGGTCTTTCCCAATACAACTCGTTCTTCTAAACATATTTTTAAAATTGCTTCAACATATTGTTTTTTGAGACTGGCCTATAACTCGAATGGTAATCCAGGAATACTGTATAAGGCAACTTTAAAGGTTTTTTTCAATAATTCATGGAAATTGCTATATTTTAGTTATCAGCTACCATAAATTAAATCTTCTTGAATATTTTCTTATTTTATTTGATATTTAAATTCTCTTAGATAAGAGCTGTCGACAAAACTTTGTGTGCATTTTAAGACGAAGATGAATGATTATATGAGTGTGAAATGACACATCTGGTTACTGAGTTCAACTTAAGCTCAGAAAGGTCTATTATTAATAGCCCAACATCCAAGTGAACTAAGGAACCTCCAGCTTTACCTGGAATCTGAACCAGGTAGTATTGGTCTGATTTTCAGCTAACTGATAAGCCTGATACCCAGACACTGACTACTACCCAACATGGACCACTAGTATTGTCCACACAAATATCAAAAATTGAACAGAGGCCGTGTCAGTATTATAGGACCAAGTATAAAACCTATCACTTACAATTTCCACAGCACTTAGTCCCCAAGTAACTGGGTTACAGCACTGCGCCAGTAATGCTGGCTTAAAATAAAATAATAGTATAAAATGGGCTTTGAGAACTATTAATATACAGCAATTAAAAAAAAAAATATTTTAAACAAGAGCTGATAAGAAAATAAAATATACGAGTACATCCTCACTGAACAAGACAAGTGCCATACTATCATCCTCCAATACAAAGAACGTCCCTCTAATTAAAGAAACCTTCATATGTCAGTGTCACAATGCTCCGGTATGTACTAGATTTAGGCCCTGCATTGTAGGCTTCCAGTGGAATTAGAGTTGCAGCCCAAAAACAATAGAGAAGAATTGCGGAACTGGTTGCTGGAGAAATTTATCTATAGCCTGGACGATTTTTTCAAATGTCTGTTCACCCTCACTTTAACCTTTTATTCATTAGAGTCTCCAACTGATACTAAATGCTACAAGAGGTTAGGTTACCTGATAAATTTAATGAATTGAATTCTATTTCAATAAATTGAACTGGAGATATATATATATCAGTTATTGAACCTTTTATAATATTCAACGCTTTGATGCATTATTTTACAGTTCAACATTGTTGCAAAAAAATTAATAACTTAAGAAGGGTTTAAAGAACTTCCTAGAAATTTTGCATAACTCCGTAAACTAACATTACTTAACAGAAAATAAATATTCATTGAGTTATCATATCTGTTTCAAAACAAAACTTCTGTATCATGATTATTTAAATCATAATGAATTATGTACAGCTGTTACTTATTTAACTAACATGGCACAGCCAATTTTAAATTAGTATATATTTTTTTATCTTAATGGCAGTCATATTTTTTCCAATGACTACAAATACACTAAGACGAAAAGTTCTTATGGGAATTTTTCAGACAAGCGGGAGGGAAGCTTACGCAAACAGCCGCTACGAGCGCTGCTCCGAGACAGGGAGCAGGCGGGCGAGCGCTCGTGCCTTCTAGTGGCCGTTTGCGTAAAGTCGAGTTTCTACCTGGACGACTGGTCTGAAATTTTAACATGGCTACTTTTCGTCTTAGTGTATTTGTAGTTATTGTTTTGACTGAGTATTCTAACGTTGTTATCAACAACAATCTAAACCTATCAAGCTGCAATCAAGTCAGGAGTTCTAACCGTTGGGCAAGCAAGAGGCCCATACTTCAGTTTAGTATATATAAAAATAGGTTTATTTTCAACAGAAATGTATGGTAAATATGAAAATCCCCCACTCTCTTATAAGAAAATGACACAAGGTATATTTTTCATAAATATTGAACAAATTTCTCAAATGTAAAATAATTTATCTACGACAGTAAAAATGTAGGACCTACTGAACTGATACAGCAACTGTTAAAACGTGTAATTTTAAAATGTTTTTCATTCAGTTTGAATCCGTCATTATGTTGATCTGTACTGAACTGACTCGTGCACTCCCTACCACGGACAATATTTTTCCCATAACCGGTTTTGTAGTAAGGACTGTCGAAGTATTGAGTGTCAAACTAATTGAGGTTTTACTACATCACTATCATCGCTATATCACTATATTGCTACTTTACTAAAATTAAATAGACTAAAGGCATAACAGAACTTTGGACCTCCTAGAAAACCTGTTCAAAAAATGTTAACATTATATTGAGTCCAGCAGTGCATTGTAGAAACATTAAGTGTTTCTCGAAGAATTCAATTTAATGAATAGGAAGCTTCAAAGTTAGTGTTCGGACCGAGATTTTACATGTGTTTACGATGTTCTGACTTAAATATGTGCAAGTTTCATTTATTCAAGTTACTACAGATAAACAAAATAACTTTGTAAATAAAGTGGCAAAGAAAGGTGATAGTTTCATTTTCCTTTAAACTTTTCTTTGCATGTGTTGGAAGTACAGTCCTAATAGATTTTCCTATTGTAAATTTGCTATTTGTAATAAGAGTTATCACAATAACTGAATCTATACATTTACTAATCAGAAGAATGGAATTTAGCCATCACAGACCTTCCTAATGTTTTGCGAGCTGGTGGGCGAGCAGCCTAAGGCATCAGAATTTTGAGCCTGGGTTAGAGATATCGCAAATTCAAGTCCAGCATGAACTTTTTTATAAGTAGTGTACTGCCTGAAATCATTTGAACATTTAACAAACAGTTAATGTTTGTAAAAACCCTTATTCAGTATGACATAATCCCTCACAGATCAATAGTCCACAGGAAATGGGCAGAGTAAGTAAGGGCTCTAAACCCCTGCGCTGAGAAGCGTAAAAACTGCTTTGCGCAATCCAAGATAGTGCCTTTATTTACTGTCGTAAAATTATAAATGAAGTATATATTTAAAGGTAGACATTTTTGACTCAAATCGCTCTTTAAAATTTTTAAATTCTCCTTCATTTTGATTTTATAGGTTATTGAAGTTACCCAATATTCAAACTAGTGCCAAAATGAAACTAGAGCTGTTATAAAAATTTTAAAAAGCGATTTTAGTCAGAAATTTATCTAGTTTCAATTTAGTTTTGGTTTCAGATTGATATCTTTAAAGCTTTAGCCGCAATATAGGACCGCGCAAATGTCTGCATGGTAATTTATTGCAAAAAATGTGGTGATTCGTGAGATCCAAGTGCCAAAAACCTAAACTTCTTAGTCGCGGATGGACTTTACTACTTCATTCATTAAAACCTTTCTTCATTTAACTTAACATCGATGGATGCAATGTAGGCCTACGACGACTGATATCAGTATTATTTTACAGACTGATTTACTCACTTAGAGTTAATCTACTTACTTTTGTATGGCTTATTTTGTTTCAATTAAAATGTGCGTTCCCATGTGGCTCCTGATATAATCTAACCACAAAGTAAAGCATAAAACGTTTATTCGTAATGACAATGCACAATATTTATTATGTCACTGACAAATACTGTAATAATCATCTGTATACAACATGACTATGAAATAAATCATATAAACTACATTAATCAATGCATACAATAAAAATATTAATTCAATAATTCCAGCTTGATCAAAGCAATAAGTAATTCTATAATAAGTCACTATCTCTATTGACCTTTATTTTATTTTTAAAATATAAATACAGTAATGTTAACTCAAAATTAATAATTTATTATAGTTCTTTAATGTTGTGGTAGAAAAAATGCAAGGTCATTTATTTGTAATGTTATAAGAAGGTAACTTCAAAGCAAATATTTTTCCTAAACGGTAACAAGGGCAGAAAAATATGACAGCCAGAGGACGGGGCGGGTAGGAGCGGCAATCCATTTGAGAACTTTGAAGTCATGGGGCGAGGTAGTGTTTGGGAACCTCGTACCACTCCCAGTGTATTCCGTTGAACAGCCAATGAGAAGACTTAGGACGGTAAAACTTGACGTAAGTGATATTTAAACATTGTGCAATGTGAAGAAAAATAATAAAATGCGAATTTAAAAAAGTTTTCTTAATTAGCATAGTACGTGTTGGTAGATGAATTTAATACAATATTAATATAAACTGAACACATATAATGGTGATCGATTAAGGTAAACTTGGTTTACCGAAATAGATCACCATAACATTCGTAGTCTACATATTGCACTTATTTTTTATAAATACAGTTTAAGTATTATACTATATGAAGTTTGCATTGTGTGACATTCACTTGTGTATTGAAATAAAATTGTTAAACTATTATTAAATTGCTCAAATAAGATGTTCTGCTCGGTTTGGTTTTGTATTAATTTAATGCATTTTCAATTACTTGAGTATTCACTGAGCTAATTGGGTAGCTCGTGATCAACTTGTGGCAGCCACACTGATCAACTTGGGTAGTCATCGTGATGGACTTGGCTAGCACTCGTGATCAACATGGCTAACACTAATGATCAACTCGTGTAGTACCTGTAATAAACTTGGCCATCCACCGTCATGGACTTGGCTAGCACTTGTGGCTAGTCAAGTAGACCACAGGTGCTAACCAACGTAATCACTGGTGATTACACAAGTTCAGTTCACCAAGGGTGCTACTCAAAGTAATTATGGGTGGCTACCTAAATTGACCGTGTTCTACCTAAGATTATTAGAGGTCCTACTTAAGCTGACCACAGGCTCTACTCAAGGTAATCACGGGTGGCTTCTCAAGTTGACCACGGGTCCTACGCAAAGTAATCACAGGTACTACCGAGTTGACCATGGGTGCTACCCAAGATAATCACACTTATTACCCTCAAGTTGACCACTGGTGCTACTCAAAGTAATTACTGATAATACCTAAGTTGATTAAAAGTAATTGCCAACATAATCACAGGAACTACAAAGTTGACCACGGATACTACCCAAGGTAATCAGGTGTGTCTACCCAAAGTGACCATGGTTGTTACCAAAGGTAATCATAGATGCTATAGAAGGTGGCCATGGGAGCTACGAAAGATAATCACAGATATTGCCCAATAAAATCACTGGTGCTACCCAAGGTAATCAGAGACACTACCATAGAGGGCCAAGAGTACTACCCAAGATAATCACAGGTACTACCCAAGTTGACAATGAGAGCTACCCAAGTCAATAAAAGGTATTAATCAAATTGATTACTGATATTACTCAAGGTAATCAAGTATAGTCACTCAAGTTGATCACGGGTGCTTCCCGAGGTAAATCACATATTCAACCAGACAAGACTAGGGGTACTACCTAAAATAATCGAAGGTACTACCCAAGTTGATCACGGGTGCTACTCAAGGTAATCACAGGTACTACCCAAGTTAATTTGGCGTGGCTACTCAAATTAATTACGGGTTCCCCACTAATGGCTACTCAAGTTGACAACAAATGCTATCAAATGTAATAAGGGGTGCCGAGGTTATCACGAGTGGCTACTCAAGTTTATCATGGATGCTACCCAAGGTAATCAGGGATGGCTACTCATGGGCCTAAACTACCTCGGACATACATGTTTATGAGGCCAAACTACTGTCAGGTAGGTGAGCACAATCTGCTGGGAACGTCTAAAGTTATATGTTCGAAATTGATATATGCTCGCAGCACTGTTTTATTTAGTTTTCAGTAAAGCGTATCCTTTAATGCTTTAAGCATATGTTGAGAATTTAATTTTATTATTTTGTTTTCATCTTCAACCAAACATAACAAGATACGAAATAGACATTTTTTTTGCAAATTGTTGCCTTTTATTAAATATTTAACAACATAAAAACCAATATTTAGAGCACAATCCAACAGCTTTAAGAAATATTTACAAAAACCATGCTTTGTAACGTAATTTACTCAGTTTTTAGTAAAGTGTATCTTTGTTTATAAATCAAACTCTTCAATTGTAGAATATACGTATGGTAAGCCTATGCCTAACTATGTTAAATTTTAACTGTTTAGAGAGTAACAAGATTTTAACAAGAATTATGATTTTGGAAAACGTTTCAAGTAGAAATTCCATATTTTAGTAGACCCCTAATTTTATTTTACTGTAAAAAGCCTACTTTTCTAAAAAAATATTACTTTTTTTTACAAAAACAAAATGACATAAAAACATTTTAAGAAACAAAATATAGCAGCAATACTGATACTGGAAAATTGTTGAAAAGAATTGGCCTTTCTGCTCAACATAGATTCAGACAGAGAAGGTCGGGCGTAGCCAACTGAGGCAGCATGTGGAAGGGAGAGGTAATTGGGGTTTCCGGTTGAAAATACTACAAAAACTTACAATACAGGAAATGATTAAAGAACTATATTGTACTCTGTCCGGCAGAGTAAACTTCATTCGCCTAAAAAACTGGACGTAGTTCCAACTTCTCTCGCCAGTGTCGCATGACTTCCCTTTAGAGCCCTCTTAAGAAGATTGAGCTCTCCTTTAAAAAACAAATCTAAATACCAGCCTAGTATTTTATCTCAGCTCCATTATAAGAAAACATTCACACATTATGCTGTGTTAATTGATAACATTGATGTAACTTTACCTAGGCTATCTAACCGAAACTAATATCTATTAATATATCAAAGTTTTTAAGGTAAGGGTGTAAATAAATAAAAGAACAAACCATGATAAATGTAATAGAATTTATCCAATGTAGGAATATAATATACCTTTAAAGTAAAAGCATACAAAATCACAATCTCTTAATAAAACATTAAAATTTCAACAAATCCTACTGTACATTTCTACTTGCATTTGCTGTGAACGGAAAATTCAAGCGTGGATTTACACATATTCAAATTCTAAATGCACCGATAACATAAATATGATACATGTCCATAGTTACATAGAAAAATAAGGTAACAATATTTTAATCTTGTTTTGGAATTATAAGAAAGGTGTTAAAATCTACGATTTTGATAAGATGCTGTACACTACGCCGCCGCATATTGACACGTATTTACAGTCTATTTTACATTCATAATGGTTGGCTGTTGGGAGGGAAAGGTCCTCCGTGAGGGGGCATAGACTGAGCTGGTGGAGGCCCACTGCCAGGGAATGGAGTACCATAGCTGAAACATTACAAAATGATCAATTTAATTTAAGACATTAAATATATTTTTTTCAGTTGACACGTCATTCAATTCAGTTTTCTAATTTAGCTGCTGACCTTAACAATGTTTTAGTATTAAAACGCAAACATTGTTGCAACTAATTTTAATGGCTATTTATATTTTTTCACTTTAAAAATGTGTGTTCTTATGGAAAACCACTCCTTTTTTAACCACAAAAACTTGGTGCAATATTTTCAAACCTTATGAGAGCAATGAAAGTACACCTACTTTTCATTCTGCAATGTATGCTAATATAAGGGAGGCAAGAGTAATTTACTTCAATACTTAGTAAAAATGAATTACCTTTACTGATATTTGAAATTCAGCAATTAATTGATTCATAATTTGTATGATATCATGGTGATTTACATTTAAGTTTGAGTAACAATGGAAGTACTGGATCAATGTTGGAAAAATGCAATGTATATACCTTGTTTATAAGTTTATTTTTTCAAGGATTTTAATTATAAATTTTTTTTATACATACAAAAGCAAAGAAGAGAGGCTATATTTTTGATGTGAATTTAAAAATATAGACACATTTCAATTTCGGCAGAGTTAAAAAATCATCTTGCCGAAAATGATTATTTAAAAAGCAATGCGTAATAAGCTTGCTGAATACTTAGTAAATTTGAATCTAATTGATGAAAGCAGTAAAGATTCTGCAAAAATAAAATCTATATTAACTTCACTAATTAAGCTCAAGGAGTTCATAATAAATTCAATTTACGGAAAAAATAACACAGAGGGAATATTCATAGACTTGTCTACAAGGCTTTTGACATTATTTCACAGTACAAGTCGGCACTGGTGGCGCAGTGCTGTAACCCAGCTACATGGTTCTGCTAAAGTGTTTGGGAGATTGTAGGCGATAGGTTGGATGCTCGGTTCTCTTAATACCGACATGGTGTCCGCTTGATGGTTGCTATTAATAAGTGGTGAAAATAGTGACCTCATAAATGGATAAACCCACATTCTATATAATTATACCTAAACAATTTGTTGAACTATTAGTACTCACCCGCTCGCTAACCTATACACGTACAATGGTACTGACCCACCTACCCACCCATACACGTACAGTGGTACTGACCCACCCATACACGTACAGTGGTACTGACCCACTCACCCATACACGTACAGTGGTACTGACCCACCCACCCACCCATACACGAGAAGTCTGGGGTGTCCAGGTTGTGTGGTGATCATTGTGAGGGTGCTGTGTATGGGGAGATAACTGAGTATCAGGCTTGTCAATTAGCTGAAAATCAGACCAGCACTACGTGGTTCGGATTCCACGTAAAGCTGTAGGTCCCTTAGTTGCCCTGGCTGTTGGACTAATTAATAAATTGCCCTTTCTGAGGAACAGTTGAACTCAGTTAGTAACCAGACTAAACTCATCCACACTCATATAACCATTCATATTCGCCTTAACCCTTAAAACGCGGCATCCGTATATATACGCATGTTTACAATTGCCCGTAACGCGTTATACGTAATATTTCGCGAGCTGATAACAATAATCCTAGAACAGGCCTAATACAACGTAGCGAGTTCTAAGATTCAAGGTCAAGACTATTTTCAGGTTATTATTCATTTTCAAGACCTTTGGACTGGTTACTAGGCAACGAATGTAAATAATATGAAGTTTTCATTCATTATTGCCTCTGTCGAGGTAACCGCTAGCGCTCGCAGCGAATATATACGCATCTGCTAGTCACCTGACGCGGCGACCGGCTGGCGCTCAAGTCAGTCTGCAGTTATTTGTTGTCTGTCTTGTGCATTGTACTAACCTCCGGTGTGTAAACAAAGTTTATTATTTTGAATTTACTCTATATTTTTCATTGTGAAGTCTAGTTTTTTTTTTGTAAATAGTGTTTATTTTGTGTACATAATTTGTTGTCTTATTGAGTTATATTGTATATATTTTTATAATGGCTATAAAATTTATAGTTTTGAATTTTTTCACACAGCTGCTACTTTCTAAGGAAGGAATTGTCATTATAAAATCATATTTCAATTGAAAAATTTATTTTTGCAAGTATAAAATTTTTTTAATTGCATGCAATAATATTTTGTTTTTACAGTTTTGATAAAACTTTGTAATGAATAAAAAATGAATATAAAAAATACAATATCGTTATTATTTTTTTTTTTTACATTGTGCTATCCTGGTTTAGATTTTAAAAAAATATAACTTTACAAAAACTAAAATTATATATATTCAAGAAAATTAAGCGTTAATTGAAAAATGACAGAAAATTGCTCAGCGTTTTAAGGGTTAAAATACCAACAACGTTGTGTCGGATTCTCATATGTAAAAATGTAAGAACTGCAAAATTTATAAGTTAAATAGAATCCATTCAAATTTAATCTTAGCTTATAGCAGAAAACATTATGTAAAACATTTATTTAATAAAACTATGCTATCAAAATTTAAACAAAAAAAAGGAGTCGGTTAGACAAGCCCACACAGCAATTTATACCAGCAATGGATAAATATGGATTAATTTGATCTTATTTCATATTGTAGGATGTGTTAACAAGACATTTTGCCCTTGCTTGTTAAAACTCTACCAGAGGATAGTATTATTGTTTTACAATTTTGGAATCATGTGGTATGTTTAAATGTTTGTTTTACTGAACTTTTCAAACTATATAAATTTGCTGTTTATCTCACCTATTATTATGGGAGAGATTACCTTAAAAACCACCGAACCACTCACCAGTTAGGGTATGGAATGGTCTGTTGAGTTGGAGGTAAAGAAGGTGGCCCCTGCATGTCTTCAGGTCTGGAGACAGGAGGGCCCTGTAGGGAGTACGGTCCTGGAGGAGGCCCCATCATGTACTCGGGGCCCGGTGGTAGCTGGTAGGGAGGCCCACCCATTCTGTTGTACATCTATTGGATAATATGATAATAAATAAAGTGCTTACACCTTACAAGCTTAAGAAATATGATCCCAAATATGTGGTACCAAATCAAATAACTATACAGGGTGTTCATAAAAACCCTTCAAGATTTCGGCAAATTCAATTTACATGAAAACTAAGAAAAACATTCTTATAAATATATGTCCTAAACCACTTAGTTCTTCATCTGTCTGTCTGATAGTGATTTTTACATAATTTATCATATCTTAATAACTCCTCAAGATCTAATAGCTGGTTTGTAACAATTTTGTGATCTCCCAGCTATGGCAGCAACCACAAAACATAAAAAAGGCCCTTTTTGAGGACTAAGCTAATTTAAAACTAATCTGTTTTAAACGTAGTACATTTTTACGCTGAGTTGAGGGCTTAAGCAAGGCGAAGAGTGAGTGCATCAGTAAAATACTTTTTGAAAACAATGCTGATATCCTTGCACTCCAAGAGACCCATTTCGAAGATAATAATAGTGCAAGATAATAATTCCTGGATAAGACTTGTTGATTCTATAGGGCATAGTGTTTATGGTATTGCAACTTACGTGAAGCATTACATTGAAAATGAGTCAGTTACCCATACGAGCTCTGATGGTGACATCTTTGTCTTGGCAATTCAAGTGTCAGAAACTACAATAGTTAATGTTAATAAGCCTCCTAACATCCAGTGGCCCGACAATAGGATTTTGCCAAGTTTTGAACACCCAGTCCTCTATGTGGGGGACTTAAACAGTCACCATAGCCAATGGGGTTACAACACCAACGTTGAGAATGGCAGAAAGCTTGCTGACTGGGCTGAAATGAATAACCTTTACCTGATCTTTGATGCTTAAGATTCAACCACTTTTTATTCAGCTTGTTGGCGTCGAAGTTACTCCCCTGACTTAACCTTCTGCTCATGTGAACGATCATTACGACTAAAGCCAATTAGGAGAAAAGTTCTTGATGCTTTTCCCCACTCTCAACATAGGCCAGTACCGTACTGGTTTCATTGGGGATCCAAATTCACATAATTCGATCTTTTCCATGGCCTAGATGGAATTTTAATAAAGCCTAGATGGAATTTTAATAAAGCACACTGGGAGGCCTTTACCACTAGGCTTGACGATAGCATCAAGTTCATCCCTCCTACAATAAGAAATTACGATCGTTTTACAAATCTCATCTCGTCCATTTCTAAAGCTTGCATACCAAGAGGATACAGAAAGGAGTATATACCAGGATGGAGTAAGGAATTAGACGACCTTTACAAAGAGTTTAATGCCATCGAAAACTCCAACACATCCAATCTGCTGCTGCACTCTCTTGACAGAATCAGAAGAGAAAAATGGGTTAAAACTATTAAAGATATAAACTTTACCCACAGCAGTAGAAGAACGTGTTCACTTTTAAGGAACTCTCTACTTGTAAATCTCCAAATCAAAGAGAAGTGCTCCGCCCAAAGGCCCCTAATATAGCGAAAAGGATAGTCAGCTTATCAAAGCCACCCTCCACCCTTCTGTCAAACATGTGCTTTACAAGTTGAATGAAATAAAAAATAGTCAACTTGCACCCCTGGAAGTCTCCAGAAATCTCACGGAGGAAGATATAAACAGAACAATTTCTGCTATACCAGCAGGGAAAGCAACCGGTCTTGACGGTATCTTTCCAAAATTTCTGCTGCATGCTGGTAGCAAAGTGAAACAATAGCTTCAAACAGTCTAAAATAAGATATTAACTACAAGCAATTTGCCAAAAGCATTCAAGCGATCAAAAGTAGTAGCTGTTCTGAAGCCTGGAAAAGATCCTGAAAGAGTGGAAAGTTATCGCCCAATAACTCTTCTTAGTGTTTGTTATATTAGCTAGAAAGGCTGTTAAACAATAGAATATCACCCATTCTTGATTCTAATGTTTCAGTTGAGCAGGTTGGTTTTCACCCTGGCCGAAGTTGTAGTGAGCAGATCCTAGCTCTGACATCATTTATCGAAAATGGGTTTGAAAAGAGGTTGAAACATCTGTAACTTTTATTGATCTTACAGCAGCTTATGACACCATATGAAGCAAAGATTTGTTGTGTAAGTTCTACAGCCTCCTTCCCTGTCCCATTATATTGCAACTTTTGCAGTCAATGCTTAGTGCCAGACTAAGTTTATCTCGGTCGTGAAGAAAGCTCTTTTAGACAGCTGAAGGATGGGCAGCCACAGGGGTTTGTACTTGCTCCAATTTTATTCAACATGTATAATGCTGACATCCCAATTACAAAGTCTCTTTAGCTTACCAACACATAAGAACTTCGCAACTACTGAATAAACACTTACAAGTGACCTTGCAGTCCTCGAAGAATATTTTAGAACATGGAAGCTGAATCCTAACCCATCAAAAACCGAAGTAGCCTACTTCCACTTAAGTAACAGACTGGCTAATCGAAAACTGAACATCTTCCTAAATGGTACCTGGGAGTAACATTAGATCGATCGCTGACCTTTAAAAACCATCTTCAAAAAACACCAGCTAAAATTAAAACCAGGCCAAATGTTGCCTGAACATCATATTGCCTGAACAACTTGGGGAGCCAACACACACGTCCTGTGTACTACTGCTTTGTCACTGGTCTATTCAGCTGCTGAATATAGTGCTCCCATTTGGCTAAATAGTGTTCATACTAAAGCAGTCAATGTCCAACTTAATAGGGTCATGAGAACTATTAGTGGCACTCTCATGTCAACTGTACTTCCTTGGCTCCCAATGCTATGCAATATAGCTCCTCCAGAGAAAAGACGTTAGGAGGCACTACTCAAAGAATTCAATAAGATCTGGAATGCCTCGTACCTACCCATTATACAGGATCTCCCACAGAACAGTCGCTTAAAATCTCGAAACTCACCTCTACTTACTGCTTTCCAATTGAGCAGTTCAAACTTCTCACCCAATTTCAGCTGGGCCGTAGCGTGGAACAGTTTTGATGAATGTAATAAGTTCCTTATTAACGATCCGTCCGTAGGTGGGATGAACCTCCCTCATAGGGAGTGGACACTGTTAAATCGGTTCCGAACTGGCATTGGCAGATGCAATTACTGGAAGTATAAATGGGATTGACAGTAGATCAGTCATGTGATTGCGGGGAGTCTATCCAAACAATGGATCACAAAGTTACAGAGTCCCCTCTGTGCTCTTTTACGTAGGGATTGGTCAGCATACACAGAATCAGTGAGGCAGGTGTTAGATGGCTCGATGGATTGGACTTAGCTTTGTTACAGGAGATCACTTTACATTTTATAATAAATGAATATATATATATATAACTCCTCAAGATATTATCTTCAAAACCCCATACATGTTTGAGAAATAATAAGACCTACTTCATTATAGTATATCAATTTCCTACTTTGTAACATTTTAACACATTGTGTGCGGGTCTAACGCACGCGGTAGATAGCAGTGCTTGCACGCGCAGCGGATCGGTCGCTGGCGGTGGACGGATCAATACTGGCTTGTAGGCTTCAGTGTCGCCTAGCCCTTTGGCTTAGAAGGGTCAGATTTGCGCCGCATTATAGCCTGTTTCTCGCGTTACGTTTCCTTGTTCTTCGTTCGTGGATCGCGCCATTTTGAGCCAGTTGGCGGGGGTTAGCGTGTCTGCGCGCACAGCGGATCTGTTGCCGCGGTGACGACAATGCTTGTTTGTGGAATTCAGTGTGGTCTAGCCACTTGCCTTATAACGGTCGGATTTGCGCTGCATTGTTGCCTGTGTCTCGCGTCACGTTTCGGTGTTCGCCGTTCGTGGATCGCGCCATTTTGAGCCAGTTGGCTTGCATCGGAGTTTTACCATTTTATTTTTGTGTATAATAGTGAAACATTAGTATCGTGTTGTGTTATAGTATTGTGATTTGTGTTATAATGTAAATATATTTGTATAGTGCGTTTTATTCTTTTCTACAATGTTTCAACCAACTCCTGGGCCATCTTCGGCTCCTGACTTTGTCAATGAACCTGCCGACAGTGATGGTGAAGTTGATGACCCAATCCAACATCAGATGATGGGAAATGCTTCAGATGACTCTGATTCTTATGAATCTGATGATTCTGATATCGGAAATGATACTCCTGTATGGCGTATTTCAACTTCAGGAATGCGACCCACTGTTCTAATTGCGGCAGGCGTCTCGCGGCGCGCATGGGTTTCGTTGCGATGTGCGGCTCGGTCACCGGCGGACGATCACTTCGGAAGCCCTGATCTACCAGAATTGAGGCCATAAACTGGATTTGGTGTAAAAAAATAATTGGTAACGCGTCAGGTTGTTATGCGTTACCTACGGTTGTTGGAAGCAATAACAATCACACCATTCAGAAGGAAGATATAACCAAATGATGCTATTTGGTTAAATTAATGCATCTGGATGACATAACAAATCTGCAGGTAAACCGAGACCATAGTCAATTTCTTGTTTTCAAACAGTCCGAGAAGAGGGAGCTTAGCAGACTAGGATATAATGTCTCCACGGTGCATGAATTCCAAGGAAAACAGGCAGACCACGTGGCAGTAATCCGTACATCAAAAAAAGCAGAAACTATCTATGACTCCCTTCCACACTGTGTTGTAGCTATTTCTAGACATAAAAAAATTTACATCCCACACACCTGTGAGCACTGATACAGTACAGTAACATACAAGTACAGTAACATTGACCCGCCCGCCCACCCATACACGTACAGTGGCATTGACCCACCCGCCCGTCCATACACGTACAGTAACATTGACCCACCCGCCCGCCCATACACGTACAGAAACATTGAACCACCCGTCCGCCCATACACGTACAGTAACATTGACTATATAAGGTATTGTTTTGTACAAAATATTATTTTAGTATCTGACATGTTTTTAACTTATTTTTTCAGCATCGAATGTGTTAAAATGGCAGCTATTTTTAGTTTTCAAATCTTAATCTCTTAAAAAGCATACATTAAAAAAAAAATCTACAGGATGCATAAAAATTACAAAATTTGCCTGTGGTATATTTGTCATAATATTGTTTGTTACATTATATTTATCGACAGAAATTCTTGTTGAAAATTTAACAAAAGCATAGATAGTGAGACTTAAGGATATATTTGAATCTTTTATGAACAATAGCACATTTGGAGATGATTTACCGGATGTGGAGGTGGTGAATAGGGCACATAGGGCTTCGGCGTGTGGCTAGGTTCCCGCATGAGCATGTGGTAGAGATTGAGAGCTTCAACAAGTCCTGAGCTAACTTGTGTGAGTTGGGCATGCTTTCGGTCTACTCGCTCTAACTCGGAGTCTATTAGCGGCCCCATTGCATTCACTTGCTCTGTAAAAATTAAGTATAACTTCTTTATTAAGTGTTGTTCAAATACTAAACAAGTGAACCTCATATAACACAAATTTATTACAATGCAACTGCAAAATATTATAGTGATTAATTTTGATGACCCACATTTACGTTCCTCAGACCAGAGGGATTCACAGAGGAATGGAGATTACTGAAATCAATCACGATAATACAGTGGAACTTGGATAGTTCGAATCTGATGGGACCATAACAAAAATTCGAATTATCCAAAAATTCGAATTATACAAAAAAGGGCAAAAATATTACTCAAACCTTATGTTTAAAGACAAAACATAATTTTATTTAACATAGTGTAACATTTCTGTGCTGTTGTACTTTATGTGAACAAACTACAGTAATGACAAATAAAAAAAACAAATAAAACTTATAGAATTCCGCAATATAATTAACAATAAATACAACAAAGAATTGTATGTACTGCATTACAACTTATATTGTACCTAGTTACAGTGCAATGCATTGTTAAACAGTTTAGGCTACAAGAAAAAGTACTAAAACGTGTCCATTTTACATAAAATTAAACATCAACATGAGTTACTGTACGAAAGAACTAAAATATACATACTTATTTACAAAAAAAGTTACAAAAGATACAATAAAAACGAAAGTGTTACATTGGCAGTACTGTCATTTCTCACTTACTGATTTTTAAAAAAGTCACGTATCTTTGGTTGTTTTAATTGCCCTTACTCTCTCTGCTAAAATAAATGAATCTAAATTACCCAGTGATTGAAAAATGGAATCACTTACATTGCTTTGGTGTTCGAAAAATATTCTTAGTTTATTTATATAACTGGAAGCCTCTGTCGCCGTTGGGATTGGTTGTTCAGCATCCTCGTCACCAAATGCGTCAGCGTCGTCGTCTGCAGCGAGGTTCGCATTGTTTACCTCCGCGAGTATGTCGGCGTCACTGAGTTCACCGCAAACCGCAACATCTTCATCAACATTGACAAAGTCTTCAAATGTGATGGAACCAGACACAATTTCCTCCCATCCATCGACTGCTGGCACCGGTTCATTCACAATGTCACTGTCAGCAACTTCAATCTCGGCACTTTCACTTTCTTCTTTACTTAAACCCGCTTTTTTGAAACAGTTCTTAATTGTTTTAGCTGTGACCTGATCCCAAGCTTGCTTGCAAATTCTTGAGGTTTGCAGAATGTCAAGTTTGACTTTAAGCGCATTTCCCTCCTCTGTGAGAATCTTTTCCACTAACAATTTCCTGTAGAATTGTTTAAGATTTTTTATTATGCCCTGGTCCATAGGCTGCACAACGGACGTCATATTTGGTGGAAAATAGATCACTTTTACATTCTCCAGAAGTGGAATACTGTTGTGTGCAGTGCAATTGTCAATTAGGAGAATAATTGTCCGTTTTTGTTTGCCAATCTTCTTGTCAAGCTGCAAGAGTCAAGATCACTGGTCATCCAAGCTTTTGCACTGGATTCATAGGGTACTGGTTTTGTTTTTACATTTTTAAAACAACGGGGGTTAGCCGCTTTTCCGATCATTAAGAGAGGAAGTTTTTTTGTTCCATCCATATTGGCTCCAACAAGCAGTGTAACTCTTTCCTTGCTTAGTTTACCGCCATGACACTTATCGTCCTTAAATGCAAGGGTTTTATTGGGGGTGCACTTAAAAAAAAGCCCAGTCTCATCAACGTTAAAAATGTCTTTAGGGTCCCTGTCTGCTATCATTTCTTGCAAGTCTTTCTTCCACTGATCTGCATCGCACTTGTTAACTGCACTACTTTCTCCACAAATTGATTTAAAGGAAATGTTGTTTCTCTCCTTAAAACCATCCAACCATCCTGTGCTGGCTTTAAAATTATGTTTATCCAATTCATTAGCAAACTGTTCAGCCTTAACACGCATAATGGTGCCACTTACTGGAATTTTTTTGTCCCTCACCTGTTTGAACCATTTCAAAACACAGCTGTCCACATCAGGGTTGTCCGGTTCCCTCACTCGTTTTCGTCCTTATCCACTTTCAGTTTGACTTCTCAAAATTTTGTCTTTATTTTTTAAAAACGTCGATAATGTGTTTGATGGGATACCAAAGTCTCTGGCGATCTCGGCTTTCTTCTTTAAGCCTTTCTCCACCTCCCTAATCACCGCTACTTTTTCGGCCAAAGTTAGCGATTTATAGGTTAATTTAGTTTTGGATGATGACATTGCAATAAGTCACACACTACAGTACAGTACACACAAGTTCAAACTAAAAACAGTTTCTCTTAACAACATACAGTAACAAGGATACACAAGCACAACATGACCGGACGGCACGGATTTGACAGTCAGAAATTCAATTGACAACTGAACCGACGAAACTGTCGCTGTGATAGACACAAGACAACTGGAAAGTGGGGGTGGGGGTGGGAGGGCACTGACCTTGGACACTACGTAGCAGGTAGCCATCCCAACCATCCCGTCTAGGCGGAAGTTTTAGACGAAAATAGCACGCAGCTGTCTGGCGCTAATGAGGGGACGGAACAATGACACTCCGCCGCTGTCTAAACTGCCCAGAAACCGTCTTTAATTGTATGTTGTTGACATCAAAACTTCAAATTAACCAACAAAAAGTTCGAAATATCCACAATATTTTAACATTGTTGACATACAAAATCCTAGGGACCAACCAAATAATTCAAATTAAAGAAAAATTCGAATTATAGAAGTTCGAATTAGCCAGGTTCCACTGTACTTTATAAATTTTGTTTTTATATTGTAATAAATATATGTTGTGTGACGTTACCTTGTTTTATAAGGTAAATAAATAAGCCACTTTAAGAGTAATTTTTATTTTTATTGGTGCATAACAAAATAAACACATTTCACAAATATGTGGGCTATTAATATAGATGAATAAATATACACAGTATAGATATATATAAAGTCTCTCAGTCTCTCTCAGTGTTGTATTTAATACATTTATTAAGGAGGAGAGGAAACCAACAACAGTCCCAGCTACAATCCAACATTTTTTAATACATTTCTTGAAACAGAGCTTAGCAATACCCAACATGACCACTTCTTGTTAGCATTCTTTTCTGTTAAATTATCTTTTCATGCCTGATATTTTCTTTGCCACTAGAACATATTTTGGGAAATTACACTTGAGAGTTCAACTGGCGTGGGAGGAGTATAGGGGGGGCAAGTACGAGTCCCTTAACATATAAGAAAAAAGGAAATGTTATATACTGATGTTATATAACATATAAGATTTCATTAGAGGCAACCAGTTATAACTTATAAACACATAAACATACCTTCTAGTTGAAGTAGTTCTTCAGGATCATGATCCAGATCTGTGGGGTCAGCTTCATGTAGCATGTGAAGAAGTCTATAACAAATACAATCAAGCATATCTATGTAGATAATTAGTAAAGTTAGATAGAACAAGATGGATATACAATAGACAGTTATTTCAAACTTACTTCTTTTTTTCTTGAAATGAATCAAACAAAAAATTGAATATCATTCTTCAGCTTAACCCTCCAAGTGCAGTGCATTTTTCTGAAAATGCCACAGTGATTTTTTAGGATTTCACAGACCGGCATATAAAAAAAAAATAAATAAATAAAAATCATTGCATCTATAAATATCAAGTATTATACATCCATGTATTCACAATAAAACAAAGAACATGTAAAATAATAGGACTTGGACAATTCGAACCTAAAGGGACCAATGCGAAAATTCGAATTATCCAATACTTCAAATTAACCAAGTTGTATTTTTTATGTTACTTTCATGATCCTAAAAGGCTTAAAATAATACCCACAAATTACTTTTTTAATATAAAATTTAATGTATTCATTTAAAGTTCACTACAGTATATTAAACATAACTATAGAGGCATACAGTATGTAAAAATTACAATAATGAAGGTTTAACGATCGCAACATAATGGCGGGGTGCGCCGAGGGGAGGGGAAGAGACGGATTAGGAATTCCCAGAAGGTGATTGCCTGCCGACACACTGACCAAACAATGCAAACCTCAAACGGAATCTTGTTTACAGTACATTAGTCAATGTTTCACTTTTACCGTTGATGTAAAAACTTCGAATTAAAGAGATTTAACTTCGAATTATCCATGATTATTTTACATTGGTAATATTACAATGTTCAAGGGACCAAACCAAAACATTGAATTAAAGGCAATTTCGAATTAAAGAAGTTCTAATTATCCAAGTTCTACTGTATATTAAATGAATTATTTAAACGGTGAAGTATTAGCCTCACACAAAGTTTTGTTTTCTTTTTATGTTACCTATAAATATAACAAACTATAAATTTCAGAAAAGCCATTTTGTTTTAAATATCATGTGCTCTAAAAAAATAATAAACCTATAATGCATATATAAAATAACAAATTAAAAAAAAAGTCAATGAAACCAAAACAGCACCTGACAATCGACTCATTGTAGCCACATATGTTTGAGCTGCACACTTTTTTCCAACCACTGCGAAAACAAGACACCACTAAATATAAAACTTGAATGAAGAAATGCTGGAATTTATACTAGTTTTCACTGTGAATCAACTTTACATTTTTATTACTAAAAATCCTCTAATTGTATCCCATTAATATTTTATTACATAGTTGTCAGGAATGTTTTTGTAAGTTCTATTAATTTGAAAATTTTAACTTAAAAAAAAAATTAATTAATTCTTATCAATTTACTCAAGCAAATTTGTTTTGCTTATAGTGATCGTAAAATTTATTGCTTTGTACTGACAATCCTTATAAAATCATTAGGTCAAATAAATTATTTTTACATGTGTAAGTAAATACAGTGATTTTAAATTGATTTGTACTGTATTTGAAAAAATGTACAGAAGTGATGCAATGCAAGAAGTGCATCAGTGCCAGAAGATAAAATAGGACGACATTGCCCCATTGGCAAGGAGTCACTGCCCACTTGCTTTCACAAAGCCATTTGGTTATTGTTTAGTTTTAATGATTCAAGGGGTTTTCGAAGAACTTTAACCAGGTACCCATGTACTCAAACAATAAAACTTGATGGCAATATTAAAATCAGTCTTAGTTGAAGATGCCTCCGAGACAGGCTTTTACTGGGTTCAAGCTGAAAATGATTTTAAGAATGATTTCTTCTTTTAAAGTGGATGGTGGTGCCTGAACGTGCAACGTCACACTGTCACTCCCGGCACTCATCAGCAGCCACTTCATATCATTTTACCAACATGTTAGTAGATTGTCTTTGTTACAATGACTTTACATTGCATGTGCTACCTGTACACTCACTTCCTGTAAAACTTCTTACTATGCTACTGACAATAGGAACAAGCAGAGAATAATTCATATTTTACTTTATATACCAAAGGGAAAAAACATTTTTCAAAGCATGCCGATTCTATGAGATAACGGTTTGGGATAAAAAAGTCAGGAATGTTAGTTCCTGACTATGCATATTTAATCAAATTTGATAACTTCTTACTTTATATCATAAAAACACAATCAATGATGGCCTGTTTCCAAAATCTACTTTTAAAAGCCATCATCTTGTTTATGAACTTTTATGGAGGTTTCAGTCAAAGGGCTTTAATTCACATGTATTATGTATACATTCTATTGTAATGTATCTTTATGAGATATTCAATTGCTCCAATAGCTGACCACCTAATACATCAACATATAAATATAAAAAAATTACGGTTTCTTGTATAAGTAGGCGGTTCAAAATGTCAACTATGTCTAGCATCGTAAATCCCTTACCACCAAGAGGGAAATCGAAATCTTTAAGACTGGCTTTACGATACCCAACTTTTTGTACTGTAAATTTTGTCTTAGAAAAAAGTAGATGTTTACAATAATTATAAATAAGCAAATAGACAAGAGGTTTTATATACTAACTACCAGTGTATATAATGACAAATTTATATATTTTAACTAAATCCTAGAAACTTTTATGGTTTTAATCTAGTCAATTACAGGAGCAGTAATAAAACATTTTATAAAAAAGAAACAGTGTGTTGTACTTATTTGATAGATTTCATTATTAATACAATAATATTTAAATATGATTATTTCCCTTTATTCATATTTTTCTTTTAGGTTTTTATGATAGATTTACT
Source organism: Stictocephala bisonia (assembly GCA_035578905.1). Classification (NCBI taxonomy): domain Eukaryota; kingdom Metazoa; phylum Arthropoda; class Insecta; order Hemiptera; family Membracidae; genus Stictocephala; species Stictocephala bisonia. Next base: position 5,786,094 of record JAQJVL010000008.1, read on the forward strand.
AGGCCAATGAAAAAAACTACCAACTACTATTAATTCTATTCATTTCTATACAGTGCATTAATAATTCTAAGATATGAATTTAAAGGGGCTTTAAGTACATTTTAGCATGAATTAAGTTAAAACTTATTTCAATATAATAAATATGTAATATTAATTAAACAGTTAGTAAAAGTTTGTGTTAACTTTTATTTTGATGGACTTGCATCTTTGGCAGATTCACTATTGATGTATTTGTTTAAATGTTGACTTTCAGTTAGTTGTTTGTATTTTACTCTATTTACTGTTAATCAACGTTTGTTATGAATCACCAACAACAGAGTGCTAGTGTCTGGTTTTAAGTGAAGCAAATCAACTAAATACTTCAATGACCGACTCGTTCCCACAGATGTTTGTTCATTGTCTACAATTTGTAGTTGCTGCATTAAACACAAAGCATATCATAATGCAGCCACTCGCTAATATACTTTTGTGGTATAAAACTGACACGTAAGTTTATTATCAGTATTTGTGTATGGGCCTAGTCAGCAAAGTACAATCACACTGTTTTGATGAGCTGGCTTTTCTTCATGTCCTTACTTGGTTCATTCTTTCAGGATGAGCTCTATTTCTTTTTTTAGAGCAAAATGTTCAGGTTTTCTTTTCAAAGTTCAGTTTTGAAAAATATATTAATTACATTTTAAAACAAAAATTGTATAAACCAGTTTACTAACTTGTCAATTTTATCTTCTTCTATCTCAACTTGCTCTGGAGCTGATTTCAAGGTTTTCACTTGAACAACTTCGTTGAACTGAACCCCTTTCTTGGGTTCTTCTGAAACATACCATTCTTACATTCTTACCAGACAATGTATCAAGCACTATTTTTACATGTTCCAATCTTATCTACAATTTATGCTCACTAAACTCACCTTTTTATGCAAGGTGTTTTAAACAAACAACAAATTCAATCAAATTTTCCTTATTCCAGAAGTAAGTCACAATCACTTACTTATATATATATATATACACACATCACAATCATATACTGTATAGCTAACAATCAAGAATCCCTGAGCACAAAATATCCTTATCCAAAAGTAATACAAAAAGTAACTAGTCAAACAAATTAAAGTAACTAAAGATTTTTGTTTGTTTGTTTAAAATAAAACTTTACTCGCCAGTTCACATGGGCCTACAGGCCTGTGCGCCAACTTTATTCAACGAGTGGAGTACCGACCGTTGGCTCAGTGGGAATTAGAACCTTGGATCTAGCCCTCCGCAGTCCAAAGCCTTATCCACTGATCCGCTACGCCAGCAATTTCTTGACACAATAGGGCCCCATATTAAAAAAGCGTTTATTTAACCTAACCTTTCTCATAGAGACTTTAAGAGATCTTCCAGATTTTTTAACAAGAGGTGAATGGCTTATTTAATTCTATTAAATTCAACTTTTTTAAATATTTTTGCACGGGAATAGAATTTTGGAAAATCATGCACTTTCTAGACGTCTAATGAATCAACAAAAATGTTATACGGTAAAAGCATACTCAAATGTGTATTTGGTGGTTTAGTCATTGCTTGTGTAATTGCTGTGCATACATAAAAGGCACAGTACATGATTTTCACAGCGAAAGCAGTTTTTACATGTTATTTCAATAATTAGTTGACACAGACAAAACCAGCTTCCGCGTAAAAACTACATCAAAATTAAAAGCAAAGCCAATATAATCACACTAACCCAAATACTTGAACTGCATCATTATAGGCTGATTTTTATTTTTGTATAAACAAACCCCCATTGTAAACTCAAACTGCAAATATTAATATTGAATAATAAAACAATAAATAAATATACAAAAAATATTTCGATCAACTTAACTTTACAAGTACACTGCACGTTAAACTCTTATTATTAAGACTTGTTATGAAGAGTTATCATTGCCTTCATACATTAATGAAAGCTCACAAAAATAGTATAATTTTTAGCTTGAATAGTATAGCAAAGATTTATTTTAGCTTGAACTTTCAGACTATTTTATTTCACTACAAAAATTTAAAGAAAAGCATTTTGTTCAAAGGAAGATACTTGTTAAATTGCTCTTTCTGAAGCTAACTATTATATATTATTACTGAAACTAAGCTCCTTTATATTATTTTTACTAATTAACAAAAAATACATGAATAAAATGATATAAGATGCAAATAATGATTACATACTGATTTTCTCTGGCTCAACGGACAAATCAGATGTGACAAAGTTGGCCGGGAACAGTCCCTCTCCTCTCTGATTGTAGCCTTTCCACCAGTTTGGGTCAGAGTCATCCAGCAAGTGAACTAGAACACAATGTCTGGAATAAATTCATCTAAATGTGTGTATATATGTCAATTTCTCCCCTTTGTTAAAGATGGAAAATAATTGACCAGGCAGTAATTGACAAAGCAAGAAAAGCTTTCTATCAAACAAATTATATTAGAATGTAAACACACTTAATTATTTTGTTACACATACTGAATTTTTAAATGTAAATATAATTGTTCATGGTCCAATGATTCGTAATGATCAATAAAATGGCATTAGAGACTGATTAAACTTAGGTTCTTAAACCCTGCTATGTTAACCCTTAACATACCAGGTCAGGTTTTTGACACACTTTGTCCCAGGTCCGGTCTCCCAGACCTCTTAATAAAAATATACTTTAAAATTACTTTAAAAGTGGTAAATTCTTATAACTGGAAATTAAAGGGTTTGTTGTGTCAAAAACTGCACCAATAAATCAAAACCAAATTTATTTTACATTTTTTAGTGTAATACAATTGCATATTATAGCAAGATTGCAAAATAATTAAATAATCTTAAGTCATATAAAATATTGTATAAAAATTCCAATACCCTTCACCAAAAAAATTCTTCATAGTTAAATTTGTATTCTTTAACATACATATCGTTGGAAAATAATAAAAAACTAGACTTAAAAACAAAATTAAATCAAAATTGCAGCAGTACTTTTATTTTATTTTTTCCATCCTTACAATTGCTCTCTGCAATTGTTGCAAATTTTGGTGCAGCTTTCAAGGCAGATAGGCTTCTTACAGCAATGACATAAATAAGCCGTCTTCCTTTTCTTTCTTGGGTCACAGGTGTAGCATGTTCTCCGCTTTTCCAAACGGTCTCCCAGCACTTCCGGTATTGGTTCTGCCACACCTAACACACGCCTAATGGCTGCGCGAAGCTGGAAGGTCAAGTGGGTGTTGTTGACCCGCCTTTCCATCTGTGGTGTCACTAATGACTTAGCAAGCTTTTTCAAGAAATTAAAGCGGCTCAGTTGAGAACTGTCTCTGTAGGAGTTGTAGAGTACAAAGGCATTCACCCCACTTATGTCCAAAATCCGGAACAATAATGCCATTGGCCAATGTTGGGTACGTCGGGCAGTGGAATACTTGTCGCACTTCTCATTTAGGGCGTCTACACCACCTTCGGTTTGGTTATAATAAGTTATTATCTCTGGTTTACCTGTATCACCATCTCTGGATTCGTCGTGATGCATTTATGAGATTAGAATTACAGCCTTAGCCTTTTTAGGTACAAATGAAACTAGAGTTAGAGTATTTTTTTTCAATGTGCCAACATAAGTTAGACCTCTTGATTTCAAACATGTTGCTAACTCTATCGAGCTGAACCAGTTGTCAGCGGTAACGTTGCGGTTAGTATTTTCAATTGGTTTGGTTAGCCTTATCACAGCCTGAGTTGGCTTTTGCAACTTTTTTTCAGCTTGATCTAGATGTTGGCCATCGGAATCCTTCCCCGTATACAGGGTGTTTCGGGATAAGTGTAAACAACTTAACCAGGAGATTCCTTACATCGAAACCAGAAAAAAATCTTATATGAACATGGGTCCGTAAACCAGTCGTTCTCAAGTTACAGCCAAAAATTGATTTTTTTCAATTTTAAGTGTAGTTATTGCACTTTTGGACCTCTAGATTGAAAATTTGTAAAGATAATAAAATAATAAAGCTGATCTCAAGATAAAGAAAATTCATCTTCTTTTTTTATAAATGTGGAAGAGAGGCCACTAATTATAATGTAAAAATAAGGTAGTACAGTAGAGCGCCGATTATCCGAACTAATTGGGGACAAGGGGTGTTCGGATAACTGAATATTCGGATAATCGAACATGAAAAGACAACATTTTTAAATTATATATGTAACGAAATTCTTAGTAGTTAAAAGGCTAAAACATTATCAAACTAAAATTATTCATGTAATTCTATTATGAAATCAATTAGAATGCATGGATATAACTTTTAAAGAACAATTTATTATTCATAGATACAGTACAAATGCATACTTTTTATTTAGAGAAAAAGTCCAAAATTTGTTTTTGCTTTAGCCCTGACACTCTTTTTTTCCCTGCTAAATCTCGTAAGCGTTTCAAATTGAGCAGTTGGAGAGCATCACTTTCATCTTGTCTTTCCAACCACTTCATTGCCGTCTCCAAGCAGTGGAAAGCCTCCTCATGTGATGGTACTTAATTTTCTTCAACGTGATCTTCGTCGTCATCAGGCTCCTCGTTGTCATCCTCATTAGACCTTTGAACACTGGAAATTATTTCATCATCTGTTTGAACCTCATATCCACGGTCATCCTCGTCACATTCTAGCCATTCATGAATGTTTTCCTGGTCACATTCCTCAAAACCAGGAGACTGGTTTATAAGCTCAGCTACCTCCGAAACAAACTGGCTGTTTGGAACCTCTTGAGTAGAAGATGGATTTTCCTCCAATTGTTCATTGGCCTCGTCTGCTTTATAAAGCTTACTCCAAGCTCTTCTCAGAGTGGTTTCTTTGACAATAGTCCAGGCTTCTGCTGCTATGTACACAACATCCTTCAGATTAATGTCTTTGTAGAGTTGGAAGATAGGTTTGTCTTCTTCTTGGCCAATAAGAACCATACGCAATAATGCCTTACAGTAGAAACGTTTGAACGACTCTATAACTCCCTGGTCCATTGGTTGGAGTATGGATGTAACGTTGGGAGGCAAAAAAATTACCTTAAATTTTCCATTTTCTCTTTCAAGAGAAAGAGTTGATGGATGACATGCTGATGTTTTTTTACCTCTGGGATGAATACCTTTTCATACCACTCAACAAAAATATCAGAAGACATCCATGAATTGGTTTGATTTTTGTAAGTGACAGGCAAAGTCTTTATTCCCTTGAAACAACGTGGATTTTTGGACTTCCTTATAATAAGCAATGGAAGCTTATGGCTTCCCGTTATATTTGCGCACAGCATTGCAGTTATGCGGGATTTGCTAGCTTTGAATCCAGGTGCTGATATTTCATTTTTAGAAACTAGAGATTTCGTCGGCATCTTTTTCCAGTAAAGGCCAGTTTCATCGGCGTTATACACATTGTCAGGGTTAAAAGCCTCTTTTTCTATCAAATTTTTTTATGAAATTTTAAAACTTTCAGCTGCTGCAACATCAGCAGACAATTTTTCCCCTTGAATATCTATTTCTCGTATTCCATGGCGGGATTTAAAACGCTTCAGCCACCCAGTAGAAGCTTTAAAATCAGCATCACCACCGAGCTTATTGTTCATTTCAAGCGCTTTTTCGCATATCAAAGTGCCACTTATAGGCTGTCCTTGACCACGTACCTGCATGAACCATGTATAAACTGCTGTGTCCAAATCTTGGTTTTTGGCAGTTTTCATTGTTTTTCTGTTCAAGCTTCCATCAGCACTATCAAGCACACACGCAAATTTCAAGATAGAATCGCTCTTCTTTTTTATTTCTGAAATTGTTGCTTTACCAACACCGTATTCTTGAGCTAAACTTGCTCCACTAGAACCACTTTTCAATCGCTTCATTATAGTAAGTTTATCCGACACACTTAGAACAACGCATTTCCTTTTTGAAGACATTGCAACAGAACTGTCTCGAACCAAACGTCACAACAAACAGCACAACAGCACTACAATCCGTTCCCGGCAAAGGCTCACAAGCCACTGACTAGTGACTATACTACGAGCGCCGAGTCACGTAGGCCGTAGGCGGCAGACGTATTTAAGCGCTGCATACAGTGAACGACACCGGCGCAGCGGGAGTTTCGATTGGCGCGCGAATTTGAATTACGTACTTGAGAATCACGTTCAAAATATGAATTACAGTACATACATATTAAGGCGTTCGGATAACCGACGGTTCGGATGACCGACGTTCGGATAATCGGCGCTCTACTGTATTAAATTTTACTTAAAGATTTATTAAACAAAAATTTAAATCATTTTCAAATTACAAATCACAATGTTTTGTGAAAATACACATAAAAATTAAAGATCTAGAGTGAAATAATACTGTTATTTACAAAACAACGAGGGTACCATGGGTGCACCTTACAAGAAATTTTCAAAGTGACCACCATCTTTCTGCCTGCACAATCTTGCTCGTGAAATCAATGAGTTTGTTGCCGCTCGGACGACTGCTGGGTTGTTCTTGATGGACTCAGCTACATTCATTATCCTTTGCAATAATTCTTCTCTTGTTCTAGGCTTTGTTGTGTAGACTTGTGATTTCATCCATCCCCATAAAAAATAGTCCATGGGTGTAAGGTCAGGAGACCTTGCGGGCCAATGTACTGGACCGTTGTTAGCTATTACTCTTTGCCCAAATTTCTGACGCAGTAGTTCTACAACTTCTCTTGAAGAGTGAAGCGGTGCACCGTCGTGTTGAAACCAGAGATTTACTATGGTTCCAAGAGGGACTTCCACTAGGAGTCTTTGTAACTCATTGAGCAGGAATGCATGATAAGTGGCTCTGTTTAGATTCCCCTCGATGATAAAAGGTCCAATCAGCGTATCATTAACAAGGCCACACCACAAATTTACAGAAAACCTTTGTTGGAAATGATTTTCTATTAATTTATGGGGATTTTCTGTAGCCCAGTTGTGTAGGTTTCTTAAGTTATTTATTCCATTTCTCGAGAACTGGGCTTCATCAGTAAACAAAATGCACTTAACTAACCTCCGGTTAGCCACTACCCAATTGCAAAATGCCAGCCTAGCATCGTTGTCCCCAGGGTGAAGGGCTTGCACTTTTTGAAAGTGATAGGGGTGCATTTTTCCTTCTTCAGAACTCTCCAAACCTTTGTTGAAGACACTAAATGTTGGTTTGATAGTCTCCTAACACTCGTACCTGGACTTTGCTGCACTGCTTCAATAATATTTTCTTCAGTATGCACATCAACTTGATCGAATCCCTCTCGCTTTCTCCTACTAACCGATCCTGTCTCTTTAAGTCGGTTGTGCAGGTCGGTAAAAACTCTCGGGTTTGGAATATTTCTGTTTGGATATCTTCTCCTGTACTCAGCCGAAGCTGCCTTTGCATTCCCATTGCAATACCCATAGACAAAATGCATATCAGTATACTCACTGTTTGAATACATTTTCACTTTGGAGTTAAAACCACCAGCACTTACTGAGAGGAAACTTATTTTAATGGACAGGAAACCACATTATTTCTCAACAATGAAATTAAACAGATGTGGCTTACGGAAACAGTGCTGCCAACTCACCAATGAAAACAACAACATACAAGACGGAACGATGATATAAGTATTGAATGAGGTTAAATTAAAATAAACCCAATTCTCGTGTATTCGTCCGATAAGTACTAAATTAGTTTATGTCTTAAGAAGATTACAGTATTTGTTTAAAAAAAAAACGTATAATAACATTTTGGTATTTTTTGTTTTCAAACTGTTAGTTGACAATGTTTATTTTTTGTTATTGTTGTTTTTTTTTTGTGTAGCCATCCTGTGTAGGAAAAGGCCGTTTTTTTTAAACATTGCCTCAGTGGGGTCCTGTGGTGGAATGTTAAAGGATTTAGGATCTTGTAAATTTTAAAATTTTTTGAAGATTTTATAAAAAAAATTCCAGCTGAAAGATTTCCTTTGGTTTTATGGATTTGATTGACTGGCTGGATAATTGATGTGTTCCTTTCTAAATTTTGTTATCTTACAATATTTTGGGTTTTTACATAAATATTATTTTTTAACGCATACATAAATTGTTATTATTTTGTTCTCCATAAAATTCTACAGCTTTTGGGAAAGTTGCCGCCCAAATACTCAAACGGTTATGATATAATAGCTAATCAAAAACAAAAATCATTTTTGAGGCCTTGAATTTTTGGAAAAATTTTATTTTTGAACTATTTTTTTCTCAGCGACACTTAACATTACAGTACAAAACATCAATGATATCTCTTTGAAATTTCATAATCTATCTAACTGTGAATATTATAACAAACTATCTTTACAAATTTTCAATCTAGAGGCCCAAAAGTGCAATAACTACACTTAAAATAGAAAAAAATCATTTTTTGGCTGTAACTCGAGAACGACTGGTTTACGGACCCATGTTAATATTATATTTTTTTGTTGTTTCGATGTAAGGAATCTCCTGGTTAAGTTGTTTACACTTATCCCGAAACACCCTGTATACATATGCATTCAACAGGTAACCAGTGCGAGCATCAGTTAGGTACATTACTTTGATTCCATATTTACACGGTTTATTTGGTATATACATTTTAAATTTACATTTTCCACGAAAAGCTACGAGCATTTCATCAATACACGCACATTCTCCAATCTTGTACAGCGATTGGCAGTTATGAATAAAGTTTGTAAACATTTCTGACAATGGAGCTAATTGATCATTTTGCCTGCGTTCTACCCGGGTTGCGAGGTCATCAAATCGCAAGCATGTTAACAGCACGCCAAACCTGTTTTTGACACACCTAAATATGTCACGTCCCGTACCATAAAATGATCTGTAATCTTCCATGTTGGATTTGAAAATAGCTGAGTAAAATAGTAAACCAATAAAAGCTTTTAGTTCACACATATCAGCTTGATGCCAATTGTGTTGATCATATTCAGGCTTTTCTCTGCTTATTTTGTCATTGGTCCACTTCAATATGATATTCAAAGTATCGCACTCATAAGTAAATTCCAAATAATAATAGGTTCTGGATGGTTACCTACTTGAGCAGGTGGTCGTATTGCTGGCAAACGGATGATGTTGTGTTGACGCACGCAGGACCGCCTCAAAATTGGTTTTGACGACCAACGATATCTATTGCGTCCAAAAAGGTTTCCAGCGTTTGTTGACAATGCATCATCTACACTTGTTTCTTCGTCACTTCTATCACTTCTTGAATCCGCAGCTGGCAAAATGAATTTGTCATCACTTTCACTTTGTTCAGATACTGAATCATGATCACTTTCAATTACATTATCACCACTGTCTGATTCTTCATCACTCCCTAAAGTGTCCTCATACCAGTTCTCAATTGTTTCCTGAAAATCAGAGTCCGTAGTTTGCACAGCAGACGAAGGGCCAGGAAGCGGATCCATTACGTATAGGCCCAGGTCCGGTCTCTGAGACCGCGCCACACAAACAAAACTATAAATACCACTCAAGGTCACGTCACAATGGCTACTGACAACGTCAACTGTGTGTGGTAGTGGGGAAGGACAACTAGACAGCGCGGCAATATTCTACCCCACCCCTAAGCATTGCCAACAGAAAAAAAATATCCATGCGGTCTGTGAGACCGGACCTGGGATGTTAAGGGTTAAGTATTTAATATCAATTTTGTAATTTGTTTTGACTATATTTATTTATTTTAAAATACTTTTAGTGTCATCTGTTGTTTATTTATTTATTAGAAAAAGAGAGAGAAAGAGGTGTATTTGTTATATTTTTACCATGCCTTATATAGTCAATATTAATAAGAGGTCAATAAAATCTGCAATGAATCAGTACACACTCATCAAGTAAAGACATTCGCAGGCCAACCATATACCGGATGTTTCAAAATGAATAGCGGGGTTTTAAAGTGTTATAATATTTATTACATCAAACTTACAGCCACAAGTGATATATCAAACAAAAGAGGAACTCAAACAGTTTTACATAATAGCCTACAAGTGTTCAATGTGAGCACCATTCGTTACTCGGCACACGTCAAGACGATATGCGAGTTCTTCCCAAACTTTGGTTAGTGTCTCATTAGTAATTGCCGCAACAGCTGTTTCAATCCTGTTCCTTAATTCGGGAAGGTTGGCTGGCATTGGAGGCACAAACACTCGATCCTTAATAAACCCCCAAAAAGAAATCACACGGCGTTAGGTCGGGTGACCGTGGAGGTCATGGATAACAAGCGCCATCATTAGGCCCCTTACGGCCAATCCAGCTGTCGGGTACTGTGAGGATAGGCCAATCGCGTACCTCGTTATGCCAGTGAGGCGGCGCACCATCTTGCTCAAAGACGAAGTTCTCTGGTTCATCCTGTGTCAGTTGAGGGAAGAGCCATAGCTGTAGAGTATCCAGATAAGAGGGACCAGTTACAGTTGCTTCACCAAAAAAGAAAGGACCATAAACTTTCTGTCGGGATATGGCACAAAAAACATTCAATTTAGGGGAGTCTCGTTGCACTTGTTCCATCATGCGGGGATTTTCTGAACCCCAAATCCGAACATTATGGGTGTTTACTTGACCACTAAGGTGGAAGGTCGATTCATCACTGAATACGACAAGATCCAGAAAATTTTCATTGTCATTCAACAACACGTCGTTAGCAAAGTTGGCACGTAAAACTTGGTCAGTAGGCTTCAGAGCCTGTAACAACTGCAAACGATAAGGACGTAGTTGCAAGCGTCGCCGCAAAACTCTCCAACAGTCGTCACAGGAATTGCTAATTCACGACTAGCCTTCCGAACAGATTTCATAGGGCTACGCGTGAACGAATTACGCACTTGCTCAACGCTCTCTTCACTAGTTCTTGGTCGTCCCGTACTCTTGCCTTTACAAAGGCAGCCAGTGTCTTCAAACTGATGATACCATCTACGAATATTGTTATCACCTGGAGGATCACAACCTGAACTTAATCCGGAACGCACGTTGCACAGTAACAACAGATTCCGTCTTTGCAAACTGTAAAACACAAAATGCTTTCTGTTCTTTAGTCGCCATCTTTGCTACTAGCGCTTTCTATCAGATTGCGGCGGAAACATTCCGCACTGATGCCAACAAACAAAACTGTCTCAGTTTCTCTTTCATTTGATATATCCCTTGTGGCTGTAAGTTTGATGTAATAAATATTATAACACACTAAAACCCCGCTATTCATTTTGAAACACCCGGTATACCTCAGAGAAAAACTACTTATACGAGAAAGAGCCATCGTTTGCTGGAGCTAAGCTTTTTAACATCCTTTCCAAGGATATTAAGAGTGACAACCTCAAGATGCTATAAAAAAGATTACATGACTGGCTGAAGAAGAAGTCAATCTACAGCTTGGGTTTTCTCCACTCATGACCTCACTAAAATGTTGACCCATCACCTGTACTTTTATATTTAGTTGTCATTTTAACTGCGCCTCCTGACAAATATTCTGTTCTCAATGATCCTGAATAATAACAATAGACTAATAAATAGAAGACATGAGAACAGATATAAACAGAATTCAATGTAATACGCAAACCATCATATAGATTCACTCTATAGAGTGTATAAAAACAATACCTGAGAATGTATAATTTTCTAAAATGAAATTGTCTGATAGTTTAAAATTAATCAATTTTAAATTCAGTTTAAATGTACAGAAATAAATATGAAATCTATTAAAATAATTTATTTTTACTATTATTATTTTTATAGAATGTTAAGTACTTGAGTAAAATTTTGAAAATTTCTCAGTGTAACACTAAGTGTTAACCTAAGAATCAATAAATAACTTTCACATTAACAGTAGCTGAACTTTTTATAACTATTTGTTCATAGGGTGGGTGAGAGAAACATGGTGAGATGAGTTCTTAGATCGCTGCAAGAGTCAAGGGTAATTACGTACTTTAATACCTACATCTACAAAACATAAAATGATGTCAAAACAGTTTAACAAACTAGAAAACCACTCACCAATTTCTCCTGCCACAAAAGTAAGTTCGTTGTCTTCAACTGCCTCAAAATCGTATAGCGCTCGTACCTTGCGTGGTTCCTGAGTGTGAGTGGCGGTAGACGTTGTGCCTAGGGCCGCTGAGGGGTAAAGGCTAGTTCCTGTCCCTGTACTTCCCATGGCTTTGGGTGATGCTTGGGTCTCCTTTAGACTGAGCTCAATAGCTACACAACAATTGGTCACATGTTAGTAACCACTCAAATACAACCATTTGGAAAACAACATTTGATTTATTTGTTTATAATCTTGTGAACTATTTATCTGTTAGTTTTACACAAAACTTATTTTTTTCATTTTGTGATAAAGTCTGACACTTATTATACAACCTTTTAACTTATTACAAAGCTACCAGTGGGCCAGACAAGCCAATATCAATATCATTCTTCCATTGAAGGAATGATTGATTTAGGAATGACTTAATACCGGGTTTCCGAAAAAGAATGCCCTGATTTTGAATGGGTGTAATTTAAAAACTATTCAAGATATTTAAACGATTGAAACGTCAAATTGAAGAGGAAAGATCAAAGTTTTGTTTTCTGTGTGGCATGGGAGTGAGCGTTGACCTTGGCATGCGCAGAATTGCTGCGCAGTGACAGGCCGCCACTGCCACAACACGCCCGCCAGTCATCAGTGCAATGTTCACCACGCAACAGAAGGCACAGTGTGTTCTGTGGTACGCAGAATTGAAATCGTTTGTTAGTGTGAAGCGTCGGTTTCGAGTGACGTATCGAGGCCTAAATCCGCCCGATGACAAAGCAATTCGTCGCTGGTTTAACCAGTTTCGTGAAACCGGGAGTGTGTTGAAAGGACATTCACCTGGCCGGCCAAAAACGAGTGATGACAAAGTCGAAGAAATCCGACAATCTTGCATTAGAAGCCCGAAAAAATCGACTGTTCGACGAAGCCTTCAGTTAAACATACCTAAATCGACACTCCACGATGTTATTCGTAAGAGATTGAGGCTCCATGCCTACAAAATTCAGTTAAGACATGAGATTAAACCCGCCGATCGCCCCAAGCGAACAGACTTTGCTACTTTTATGCTGAACAAAATTGATGACAATCCTAATTTTCTGAAAAGAGTGCTGTTTTCAGACGAAGCAACATTTCACACAAGTGGTGTTGTAAATCGTCATAATTGTCGTATTTGGGGTTCCCAACAGCCTAACATTGTGCAGGAACATGTACGCGATTCCCCAAAAGTGAACGTGTGGTGTGGGTTGCTGTATGACAAAGTTATAGGCCCTTTCTTTTTCGCCGAAAAAACAATGAATGGCATCATTTATCTAGATATGCTAGAACAATTTTTGTTTCCCCAAATTGACGATATTGAAGCACAAGGCGGTGAACGAGTAATTTTAATGCAAGACGGCGCGCCGCCTCATTACCTTCAATTAGTGTGCGATACACTGAACAACAAGTTTCCAAATGGTTGGATAGGCCCATTCCCTGGCCTCCCAGGAGTCCTGATTTGACCCCTTTGGACTTTTTTCTTTGGGGCTACGTAAAGAACATTGTTTATGCCGAAAAGATTCGGGACTAGCCACATCTGCGTGCGCGAATTTCGGCAGCGATCGCTACTGTTACACCTGAGATGCTGCACAACACATGGCGAGAAATCGAATACCGATTTGATATCTGCAGAGGAACAAACGGAGCACACATCGAAACATATTAAGGTATGAGAAAAAACTTTGTTCTTTTCTCTTCAATTTGACGTTTTAATCGTTTAAATATCTTGAATAGTTTTTAAATTACACTCATTCAAAATCAGGGCATTCTTTTTCAGAAACCCTGTATAATATAGGAATTTTATAGTGTTTTACTAGGTAAAAGTGTTTTGTAAAAAAAAACAAAAATATATAATGAGGGCATTTTTCATTAGTTCTAAGAAATATTCACCTCATTTTGAAAATATAATTATATATAACCATTATTAGACCGATTTTTATAAGATTCTCACAAAAACACAAATCAGGATGTAAAACAAATTAACAATTAATTTTAGGAAAATTTATCACTTTGGTTTGAAATTAAGTTTATAATTGAATTAGACATACTTAAAACACACAATAAAAAACATAGTCTTCTCTCTTTACAAAGTCAAGTTTAGAAATTTAAAAACGGGAACAAAATATTAAAGTCTATATTGGATTGTTAAATTCAATTTACCTTTAGCAATATCGTCTACTTCTTGTTGGCTAGACACAGCATTAGGATCTTTGGGTACTGAGCTGCGCAATGCCTGTAATCAAAGTTAAAGCATATTTATTGATATGTCAGCTTACGAACTAAATTGTATTTGCTGTAGGAGATTTGTAAAAAATCTTAAGTCTTTTAAAACTGAAATAATAACTTTGTTTACTTGCTTAGTAAATACACTTATTAGAATATTATTAGGTTTAATGATAACCCAAACTGTATCTCTATTCTTATACAGTGAGTATATTTTACATTTTGCCTAAAATTGTTTTGAATTTACGATTTACTTTCATTTTAACCTATCATGACTGGGTATTTTATTAATATATTCTTAATTAGCATAAGTAGGTAAAAATAAAATACAATTAAAGATTGAACTTAGGCTTTTATCTGTGTAAATTTTAGTACACTATAAATTTTAGCAAGGTGGCTAGCAAACTTTCTTGAAAAACTTTACTAACTTCTTCCCGATTTAATATGAAATTTCTCTCCCTCCAAATCAACATAATCTGTATAGTTATATTAAATTGAAACAATAAAATGTCATCCAGGATATAATGATTTAATACTATTAATAAATTATCAATATTTTGTAATATACATGAGAGTTTTCTATAAACTAAGGTCTCTAACGAGTTCCCGTTGTGACAGAGCAAGCTAGCATAAATCTGACAACAGTGCCATGTTCCTTGCTTCCCCCATCACTATTATGTTTAGTCTCCACCTCTCTGCGACACTTAGTCTTGGTTTAGCAGCCGCTAATGATGGAAGGGAAAATCAACGCTCCTGCCAAGTGTGAATTGCAGTCTGTGATTAGATGTCTTTGGTTTGAGGGATTAACCACTTTTGAAATCCACCACCAGTTGACCGATGTGTATGGAGAGTAGTGTATAGATATCAAAAATATGTGTAATTGGTGTAGACAATTTGCAGAAGGGCAAGCAAATCTCTATGACAAGGGCAAATAACACTGGCCCCATATTGTTACTACATTTACAATAGCTCACCACAGCTTTTGATCAACAGTACCATTTAAATTTAGGGAAAGAAAATGAAAAAATTTAATATTCTAGATTTTGAGTTAATTAGAAGGCACGTATGTGACCAATAATGGATCATTATGGACGGATATCTTGGTAGATGTAGCTGAAACTAATCTTGTCAAGACCTTTTAAGGATCATTATGGATGTATTTATTGGTAGATGTACTAACCTGGTCAATTGACATGTAAGTGTTCAAGGGGTGGGAGAAGCTGTTCCTCAATACAAAGCCGCATTAAGTACCCACCTATCCAAAACAGATTGTTTGTATTATTGTTTCCTTGTTTTAAGAGTAATATAACAAGGAGTTACTTACACTTGCGGATCAGCGTATGATTGTGTAAGAGATCTCCAAACAAACAGAGGACATCTCTAAGACTACCTAACTAGGGAGGGGTTGGCTGACAAAGGGCATTTGTTAGCACCATGACAACCTCTGCCATAATGTTGCCCGAACCACAACAGATCTCATCGCCAAATTCAGGAGGTAAATCACTGAACATCCTCAATACAGTTCTGATTTGGCCCCCAGTGACTCATGTTTGTTCCACAACTTCAAAGAACACTGGGGGAATGAAATTCTCAAGTGGAGAAAGAGCTGAAAGCAACTGTAGGTTCCTGTGCAAGTTGGCGGGAGAGAGGTAGGACACGGATATGAAAAAGATTCTGGAGCAATTCCAATAATACATTGATCATGACGAGGACTTAGTTGAAAAACAGCTAAATGTCCCAAGATTTCAAAGTCTGTAATTTTTTTGCAATAAAATAATGTTTACTGCGTGAAAAAGCATTGAAGACCTAATTTATGGACAGTCCTCATTTTTACAAACGTATTAGTATAAACATAATTTGACAATATGCCCTAGATCTTTTAATTTCTCCAAAAAACCCTAAATTATTTACTTAATTGAACTATCACTTCAAGTTGTAACAATATGTGATAAGCATTAGTTAAGAGATCTTATAAATAAATAAAAAACAGAGCTTTATGAATTTTAATTATTTCAATTAAAACAACAATTATTTTGTTCTTGAATAGAGAAGTATCCATAGTAGATTTACGAAGAAAATGATGTACATGACAAATTATCATTGTTTTCTAAATTATTTTCCAGATTTGTTTCAAACTAGTTGCTTGTAGGGGCAAAAGTCCCTAAATAAATAAAATATAAACGTTTCTGTTAAATATTTAATGTATAATATTGCATTAATAGTTTTGTAAAACTTAAACATAAAGTTATGCATTTGTAAACACTAGTTTGTTCAGTTGAATACCAGCTTCTTTTAAGGTTTGGCCTTGTGCATTGTTAATTTGTTTATAAAATATTAACAGCTGAAATAGTACATTTGTTTTATTAACAGTTGGAATATTTAATGCATATTACCACAGTATAAAACACACAAAAGTTAGAAACCTTCTTCGCAAAAGATTAACATGGGATCTTTGAGGACTAATGGGGTGGAGCCCTTAAATCGGATCACAAAAATTTTATTTTTCCCACCATCTACAATATCAGAACATTAAAATGAGCCATTTCCGAATGCTGTAGGTGAAGTATAACACTTGGAATTTTGACGCAACCGATTCGCCTTACAAAATTAAATATATAGATTACCTGAATTATTTGTCTTTCCCACATTTTTTTTGTTCATAGACTTTTCTAGGTTTTCCATATCATCCCTTTGAAATGAAATGAAATGAAAAATCCATTTATTCCTCCTTATAACATATAAACAGAAATATATTACAAAAATACATGAAATTGGTTCCCCACATCGGCGGCTGCCTGTGTGTGGGGAAACGAGTCCAGAACAGTCTAAATGTTGTTGGCCACTACTACTAAATAGCATAAAGAACAATATAACTTTAAACTAGTTTGATATAAAAGAATATCATATATATGCATGCGCAATAAGAAGGGAAAAATAATCAATTAATATTTATTGTATCAGGAGCTATTATTAGCAGAGACTTCACACCCACTCACATACCATACAAACACGCATTCAGTCACATTTGCACGTACTCACTTCACTCCCCTATCACACACACAGACGTACCCTAACAAAAGCACGCATTTACACACACACCCACAACGCAGACATGCATAAAGAAAAAAAACACACACACGCGTCATCATTTTGAATGTGGGCTGTTGTGCGATACTTTTATATGTAGGAAGAACGAAAGTAACTTTTAATTTCCGCTCTACCAATTTCAACAATCCAATGGTTGACAGATTTTTTATAAACATTTATGCTACATGGTAGAGGATTCTTTATATGGCAAGGAGCTTTCGAATAAACGATATTTGCGATATAATGAGATGATGTCGTCGTTATTGTTTTAACCAATCGAGGCGCATTAATTCCGAGATTTGTAGAAGTACGGGTTAAATATGAGTGTTGAATCTGATTGAACATGTTGTTTTTATTTTTGAAAATGTACATCAATAAACTTCTAATATACAGTTGAGATAAATTTAGAACTTTGAATTCATCAAAAAGTAAGTCTGTTGGGAAATGTTGATTTTTTTGTAATGCTGATTTAATTATTGTCTTCTGAGTTATTTCAAGAGGTGAAAGAATAGTTTTGAAGCATCCACCCCAAGCTATAATTCCGTATTGAAGCTGAGATTGGACTGAATTATTTGTTAATTTTATTATTATTATTTTTGGTCACTAACCACATTACTGGAAACAGTGGTTAGTATTATTCACCCAAGTTTTGTGTACATTTAATTGTCAAACTGTTGTGAATAAAGATCATTATTCATTATTCATTATTCATTAGATTGTATATAGGCATAATGTACAGTTTTTAGTAAATCCGGTTCAAGTACTCTGTTAAGATAGGAAAAGATAAATATAAATTTCTGGAGTTTATTCCTTAGATAGTTTATATGACTCGACCACCTCATGCGACTATCAAAAACAATGCCCAAATATTTGTATTCATAATATTTTTTGCTGATCAGAGTCTTAGAAATCATTTTTTATATCGAACAGAAAGTGAATCAGTATTTTATATATAACTGCTACTAGTTCAATGGTTTAAATGTTTTAACATAAATTTAACGTGACTATGTACTTAATTCATGATCAAGTATTCACAAGTACATCCTAAGAATTTCAAATATGAGATTTAAATATATTTATTTAAATGTTCTAAAATAATTTGAAAAGAAAAAACTCATATAAATGTATTCTGTTTATTAACTTCTTAAGTCTCCCTTTAAGTGTGCAAACATTTAGGTGACCACATTGCAGATGCTGTTTGAGTCTGTAGGTACACCAAGTTGGTTATAATATTATTAACTGATATAATACATTATAAACTAATAAAACCATACCATCTACATGACAAATATTTTTAAAAATTAATATAATCTAATAGTATTATGTGTACTTTTACTAATGTTTGCTCAAAACTATAAATAGGTAGCAGCTAACCTTGGAAGGAGGGTCTGACGTGGAAGAGAAGTCGTGACCTTCAGCCTTCAGCTTGGCGTACAGTGATGGTATGAGTCCTAGCTGGGGATCTGACTTAAATTCTCCCTCGGCCCACTTCTTTATAAGTTGCCTAAGCTTTTCTGCTACCTTAGGCTGGCTTTTCACCAGCAGCTTCCGCAATTCAGTCTCAAAGTCTCGTGAAGCCACCTCCAGATGGAATGTCTTCCCGCAGTTATTCACACATGCGTCCAATAACTGTACAAAAATACATATGATTGTGCTATTTTGGAGCAAGAACTTACATTATAACCCCATTTTTTTTGAAGAGATAATACTCAATTGATCATTTTCAGTAATGAACAACAGAATAAATTAGTTTCATAATTTAAATTGGCTACAAGTACCAATTATCTACACAAAGTAATAGGCGAATAGTTTTGACAGCCTCAATAAAAACATGAGATTTTACATGACCGATTTTATAATTTTATTTACTACTAAGCTGATTAAATTAACTCTAGAACAGACAGACCAAAGCAATGTATTTGCTGTAGACGTGTCCCTGTGCTACTATCTAACAGTGAATGGTTTTAAATAAGCACTCAGATGATTGTTTAGCGTAATATTGACTCAGCTATTAGTCACATGTGCTGAAGAGAGACAGAGAGACGGAGACTGCTGGTGCTACTCGTGAAGATAGTACGAAAACTAGCATTACGGCATCCACTGTCTCCTTGTTTCTAAAGTCAATGCTGAAGATCAATATATTAATTAATCTTTGTGAACACAGAGGGGAATTATTGTGATGAGTAGAATGATATTTATTTAATTTAGAGCTGATTTTTCTTTGAAAACTGACAAATATTAATAAACTAATTACAAAAAAAGTTGTTCAAAATTGGTTTTGTTATGTGTAAAATCAAACAGGCCAACTGTGAAATGGTGTGTATATATAATTTAAGTTAAGCAAATCCGTTGGCAATAGTTTTATTATTTATCAACTATACTACTAGCTGATGTCACATTTTTTTAGTTGAAATTGCACAGGGAATCTGATAAGATTAAATTGTCTGAAGTATGGTAGAGGCATTTTGTCTTTATATACACATAAATAAGTGACTTAATTTAAAATATTTTACTGGATTAAGATATAAAGTAAAAACCAAAATTTATAATGTAAACTTAATGAACAGAATCATTAACCTTTTTCTAAGGGGAAGCACACAAATGTTGGGCAGTAATGATTAAATTAATTTTAATGCAGTAAAAAATAGATGATAGAAGTTGGATCTAAACCAAGTTACTTGTGCTTCATAAGTCAGTGCCTTATCCTTTTCAGCAATCTTATGATAATATTAATTTTAATTAATTCATTATAGACAATTTATTAGGTCCAGTTATCTACATGTCTCTTAATGTAGTTTATATTATATATATTCTGAATAAATATAAAAATTCAGTCAATTGAAATACACAAGAAAACGTGTCCTCCTCCTCCTCCTCTTATCATAGGTAAAAAGTAGCAAAACACGAGTTGTATCATAATAGAAACGATGACCCGTCAACTTCCACTCCCCATGGCGGACACTGTTCAATTAAGGTGAACCATACACCACTATGCTACAAACTAGTGCAACATAGTTGCACGGTAAAACGTACTAGCCCAAACTAGATTTGAAAATGCGATCCTTAGCGCTGTACCTGGCCACAGAACAATGCCTTAGACCGCTCGTCTGTTTCAACACCAATGCTGACTCGGTATTATTGCGTTAATAGACCATTACAAATATATTACATAAAAAAATGCTAACTGACACATTTCAATGAGAGAGTACGTCCAAACAAAGATTAATACCAAAGAAAGTCAATTCAATTAATAACCCTCTGTTACATGGATTTTTTTTTCTCAGGCTTACAAGTGTTCCAAGTGTTCTAATAATAAGTGTTATATACCATTTTTATTGTAAAAACATGCTTTATCAAGTTTGAAATACATTTCAACTGAGTAATTTTTATAAAAAATTGATGTCTTGAAAATTGAAGTGAAAAAAAATGTCTGTTTGATGCCATAAAAATTATAAAAATAAATTCCAAAATACCCTACATTAAATGTTCCAAATTTAGTTTAGAATAGAAATAATGCCACATACAAACTATTTATAATAATGTACAACACACTAAAGCTAATATAATTTGTGCTAAGCAAAAAATTATTTTTACGACAAACAATAGTCCACAAATATTGAGTAAAAACACAAATTTATAGTGCAGAAAAAATAATACAATAAACAAACACCAGTCGTAAATAGTAACAAAACTTCAAAGTAACTGCATATTATTACTGAGGATGCTAATATCAGAGCGCTGCCGTCAATCAGTTGTCACATAATACACCCACACTACTCTCAAAGACATTGAAATAGGAAATTCAATTGTATACATGGAAACGCTAATATTTCCTCTTCATAACTATGTAAAATATGTGATTATCGCTAGCGGCATTTACATGTTACTTATAAAAATCGAATGTATCGCACAGTGTGATATCATCACCTATAATTGACCCAATATATTGCACCATGTGAAAGTCATAAAACGAGGGTTAATAATGAATTATTTGTGTTTTTAGGTTAGAATCAAGTTTCTTCAGATTTTCCTAGATAATAAATTAAATTTGTTGTTAAAAATAGTACCGTAGGTTGAAAATATAAATTAATAACTAGAGAATATACTAAAATCTAAATCACTATGGATTTAAATAAAATAAAAAGATTTTAAACCATTTAAGCCAAAACTTAACACATACAACAACTTGTGACCACAGAGAGAGGTATATTATTTCAAAGATTGAATATAAATTCAAATAATAGTTCAACTGTGCAAATTGTATATTTGTCTTTTGCCACGATTTAGTGCTGGTGATTGAACTGAGGAATGATAATACCATTTAATAAGGGATAGAAACTGGACCTATAGAGGAATGTCACTGTTAGGATTAGCATAAAATATTATCAAAAATTATTCTCATAAGACAAGTCATATACTCTATAATGGTGATTTATAACAGGTTACATTTTCTCCCTCTAACAAGCAATATTAAAGTATTGGGAATACAAGTCCCAATACTTAGGAAATAAAGTTGATAAATAGTAAAGTGCATATACTATTTATTTATCAACATTAATTAAGTATATGACAGAAAATCGCTAGAAAATAAAAAAAGATTGGCATCCGAAATAAACTAATTATATTATGTATGAAATCCTCAAAGTATGTTGAACACATGGAATACCTTAGAATCTCCACTGGTGTTCAACAAGGATGTAGAATTTTACCTTTACTATTCAATTTAGCAATTGAAGAATGCTTCAAGGCAGCTAAAAAGCCTATAGCAGGTCTAGATATTTATTCAAAAACTAATTTTTTGGCATTTGGTGAACATATAGCTCTGGTGGCCAAAAAGAGAGACTTAAAATAAGACTAACAAAATTGATAAAACAGAAGCAAAAAAAAAGGCAGAATGTGTCTAAAACACAAGCTAATGTAGAAAATCTGATGGATGAAGAACAGGAATTAAAAAGTGTGAAGGAATGCAAATATTTAGGAGTGAAAGTTATACACAACAAACCAGGAAACGCATGAATTGCAAAAACGAATAAATATAACCTTAAGGAGCTTCTGGGCCCTAGATAAGCATTTTAAATATAACCTTAAGGAGCTTCTGGGTCCTAGATATAAGCATTTTAAATATAACCTTAAGGAGCTTCTGGGCCCTAGATAAGCATTTTAAATATAACCTTAAGGAGCTTCTGGGCCCTAGATAAGCATTTTAAATATGACCTTAACGAGCTTCTGGGCCCTAGATAAGCATTTTAAATATAACCTTAAGGAGCTTCTGGGCCCTAGATAAGCATTTTAAATGTAACCTTAAGGAGCTTCTGGGCCCTAGATAAGCATTTTAAATATAACCTTAAGGAGATTCTGGGCCCTAGATAAGCATTTTAAATATAACCTTAAGGAGCTTCTGGGCCCTAGATAAGCATTTTAAATATAACCTTAAGGAGCTTCTGGGTCCTAGATAAGCATTTTAAATATAACCTTAAGGAGCTTCTGGGCCCTAGATAAGCATTTTAAATCAAAGCATATATCAAGGGATAAAATGGAGACATAACATTCTATAATTCTTCCAGTACTTCTAAATATATCTGAAACCTAGGTTTTACCATGGAATGGGAACTACTAATTACTTTTGAAAACAGAATTCTAAGGAAGATATACTGACTTGTTGAAAAGGATTAGATGTGGTGAATTAGAAAAAAACAAAGAAATAAAAAGACCAATATAACTTCTTCATAATGACCTAGATGAAGAAGCATTACTTAAAAGTGGAATATTAAGATGGGCTGGGCCTGTAATGTGTGAAGAAGAAATGAAGATTTCCTCTTAAAGTCAGGAAAAATAAATTGGAAGAAGGCCACTTGGAAGACAGAGACTAAGGTGGTTAGACCAAGTTCTAAAGGACCTGCAGATCATGTGAAAGGACACACAACCGGCAGAGTTCAGAAAACAGTGGAGGCAGATTGTTGGTGAGGCCGAAAACCTTCTTAGGTTACAATGACCAAAGAGGTATGGTACAGTTATGGTTAAATAATTAAAATTATAAAGTGAAAATATGGTTGGAACAAACATAAGTGAAGCCAGTAAAATATTGAAGTTAAAATAATAATAATAATTGTTTATTTATTTCCAAAAATACAATTACACTTATACATTTTTAAACATGGAATAGGTCCCCACATGGGTAATTAAAACATTGTATGTAAAAACTTATAAGAAACTAAAATTGAAGAAAAAATACAATAATTTATAGTGAACATATTACAAAATAATTGTACGTATATAACTTATACAAAACGACATGTTATAGCGGAATAAAATATACATACTTACAGCACAAAGGACAAATATAAAAAAGTACATATGTAAAAAGTTATTAAATAAAGTATAACTCTATTAAGTGGAGGAAAATAAAAAATAAAAAAAAATTTTAAATAGGAGCTGTCAATGTACCGCTTAATACACAGGTCTGGCACAACACATACATACGCATTTATATACCCACACACACACACACACTCCTAATCATACCCTAGTAAATATATTGTAATAGACGTATAAGGGGGAAAAGAAGAACAAAAAAAGAAGGAAAATAGTTCAAAATAAAAGTAAATAAATAAAATATGTAATTAATAATAGTAACAGTAACAACAAGTACAGAGAAAAATAATGTAAAAAGAACCCAGACAAGAAATATTAACGTACTTCAAAATGTTCATTGATTAGACAGCGTCGTTATGTGGCATAGACAGATGTTGTCATTGAGCAGGCAATCTCTCTACCAACCGGCTGTTCATTTGTCTTTGGGCTATTAATTAATGACACTTTCTAAGGAATAGTCGGCCTTAGTTTGTAACATTGACTACATTCGCTCATCTACACTCATCACACTCATTCGAAATCCATATTCACCCATATCTTGACGATCGGCATCTAATGAATAAATAAATAAAATAAATAGTTAACAACTAATGAATTTGGATCATTCAGTTGCTCTAAGCTTTAGATCTTTGTGAATGAATACCAACTTCAAAATTATCATTTAACACATTGACTGCTACAGCTAAATATACCAATTTGACCTAGGAGCTGAAAAAAAAATTATCAAATCTTACCTTGTATGTAGGTATCACTGAAAATGGTGTTAGAATTATGTTTTCAGTAATTTTGGATGGTATCCAGTTCACAATAATCCATGGGTCGCCGGCTACCGAGCCGCATTGTCTCCCAAAATTATATACCGTAACGTTCGCTTGACCGCACCAAAAAGTGTTTATTACGCACTTTTATAATTTTATAGTTTTCAGCCTAATACTAAACGTTATTACTTATAAAAAATATTTACATATATACACAACCCTACCAACCACCCTTAGTCCACTTCTTTTACAGATTGTCATGGTAGGCTTCAAAGCACTCACCTAAACACAGGCCTGGCTTGTCAACACGTTTCACAAAGATATGCAGTTTTATTATCTTTTTTGTGGTTCTTCCAACACATTCTACATGTTTTTCTCTTCAATCGATTCCTCTTGTCACGTTCATTGCTCTTCACACATTTGTGGGCAGATTGTCGCAATCGCCGCTGGCCAGGGGACTCGATTGCTTGTTGGGGCACAGGTAACAGTGATTCTATGACCTGCAGTCGGTAATCATATAAAGACAATTTGTTTTGGTACATATTGTGCAGAGCATGAGAATTTAGTAAGAGCATTTGTATAATGTGTACAAATATTTTTTTGTTCCATCGGATCGTTTTATGCTCACAGGGATAATAAGAGAGCATTTGGTCTGCTCTGTCCACCCCACTCATAAAAGCATTGTATTTCACAATCGGTAGTGGTTTTACTTTTATGTTCTGTCTCTTATCTATAAATTCAGTCATCTCATTTTCATGTTCCGTGGATATATAGAAAACAGTGCGCTTATCTCTTCACTTACCGATCATAACACTGTTTCCATATCTTGCAATTGTTTCCCCGGTCTTCAGGTTTGCTGTCTTTACTTCTGGTGGTATGTGCTTGCGGTCTTGTCTAAGTGTTCCTGTGGTGTATGTTTTATTGGCAAGAAGTCTAGCTGACAAGCTAAAACTATTATAAAAATTGTCCATGTAGACACTATGACCATTGCCAAGCTCCTCCTTTAGAAGGTGCATAACAACCTTTTCTGTATGGCCTACACCGCCAACTACTTTGTCTTGTGATCCAGCATAAACAAAAAATTTCAATATAAGGCCCTGGTGTTCACAGAGGGTGTATAACTTGACACCGTATTTATGTCGTTTACCTTTGACATACTGACGGAACATTAGTCGTCCTCGCCACAGTATCATTGCCTCATCTATGGAAAGTTCTTTTTGGGGGTAATAGATTTGAATCATCTTGTTATTAAAATAATCTACAATTGGTAAATTTTTTTTATTGATTCACTTTTATCTCTAGATTCTGAGGGTCTAACAAAATGCAGGCAACGCATTATAGCCAGAAAACGGTCTCTAGACATACTGTTACGGAAACATTTGAAATCGAAAAGATGACTTGTTTTCCAATAATCCTGTAATCGGTTTAGTCTAACTGTTCCCATGTGTAACACTAATCCAATAAAAATTTTCAATTCGCCCACAGTTAAATCCTTCCATTTATTTATTCTGGATTGAGGCTGAAGAGTTGGTTTGAATAATACTTCAAAAGCATATTTATTTGTGTTCATACAAATTTCTTCTAATAAAACGTTATCTAATAATAAATTGAACCAATCAATTGGCTTACCCTCGCCAGGAACGGGGACTAGAAATGTATCAGTTCTAATAAACTGTAAAGGACGCATTCCGGATGTTGTGATGGTCCATTGAGGAGCTGCTGTGTATATATCAGGATCGTCATCGTCTTCAGTAAACATGTCAGAATCACCAGAATCCACAATTTGTTGTATGGGGTCATCTTCGTCAGTGTCACTGTCAAGCCGTTCATCTGTAAGAGAAATATCTACCCTTTGTTGGAGCCCTGAGGGCCCAGGGATTGCTGGATCCATAGAAATTTACCAGTACACACAATTATAAACCTAATAAATAAAATAAAAAATGCACCGTTTTTACTATATACTCACTACACGTTATACATACTATTTTCACTAAATATTGAATGTAAAAAATATAACAAGAACATATTTTGTACCTCACACAAATTGATTTTATGTGTAGAATGTTATGTTGACTCGTTATGTTAACACTAAATAAACACAATTGTATATAAAAAACAAAATATATAGAAAAACAACACTCGAACAACACTGCACACAAACAAAGAAAGAGCGGCCGAAAGAACATGGGCGTAGAAGGAACAAACTGGCGGGAATGCCAAACTGACGCGACAACAAGGTCGACACACATTCCAGACACAATGCTGCGCAGTACCAACCTAATACGACGAAAAACAGCATGTCAGGGAAGCAATGGGAAATAATAGGCGGCCTCTGTAGCCGGCTACCGAGTCGGGTGTAGTGCTCGGCGCCGCATCGGTAGCCCGCTACCGAGCCGCACGGAGTGTGTTAAGCCATATTCTCTTAATCTACTACCTCTTTTTTTAGAAACACAGTTTATTCCCTTGGTTAAGTTTAGTTAAGTTAGCTAAATAACTATAATGAACTGTAACTGTCCATGTGAACCATACTCGGTAGCGACTTCTTACTTACTAATGGTCAGTGTGCAACCCTCATAATCTTCATTTCTGTAGATGAAATGAACCTCTATGAAATCACAGCTTATAAACGATATCTGGTGTATCATTTTGCTTCAATTTGAGATTAGTGATTTTATCCTGTATATTTTGATTCTAGGCCAATTACATAAATAAACCTTATTTTTAACAGTCCTAACTTTATCATTGTACCTGTCAAGGTCTATGGTAGTTTTGACTACAGATACTGTTAGGTCAGTATATCCTGGCAGAATATCATGTACTAAAGAATTATTCTCATTTTTCATGTTATGGGAATTTAAACAATAAAAGTAGAATTTCATTAATGTATAAATTCCATCATTCACCTCTTAAATAAAAAAAAAAATAATAGTTTTCAAAATTAAGTTGCTAATATTCAGCTACTTTTGTTTTCTTTAACTTTAAAAAACTAACAACTTTGCAATATTATCAAAGAAACCAATTGGTTAGCCATAGAATATTTAAATGAAATTCAACTAAATTATCAGGAATACAGAGCAAGCCCTTTATTTCGGTTCTTTATAAGGCAATTATAAAAAGATTTAAACATTATTTAGATTCATGTATAGAACTGTAATTATAGTCCTTCGAAAATACAATTTTTTATGATTTTCAAAAAATAATTAAAGTTTATAATTTAAAGTAATAAACTATACGTCAATAGAATTATTTTATTTATCTCCAAAATAAAAAGATATATCTCAGAAAATAAATAATTGAATCACATTTTTTATTACCTCTTGCGTTTTCAATAAAATACTGTATATAACTCATCTATTGGAATTATAAGGTGGTGCAATATATCAGTAATGCAATGGTCAATTTAGTCCACGCTAAGCTCAAGGTTCCTATACAACAGGTTGTCTCATTCTCATATGGTCTATATAAATCGAGTTGTGACGTCAGAGAAAACCTCCGACAACAGAGTAAGTGTATTACTTACTTTGTGCCTCCAACACAGCATGCTGAACAATTAAAACTACACACTAAAAACCATTACTGTATTGTTTTCAAGAGTATTTTGGAGCTATTTAAATTTCTGATTTTAATATTATATGGCTATTATTACAAACTGCAACGGCACACCATACTTCAGGCATTTCACAAACATAGTTATATGAATTCACAATTATTAAAAACAAAGCCATATTACCAGAGTACATTACCAGAGTATAAAATACCATACTCAAAATTCATCAACAACGCAGACGGAAGTGTCATCAAGAGTACAGATACCAGATGTTTAACATTGTTCCTGTTTGTTTTATTTATAGCAGTGAAGATAGAAAAAACACAGCTGAGGCCTCCCCATGATGTAATTGCTACCTGCGCGATATGGATGCGTACTTGAATGAAACAATCTGTTCTTTAGGAATATTGCCCTAAAATGGCATATTTTCTTCAAGGCACTCATATTACTTAGTTCCAAATTAAATTATTAAGTAAAATAGTTACGTTTACTTATATTTTGCCCATCTTATTTAATCTTTATAACAAAATCATATTCCTATAGGATTAGACAAAATACCTACTCCTTTTTCTCATCTCTAGGAACTCATTTTGTAATAACCTTTTATAAGTTTGACCTTTATAATATTACAATGTGCCGCAGACAATCTAAATATTTGTTTCTTTAAGAGTAATTTAAATTTATTGCAACTTGGCCTCAAAAAAACACATACATCCACTAATATGTTAAGGAAGAGCTTTATAGCTGTTCACTTACAGTTATAGCATGTACAACAACGTGAGGATCTTGATGATTAAGCCGTTTCACGATGGAGCGTAGACAATCCTTAGCATTCTGGGAAGAGCTACCAACTTTATCACAGATTTCCAAAATACAACTCCATTCTTCTGAAGTGTTTTTCTCATCAGTTGCCTTTTCTAAAAAACATATAATTTTTGTAAATATGAATTGCATAGCGCCCAACTATTAATGTTAAAGGTTTTGGTTATTAATTATTAGTTATATGTTACTAAACGAATTGCCAGTCTATCATTACTAAAATTTTATATAAAATACTGTAATGTATTCCTTAGAAGTTTAAAATTGTGTAAAATAAAATGTTAATAGTACTCATTTTACATTTATGTATAATAGACATTTAGTCAGTCATATCTGAAATACAAAGACAAGTGAAAGTCAAGTGTACTTTATCAGTTAACCTTAGATATATGTGAATAAGGCCATGTGCACTTTTGAACATGAATTTAAACTTCAGTCTTTCAGTATATTTTGGCAAGCATCCTTTAGGTGCCACCTAAAACTTTTTTGTATAGTAAAATATATTGATTTAATAAACTTGTCGGCGATTATTTATTACATCATGTAATATAGATCAAGCAATTGATTATTACTACAGAAATGAAGTAAACTCAACTCATTATGTGAATTTCAGGGATAAACACAGCCAACCAAGGTATAACGGAACTACATAACCCGTATATTATTATGAATAATTATTTTTGTCAAATGAATAATCTGTGTTATCTCTGAGAGAAATTGCATAAATTTAATTTTCAGGAAGACTGAGAGAACGAAACCATTGTTTTAAAATCATCAAATCATGCATAGCCTAGCTTTCCTATAAACGTTAGTCCTATCGTTTTCCTGTATGAAAATTTAAGTATCGTTTGCAAACAATCTTATTTAGCCATTAATATCCACTTCAGAAATATTATTTATACAAATATATTAAGAAACGAATTGGTCCTAGAGAGGAGCCTTGAAACCCAATAATCTACAGGTATCATGCCACAGATAAACACATATTGTCACCTATCAGATAGGTAACTAGAGAAGTCTGGTGTGTCCATGTTGGGTGGTAATCATTGTGCAGATGTTGTGTGGGGGAGATAACTGAGTATCAAGCTTGTCAATCAGCTGAAAATCAGACACCAGCACTACGTGGTTCGGATTCCACGTAAAGCTGTAGGTCCCTTAGTTGCCTTGGCTGTTAGGCTATTAATAAATTGCCCTTTCTGAGGAGCAGTTAAACTCAGATAGTAGCCAGACTACACTCATCCACACTCATCCTACACTCATATAACCATTCATATTCGCCTTAAAATACCAACAACGTTGTGTCAGCGTCTCATATGTAAGAATAAGAATAACTCTTGTGTGCTATACAAATTGTCACCTATCAGACAGGTAACTCTTGTGCTATGCCCCTGATGCCACTTAGTTTAAGCCTTTTAAAAAGTTGATTTCTATCAACTGAATCAAATGTTTTTAAGTCAACAAAAATTAGCATTGTCTTTTTATTGGTAGAAATTGCTTCATTAATAAATGAGCAAATACAAAACAGAGCATCTGAAATATTTTTGTTTTTCCAGTACCTGTAATAACTGGCAGAGAATCATTAGATTACAAATGTTAAGTTGTAGCGTATGCGCCACTCGCAACAATATCTTGTGCATCGAACCAAGACTCGACAACCTATTGGGTAGCGCACGCATACGTGGGAGGTACAACATAAGGGCAGGAGGGGTGTCGATGCGTAGTTCACCAGCGGGAGAATAACAAACAGATTAGTCTGTTCGGAAGTTCAACGCAGATTTCCCCCTCATAGACAGACCACAATAAACCATATGACAAAGGATAACCATCAGGTCTTATTTCTTGATCAATTGTAACGATTGTGTTATCAAACAAATTATCCCTATTTGTAGTTGTGCAATAAAATCTTTATTTTTCAATATTTTCACCTAGAGCTGTGTGGGAAGCCCTCAAAGGATGTTTTTTAGCCATAAGAATAACAAGAAGAGAATTAACCATAAGAAAAAGAGCCATAAATTAACAAAAAAGAAACGTCTGTTCAAATATAAATAATGATATCTATTACATTTTAACAGCTGTTTGAATGTAAATAATGATGTTTATAATTTTCAGGAGGCTATACATTTTTCTTAATGTTAGAGAGAGTAAGTTTGACAGTATTCATTTGAAGTTTTGTTTGATTTATATAAATTAAAAAAGTGAATGCGCATGTGGCTTTATCTCTATCTGTATGTTGTCTTATCCTCGTAAGCGTTACTGTACCAATCGTCTTATCCTCATGAAACTTTGGGAAGTTATAAGTTTTTCCCATAGAAGGTTTTAATATGGTTTTATTCACATCTGACAATAGGTGTTCTGCCCCATTGGCCTTTAAACTGTCAATAGTAATCTAATGGAGTTGTTTTAATATGGTTTTATTCACATCTGACAATAGGTGTTCTGCCCCATTGGCCTTTAAACTGTCAATAGTAATCTAATGGAGTTGTTTTAATATGGTTTTATTCACATCTGACAATAGGTGTTCTGCCCCATTGGCCTTTAAACTGTCAATAGTAATCTAATGGAGTTGTTTTAATATGGTTTTATTCACATCTGACAATAGGTGTTCTGCCCCATTGGCCTTTAAACTGTCAATAGTAATCTAATGGAGTTGTTTTAATATGGTTTTATTCACATCTGACAATAGGTGTTCTGCCCCATTGGCCTTTAAACTGTCAATAGTAATCTAATGGAGTTGTTTTAATATGGTTTTATTCACATCTGACAATAGGTGTTCTGCCCCATTGGCCTTTAAACTGTCAATAGTAATCTAATGGAGTTGTTTTACTATTATAATGAATAAAATGAAACTGTTTAAATAGGCTTAAAATGCAACACAATTGAAGTGAGTGAGCTACTGTAACTTTAATTGTAATTTTGCTTGATTCAGTTTACCTACTAAATTGTAGTCAAAAGCTTTACACAGATTTCAGGCCCAGGTGTCATGAGCACGAGTGAACCGGCATTACTAAGGTCAGAAGCCAAGATTAAATGAGGACAGAATTGGCACACAAAGTATACAGGGGCGTCGCCTAGTGTATATATAATTTAAAAAGTACTATACAATGGTTGGAGAACATAAGTGGTAATATTTAAATAATATAAGAATAGTTTTGAAGGTCTATGATACTGTAATCAGCCTGGCAGTGAGTAATTATTTACAAAGACTACTTACGCATACAATTTTTTCGTTCAAACCCCCTATAAAATAGCCTAGTTCTATTTTCTTTCAACATTTTCTAAACTTTTAGGAAAATGTTTTTTAAAATAAATCAAAGTAAAATATTTATGTATGCAAAATTATAGTAATGAAATAAAAAATTTAATGAAAAAAAGGGTACTTAGCTAATATAACCTAACCCAAACACTATACATATGAAATATCATTTTATAGCAATTAATATAAGATGTTAGCAGTAACACAAGATTTTAAAAATTAATCTTAACTAACCTAAACATAACACTGTGACAGTCTGTATTACAGGAGAAAAATGTTTTAGGATGAGTCTAGTAGTCCAGTCTGCATTCACAATTTCACGGGCATCAGGAATGATTTTGCTGTCCCTCTTCGATCTCAATCACTATACCCATCTGCCCCAGTTGTATTTCCTTTTTGTGCTAAGCTTTGCAAACATAATATATGACATTTTTGACAAAAATTTATAAAGTTTTTTAGACGTATATAAATAATTTAATATCAAATTGATTGAAAAATTCCTTAACCCTAGAAGTAGAATACGGCAGAACACTATGCTGCTCCTTTCCGATATCAAAAGTTATTATTATCTAACTATTAACAATATTGACATGATTTATACACCACTGTAAACAGGAAGAGATACTGGTTGTCATTATTAGCCCTATGCTTATATTTTTTTTTTATGAAACAAAAGGAAAACAGCAAAATTTACCTGTATTTTTACTACTTCTCAACCACCACATGGCTAAATTTAGCTCCATTCCTCAATTACCCATATTATAATCAATCTATTTACAATTTTGACATGATTTATATATAATCCATAAAAAATATATGAGTTATCTGAAGAAAAGAAATTTGTAACGTGTAGAATACAATGTTTATACGCATATATCGGTGAAATTTCATATGTCATCTATGAACAACTATTGACACCTTGCCGTATTACCTCTAGCCGATGATAATACAGCCAACTGTCTGAATAGTATCGCTTCTTGTTGGATATTTTGACTGCAGTTGCTCGTATCTTGAGCTCCTAATCATACGACTAAACGCTTTGCTTAACTTCCTTCAAAGTGAAATTCACTCACTGTAGCCTCATTCTTTTCTACGTCTAATCAATGAATACAGATCTGTGAAAAGAAATAGCGAAATAGTCAGACTTCTTGTAGCAGACAAAACGAGCTTAGCGCAACTGCTGATATGGATCGCTGGTTGAGAATTTCTGTCATGTACCTCTCTCCCACCCTAATACACTTATCCACCGTTTCCTTTCTTTTTCATTTTAAATATCACTTCATTAAAAAAATAATTGTACGACAGAGGAAAGCAATTACATAACGAGACAACATTTTGGTGCTTCAGGGCTCTCTGGGGACAAATTCAAATTTCAAATTCAAATAAGTTTATTATTCATTATTACATGGAAAGAATATTTACAATAATATCAAGAATAATAAATATATTGCCCTGCATAGACTATCCGTCTGTGTGCAAGGCAAGAGTTCTTTTACAAATCATAACAATTGTAAATACTGTACCCTTAAAATATACATACACAAATATTAACAAGAGAAATGCCAAGTTTACAATCTTAATGAGATACTAACATTCTAGACATAAGTCGTAATTGTTATAGAAATACACTAGCCAATAATGTTATAAGAGAAAATGTACTTAAGTAAAAAACAAAATAAAATTAAAAGAAAAAGAAAACAAAATGAAAAAATAATAAAAATCTAATACAATATAAGTATAACACCTAAATGTTACACACAAGAATTTACACATGAACCAAATCATTCACCAAAACACTAGTATATAAAGTAGTCTATGAAGAGTAAACAATGACTACTCCATTAACTACCCCTCCACACCCCCATATAATAAGATATTTAAATAAGACATATCCATACAAATCCCAACAGGAATATATAAGGAAGAGCACAAGACTAAATATAATATGACCAAATCAATCTCTCAGTATCTTCTGGGCCAAGAGTAAGCAACCACTCCTCCACTCTCCGTTTAAAAGCTGCGACACCGCCACCCTCTTGAATTATGCCTTGAGGAAGGTTTTTATAAACAAAATGCGCAATAAAAAATGGATTGTGAGAATCCAAACTACTGGTAGGACGAGGGATTTGAATTCCAAAACCCACTCTATTTCTTGTTAGATAGGTATGTTTTAACGTTGTAAAAATGTCAACCTTATTATTCATAATAAATAAAATTAAATTTTTGACAAAAAGTTGTCTTATGCTAAGAATAGGAAATTCATAGTACAGTAAGTAAGTAGGGTATCTCGGATTTTTTCTTAAAATAAGTTTCATAATTGTTCTCTGAGCTACAGCCAATGGTTCCAGTACATTAGACGAGGCACCTCCCCACGCCAAGATACCGTACTGCAGCACCGACTGCACATAAACGTAGTACACCACCTTCCTTTGGTCCGAAGTCAAAACCTCTCTAAGCTGGGTAAAAGCGTATATCAGTTTCCGAACTCTCTGCCTGACGTACTGAACTTGTGGAGCCCATGACATCTTGCGATCAACAATAACACCTAAATATTTATGATGTTCCACAATATCAATACTATCACAAGACAGAGGTAAGTGTAAGAAAAACAACAGTTGGTAAAATCCCTTGACAGAAATTGTGGGTCACATAATAGAAAACATAATATGGTTGAGGAAACCAATTATGTAACAGGACAACAATTAGATGCTTTAGTACTCTCTGGAGATTATTGTGAGTAAGAAAAACAGCAGTTGGTAAACCCCTAAACAGAAATTGTAGTTAACCATTTAGAGAACAAACTACAGCAGAGGACTTCAACATCCTATAGACACTATTTCACATATATATTTACTTCTATAGAGCATTTTATTACGTTCGGTTTTAGTCATACTAATAAGAAGTCTTTAGTGACGCCTAATTATTTTTAGCAAATTTTAGAAGATATTGTTACCGTTACAATTGTTTATAAATTTGTACTAGAACGTGTTATAATAGTGTAATTAATTATCTTCCTCAAAAAACATATAATCTTATCTAACTATTACATAAAAATCTAATGGTGTCTGTGTGTATGTTACTGCAAAAACTACTGAACCTGTTCATCTGAAATTTCGCATGGACATTCTTGGGGGCTCTGGTTAACACATAGGCCTATGTTTATTTTGAAATTCCATCAGGAAACCACTTGAAAGGTTCTAAGAAGTTTCAATGCAACCCCTATGGCAATACCAATTTGAAAATTAATTGTTTATAATAGTTTCATTAATCAGCTGTTGGAATAAATAAACACAAGATATTGTTACCGTTACAATTGTTTATAAATTTGTACTAGAACGGGTTATAATAGTGTAATTAATTATCTTCCTCAAAAAACATACAATCTTATCTAACTATTACATAAAAATCTAATGGTGTCTGTGTGTATGTTACTGCAAAAACTACTGAACCTGTTCATCTGAAATTTCGCATGGACATTCTTGGGGGCTCTGGTTTTGGGGGCTCTGGTTAACACATAGGCCTATGTTTATTTTGAAATTCCATCAGGAAACCACTCGAAAGGTTCTAAGAAGTTTCAATGCAACCCCTATGGCAATACCAATTTGACAATTAATTGTTTATAATAGTTTCATTAATCAGCTGTTGGAATAAATAAACACATAGTTCTGAAGTAAATACCGGACCAAACCTAACCACAACCACAGTAAATAGAAAAGACTGTAGGTATCACGACAATGCTGCGTAGTAGACTGTGACATCACATGAACAAAAGCACCTGGTTTGATTATTCGATAAAACACTCAGGGTAACTAAATCTACCAATCGCATGGAAGCGTTCAGCTAAATAGTAAGCAAGCTATTTACCACTAATCAGCTGGAATTGTAAACTACAGGAATTAGAACAGTATTTTTATGTTTGTTGTTGCCATTTCGCACATGTGACGTCATAGGAGATGTGCGCAATACCTACCGTCTCCTTTCCTAGGGGTACCGTGACACAACGCACTTTTGCATAATACAAATGCCTGTAGGCACATGTTTTGTATTACTGAATGCAATTAGCACAATATAAATCAACGTAAGCACCATACATACTGTGCTAGTATCTTTATTTTTTCTAAAACTAGAAACAATTTGGAATATTTTATTTGTATTGTTTACTAGGTGAACCCCACCTTTTTATGGTTTTTCAAGAAAACATTATTCTACATATCAGGTGACACAAGACATTTTCTTTTCAAAAACAAATATTATTTTGTTATTTTCAGAGAGCCTAATTTAGGCTGAGTAAAATGAAACCAAACAGACAGGTTTATATAACTACTAATTTTGAATGAATTTTTGAAAAAGTGTCTGTAAATATGTGGAAAAATCCCCTGGCAGTTTGGGAAAATCTAATAGCCGGTTCGAGGGTTAGCCCTCCAGGTGCTGACATCGCGTAGCGCGATGTCAGCGCTCGCCGTTGTAGTGCTGACATTGCGTAGCGCGATGTTAGGTACGCGATCTATTTAAAACGCACTAGCGGCTTTAAACGACTGAATATTACAAAGTATGTTATATAGTATTGAAGTAGAAGAAACGCGGAACATATTATACTCTATGGAATACGTCTGCATCAAAACAGCCGATATACAACAATTGTTTAGAAGCGTATGTTTTGTTTTCAACACACACAAATCAGATGCTCAGTGTATTGCCGCTTGGTGTTTGTTTAAATTGTAAGTTTGTTATTGTAATCTATTATTATTGTTTTATTTTGTGTTTTATTGTATTTTATCTTAAAAAATGAGTGAATTAAGTAGGTCTAGTGCAATAATAAATGTGTTAGACGAACTAAATGAACAAGCAGACATTGAGAGTGAAGTTGACTCTGAGTAAATCATCTTGTCATTGCTCCAGAATGTAAAATTACATAAGATATATTTTTTAATTAATTATTTTAGTTTTTTATTGATTGTCATTGTTATATTTTGTGAGCTGAAAACATTTTGAGTTGTAAAAGTGAAATAACACTACATGTTACAATGAAATGTGTAACTTGTCATGTATTAGTGATTTTTTACATAGGACAATTTTCCATTTTTTACTCTAACTGAATGTATCTAAGAAGATAACCTATAACATGTATATATTTTTGTGTTTATTATTAAGTTTTCTACAATATGTCTATCTTGGATTTTCATTTTATGTCTTTTGTGAACTGATACATGAACTCAAATTTAAAAAATTGAAAAAAAAAATTTCTTCTTTGTAAAGAATAACATCCAGCAATAGTTTACCATGAAAAGATAAGTCCTGTATAAGTATATTTTCTTATTCTATGGTTTTTTCTGAAAATAATGATATGTAATATGTACCATTTTCATTAGGTTTACAGTATTTAAAAAAATATTTTATATACAGTTGCAAACATGATGAAAAACGCCTAGCACTTAAGAAAGTTCAACCCAGCACCTGGAGGGTTAAAGGAATCCAATACTTGTGTTTCAATACACTCATAATATTAAAAACTGCAAAATCACACCGAAGATGATATTATATAGGCCTATATTGATATTGTGTTCTAAAAATGATTGAATTGTACCATAAGACCATACCACTATTTTAACTAGGGTGCTGTCAAAGTAGATCACACTTGATACCAAGTAGCAATAATAATCATCGGAACGTCATCTGCACTGTACATATTGCTTCATAGTCGTAAAGCAGTATGATTTAAATTATGTTATAAACAATTTTGGATATTATCGTAAATTATTTCCTCAACTTAAATTTGATTTATTTAACCTTCTTCAAGCATTTCATATTGGTTCTTGCAAGGTAAACTTAGAAATTAAGAAATAGGCTTTGCAAATAATAACTACTTTTCATTTGACTTTCCACTAAACACAAATAAGTGAACTCAAACAGTGATGCCACTGTTTAATTGAGAAGTGAAGATTGTTTGACTAGAAGACATCATATGAACAATCTGAGTCACAGACATCTTTGAAAGCCTGTGTGGCACCTCTAGTAATCTCTCTTTATTTTACTCAGGGCACCTACAAGAAGTTCAATGAATTTCAGAAATTGTTGCTTCCTATGAGGCAAAATTAAATATTAATTAGATATAACATAGGCTACTTGTATATATTGCAAGTGCAATGGCTTTTCAGTTCAATCACTTCTTCAGCTGATTTGGTGTTTAATATATTTATAGGTCTAGTCTTGGTGTCACTGGTTAAAGTAAATATTGCATCGCCATCATTATGACAACACCACCTTCTGATTTTCTCTATAGTTAGTTATGATTTGCCTTACTGTACATCTCAATTTCGAAATATTAATGAAATGTTAATTTAAAAAAAACAACAGAAAAAAGTAAAATTGTATATCCTAGAGGTTTAAACCCCTATTATGGGTAACTTGATTATCAAGAAGACAAAGTGACTTGATAAGTCTGGCTGAGCAATATGCTTTAGTCAGTGAAGGTTGCTTGATATGATCAATGTAATGTTTTCACGAGGAAAATAGAACATATTAAATTCTCAAGTAGTCGATTCTTAAAATATGAATATTCTTGTAACAAAACAGAACAATGAGCACTTACCAACATCAGCGTCAAATGGCGAAGATGTCGAAAAAAGACCCATAACTAATAAATTTTAATAGTAAGAAAATATTTCCACAAAAATAATTTAACCATAAATATAATTTTTCAACAACAAAACATTTCTTTATTTATCTAACCCAAATAGTTGACACCAATGACATAACTTGTAGAACCATTTTATGATCCAGATAGAATTAGATCAGTTTAGTTTGGGACGGGTTGAATGGATTAGAAGAACAGACAGCTGTTTTGTATGTTTCGTCAGTCATTCTGCTAATCGTATAACAACAATCCTCACCTCCCACGAAAGGCTTTATATTACTACCTACTAACCTGTACAAGCCAGTATATTATTTAACAATGTGATATATAAATTTGTGGACATTGTCTTAACCACAATCTATTCTGTTTTGAAGAACAATTCATAAAATTAATTAAATTATAACACGAAAATCATGATATTAATATCCTGCCCATATACAAAATTAGTAAGTATCCAAAAGTAATTCTTGGATTACTTTTGTACTACTTTTGGACTACTTGGTGGGATGCTGAAACCAGGGGCGAAACTTGATGTTGTAACAGAAGAAACCA
Organism: Stictocephala bisonia; assembly: GCA_035578905.1. NCBI lineage: Eukaryota > Metazoa > Arthropoda > Insecta > Hemiptera > Membracidae > Stictocephala > Stictocephala bisonia. Next base: position 5,825,355 of record JAQJVL010000008.1, read on the forward strand.
AGGCCATCTGTTCAGACATGGGAAGGAAAGACGTTGCTGTTATCATTGGAGGAACAAATGATGTAGCATGTAACGAGACCACCGGCCTAATACGTTCACTGAAGAGAAGACTACAAGACATGAGGCACACAAACGTACTGGTTTTCAACATCCCACACCGGCATGATCTGCCAACCTGGTCTTGCGTGAACAAGGAAGTTATGAGGGCAAATGAAATGATAAGTAAAGTATGCAGTCATTTTGATAATGTTAGGGTAAAAGATATAAACAGTCTTGGAGCCAGGTTTCATACCAAACATGGCCTACATCTCAATAAGCTAGGAAAAATGTACATAGTTGATAGGATTTTAGATTTTGTAAGTAGTGTTAAGGATGCTGAAGAAACGGTTGATCAGCCAATACCACTAGCCTATGATAAAGTTAGTTTTTTAGGACTCCCTTAAATAAAATTAGACGTGTCAGCCCATATAACAGTGGAAAACAAAGGGGAGAAAAAAAGACTATTACAGACATAAGATATCAGGATCCAGTCAGTAGCAAGAAATTTAATAGCTTTCACAATACCACTTGTCAAAGTTTTACTTTGCTTCATTATAATGTACAGGGTTTAGGTAATAAGTTTGATTTGTTTGAATATTACATTAATTGTGTCTCCCCCAGTGTCTTTATAGTAACTGAACATCAGCAATCACATGAGAACATAGAAATGTTTAATTTTTCCAACTATAAGTTAGCTGCTTCATACTGTAGAAGTCATCACAAAGGGGGGGGAGTTGCTCTATATTTAAAAGATATTCCAAGCTTCGACTCTGTTAAAAACTTAGAATGGGTAAAAAACACATGTTTAGATATAGATTTTGAAGCTGTAGTAGTTAAACTGATTTTCTGTGGGAATATATTTTTTATAGTTGGAGTGTATAGGTCCCCACCTGGTAACGATGATGTATTTCTTTCTTCATTAGAGGGTGTCTTAAATAAACTTTCATCAGAAGTTAATGAGAAAAATATTATAATCATGGGAGACATTAACATTAACACTTTAGATGATTTTCCCAGGACCAAAAGATTTAAGGATCTGATTTTATCAAATAATATGAACGATCTGTTAGGTCACACCCCGACAAGGATTACAACTCATCATGTGAGTTCAATAGATCATGTAATTACTAATATAGCAAATATATCTTATGTAAATGTTATTAATGGGCATATTTCTGATCACTTGGGCCAGATTTTAGAAATAAAATGTGAAAACAAAAATAAAATTAAAGTCAATAAGTTTCAATACAAAAGGTTATTTTCTGACAATAATATAATCCTTCTTCAAAATATCCTGAAAAATGAGTCTTGGGATTTAGTTTATCAGGCAGAAGGGGTTAACAACAAATGGAATATATTTTTGAATATATTAGGGTATCATTTAAATTCTTCATGTCCAAATAAAAATTCAACTTGAGTAAGGAAAATAAAAGAACAAATCCTGTTAGGTTAGATAGAAATACTATAAACTTAAAACTCAAAATGGAAGTAATGTATGATAGGTATCAGACTTACAAACTTGATCTTTATAAAGAAAGATACACAGAATACAAAAAAAGATACCGTGCAGAAGTTAAAAAGATAAAAGCTAGCAAAATCAATAGAATAATACAATCATCAGACTGCGTAGCAAAATCTAGTTGGTCTTTGGTAAATGAAGCTAGGAGAGGATGTAATTATAGTTGTAAAATTAAGCCTAACATAGAAATTACTGTTACTGATAGAATTACTAGTAATCCGACAATTGTTTGTAATGAGTTTAATGACTATTTTATTGATACAGTGGAAAGTAATGAGTCTGAGTATCCATTCAATAATAATGTAAATTATGAACATAATTTTAACAGTGATATTCCAGAATTGTGTCTTGCAGATATCCTGGACCTAATAAATAGTTTGAATAACAAAAGATCAACTGGCTGGGATGAAATCTCACCTTATTTATTAAAAAAATGCAAATTAGAATTAGCTTTCCCCCTATTACATTTAATCAATTGTGTTCTAAATGAAGGAATCTTTCCAGAAGCTTTAAAATTATCTTTAAAAAACCACTTTATAAGAAAGGTAGAAAAACCGATATTCAAAACTACAGGCCAGTTGCTCTAATTTCTGTTTTTAGCAAACTAATTGAAAAGATAGTACTAAAACATTTAACAGCTTACCATCACTCCTTCGATCTTATAAAAGATTTCCAACACAGATTCAGAAAAGGGCGTAGTACTACATCAGCTGCTGCGGAATTTGTTCATACAGCGTTGGAATGTATAAATAATGGTATTAAAGTAGGAGGAACGTTTTTAGATTTATCAAAAGCATTTGACCGAGTAAATCACAAAATCCTGTTGAATAAATTGGCAAATACTGGTGTTAGTGGTAACTTATTTTTATTGATCAAATCTTATTTAAATAACAGAACACAATGCACTGAAATCTTGTATGATAATGGATACTTAGTGGAAAGGAAAAGATCAAACATTAGGATAGTAAAATTTGGGGTGCCACAGGGCTCAATATTAGGGCCATTTTTATTTATTTGCTATGTTAATGATTTCAAAATTTCAATGGACAACAGTTATTTTCTAAGTATGTATGCAGATGATACATCTGGTCTCTGCTGGGCAAAAGACTTATCCACATTAGAGAATAAAATCCTTAGATTCATGAATGAATGTAATGTATATTTCAAGAACAATAACTTGCTACTGAAGGTAGACAAAACACAACTAGTTTGTTTTAGCCCAAGTGGTGTTAATGAAAATATTGTTGTAAATAGTAATGATTTTAGTGTTAAGGCGGTCTCATCTTGCAAATTCCTTGGCATCTATTTAGATACAAAACTTTCCTGGGAGGTACATATTGACTATGTATGTAAAAAAATATCACCTGGCTTATTTTTGCTTAGAAGACTCAGCTCCTATCTTGAGTCAGTTATGCTAATCAAGATGTATTATGGTCTTGTGTATCCGTATCTTTCTTATGGCTTATTGTTATGGGGTAGTGCATCGAAAACACACATGGATAGGGTCTTTATTCTCCAAAAGAAGTCATTAAGAATAATTGCAAAAGTAAATCCTAGAGTGTCTTGCAAAAACATTTTTACCGATTTAAAAATGTTGACTGTTTATGCCTTGTACATGTTTCAAGTAATAATGTTGGTTAAACAAAATGAAAAATTTACACACAAAAATGTGGATGTTCATAATCACAATACAAGGCACAAATATAACTTTCATAGGGTAAATAGAAATTTCAAAACTACTGAAAATAGTCCTTTTGTTAAGGGAGCAATTTTTTTCAATGCACTTCCCCAAGAAATAAAGATGTTAAATGGTAATAATTTTAAGTCTGAATTAAAGAAATATCTAATTAACAAATGTCCTTATGGATTACAATTGTAAATATGTATTTTATGTAAGTTTGAGTCATGAATTTATGTTTTTCTAATTTACAAATGTCCTTATGGATTGCAATTGTAAATATCTTTGGATTGCAATTGTAGACCTTTAGAAGATCATATTCTAGTTCTAAGGTTTAATAGTCTAATAATATAGTTTAATAAGGTTTAATAGTTTTAAGGTAAAATTTATATTATCATAATATCATATGACACTATTCTTGGTATACTATGCAAACTTCGAATGAAGAATATTTGAATTGAATTGGAAAAAAGCCCTGGCTGTTGGGCTATTAATAAATTGCCCTTTCTGAGGAGCAGTCGAACTCAGATAGTAACAAGACTACACTCATCCACACTCATCCTACACTCATCTAACCATTCATATTCGCATTAAAATACCAACATCGTTGTGTCGGCGTCTCATATATAAATAAATAAAAAAATAAATAAATTGTCATGTCCACTGTAGATAACACACACACACATATATATATATATATATATATATATATATATATATATATATATATATATGTATGTATGTGTGTGTGTGTGTGTTATCTACTAATTTACATCTAGTAAGGTCAATATGTAAGTAATCTTCCTTCAAAATATGTTGCCATTTCCTAATTAAAGATAGTCGAAGTGGCCAACTTACATCTTACATCCTCTTCTTCTCCGCAAACCTTGAGATTGGGGAAACGTCAAATTTCTTCCTTTCGGGGGAATGTGGTTGTAATAGTTTAGTTAGTGAGTTAAGTCAATGAGTTGTGTTCTTCTAAGAAGTCTGATAGTGAATAGTATGGGTTGAGTATTAGATAGTTTTTAGTTTTTGCGGGAATAGTTTTGGGCTATTAATTGATGTATTTTTTAGTTCTTGTGGGAGTAAGTTATATAGTTTAGATCCTACGTATGTTGGGGTTTTGCTTGTTTTTGATAGTCTATGTTGTGGTAAGTTGTAGTTCTTGCCTGCCCTGATGTTATAGTCATGGCATTGGTTTCGGGTTGGAAGCGGGTTCTTTATAGATAGGATTATTGTTTCATAAATATATGTGGATATTAGAGTTAAAATTTTATTTTCTATGAAATAGGGTTTGCAATGGTCGTTAAATGGTAATTTGTTTATTGTTCTGATGTTTTTTTCTGGATAATCAGTATTTTTTGAATTTCTTGTTCGCTAGCTGATCCCCATGCGACGATACCGTAACGCAAATGGGAAGCAAATAGTGCGTGGTAGGCTATGATGGCTGTTTTTTTTATTTGTTAGCTGTCTGATTCGTTTTATTGCGTAAGAAGCGGTTGATAGTTTTGATTGTAGCTTATCTATGTGTTGTTGCCAATTTAGTGTGTTGTCTATTGTTATCCCTAGGAATTTAGTGCTTGGTGCTGTTGCTATGTGTGTTGTTGCGTTGTTTTTTGGGTTAGGTTCGGGGCCTGTGTTATTGTTGTTGTTTCTGAAGTTTATGTTTATTGTTTTTGACATGTTAATTTTGAGATTTAATTCTTTGCAGGTGTTTATTGCTCTTTGAATTATGAGATTCGTTTTTCTTCTTTGTTGTCTTCATTGTTTGTTGAATATAATATTGTAGTGTCGTCGGCGAACATGATGCAGTTTTCGTTGTGTTCTAGGTGTTGGGGGAATGAGTTTATGTAAACTAGGAATAGTAGTGGTCCGAGAATTGATCCTTGGGGTACTCCATTATCTGACGGTCTTGTAGATGATCTGGTTTTCATTTCTATATTGTTCGTTATGTGTTGTATTTCGGTGTATTGTATCCTGTTTTTGATGTAGTCTTCTAACCATTGTAAAGCTTTGTCTTCGATGCCAAGTTCTTTTAATTTTACTAGTAGTATGCCCCGGTCCATGCTGTCAAATGCCTTTTCTAAATCCAGGAATACTCCTGAGGCTTGCTTACGGTCTTCCCAAAATGTTGTTATTGAGTTGTAGAGTTGGCTTACTGCTGTGTTGGTGGATTTGTTCTTCCTAAAACCGTGTTGTTCTCTAGTTAGGAGATTATTCTGTTCAAAATATTCTATGGGTTGGTTGTAAATTACTTTTTCGAGGTATTTAGATATTGTTGGGAGAATGGATATGGGTCGATAGTTCTGCGGTATATCTTTACTTCCTTTTTTGTATTTTGGATAGACTATGGCTATTTTCATCTTGTTTGGTATTTTAGATTGTACTATTCAAGAATTTATAACGTCCAGCATTGGCATGATGAGGGCTGATTTGCAGTACTTTATGACCTTGTTGGGGATTTCGTCTATTCCAGATGAGAATTTAGGTGGTAGGTTATTGAATATTTTGTCTAATTCATGTTTGGTTATTGTTCTGAACTCCCTAAGGTGGGGGTTGTTTAGGTCTGTTTCGGTTTGTTGGATTGTGTCTATTTGTGTGTGAGTAGTCTTGTTTGGGTTGTGTCCTATCTGTGAAAAGTATTTGTTGAAATAATTGCTGATGTGGTAGTGATCTTTGATTATGTTTCCACCGATGTTTAGTGTAATGTTTTCTTTTGAGGGTGTAGAGGATTTCCTTTCTTGGTTTATGAGTTTCCAGATTTCTTTGCTTTGATTTGGAGCTTCCTGTATTTTTGTCGTGAGTGATTCTGATTTTTGTTTTCTTATTTCTGTGTCGTATTGTTTTTTAATATTTGAGTAAAATTGCATATCTTCTTGTTTCTTGGAGATGTTCCATTTATTATGTGCTTTGCGGAGATCTTGGCGCATTTCGGTAATTTTGTTGTTCCAAAAAATTCGTGGTTTAGTAGGCCTAATGGTTTTTGTGGTTGATGGTGCGATTTGGTTTATAGCTGTTTGTAGTGAGTTGACAAGGTTGTTGTATTTTTCCTCTACGGTTTTGGCTTCGTAGACAATTGTCCAGTCTTGATGTGAAAGGTAGGTTTGGAGTTCGTTCAATTTTTCTGTTGTTATGCTCCTAGTTTGTTTCTTCTTGGGTCCTGGATTTTGTGTACTGTTTCTAAGGAGGCATGCAACGCCGTGGTGGTCTGATATACCGGAGTAGTTCTTGTGCACGGTGAGTTCCAGTTGAGTTGTGTCGAGATTTGTGTAAAAGCAGTCGATACTTGATGATGTTGATTGAGTGACTCTGGTCTCTGGGAGGTTTATTATTTGTATGTTATGTTCTTCTAAAAGATGTTTAAGTTTTTTTGTAATTTTTATCTTCTGTCTTTAGGATGTTAATGTTGGAGTCTCCCATGATAATTTTGGATTGCTTTTTTGCCAATTTTTCTGAGAGGAGGGAGTCCAATTTAAGGATGAAATCGTCTAGGTTGTAGTTAGGTGGTCTGTAAAATCCTATGATGGCAATTTTGCCCTGCTTTGTGTCTAATTCCATACAGGCGGACTCAAATATTAGTTCTGAGGAATATTTTGTGGTGTCTATTACTCTATGTTTTATGGGTAGGTCTTCTTTTGTGTAGATTGCTACTCCGCCCCATTTGTTGTTTTCTCTGCAGAAGCTGGTGGTTAAGTTGTATCCATTAAGGTTTGTTGAGTTAAGTTTATTCTGTGGTAGGCCATGTTCTGTAATTATAGTTATGTCTGGGTTTATTTTTACTAATTCTATTTGAAGTCTGTCTAATTTATTTTGGAGTCCCCTACCGATGTTAATGTGGAGGAGCTTTGTGTGTTTATGTTTGTTTTGTGGTGGAAGTTTTTTTGGATTGATGGGCTATGGGGGGTGGAGGTGTTGTTTGGATTTTGGTTTGGTTGAGTGGGATTTTTGGTTCCTGTGGGTGGTTGGCAGTTTCTGTCGAGTTGTGCCGAGGTAATGATAAGCTTTGCCAGGATGGTGGCCCCCTGTTTGTTTGGGTGAATTCCGTCTGGTCTGTAGGAGTTATCCTCCGTTGCTGCTGATGTGTCGATGTAATTGGCTTTTAATTGGTTGCACATAAATTCATAGGATTTGTTAGTGTCGTTTACGTATTTGTCTCTTATGTCGGCCCTTGGTAGTATTCCATTTATATACCATTCAGTGTCTTTGTGCTTTTTCATGCTTGCTTCGATCAGATACCAAAGGGGTCTCATGGTGTGGTTTATGTTCTTTGCGGTGGCAATATTGTTTGAGCCTACGCTAATGATGACTTTTTTAGGTAGGCGTTGTGTTTGACTTATATATTGGCTTACATCTCTGATTGTTGCACCTGGTTTAATTTTTGTTTCTATTTTTCGCCTGAGGCTTTCTTCGATCATGCTAGCTGCAGCCCGAAGGGTGGAGTCCCCTATAAGTAGAGCTTCTGGATATTCAACTTGTTTCTCTTGTGGGGATTCGTTAGATTGATGATCCGTTACTCGGCGTCAGTGTTGTTTGGTTGGGGGGACGTTGAGGATGTTTTGGCTTGGCTCATGTTGGAGGCTGGTTTTAGGTTGTGGCAGTCCCTGCATAGCCAGGTAAAGGCGAAGTTTTCGCTAATTAAATTCTTATATTGGGCCTTTGTGATTTTTACACATTTTATGTGGTACCATTTATCGCATTCGCACCCGACTGCCTCATCCGATTCCTTGACATTTCCGTTGCACACCTGACAGGGATATTGGAGGGGTGGGGTTGTGGTTTGTTCACAGGATATATGTTTATCTGGTGTCTTCATGTTCCTGTTTTCGTGTGTGTCCCTTTTAGTGCTGGATTGTTTAGTTTTGTTTACTCGTTTCCGTAGCTTGAGGTTTTTATTTATTTTTGTTTTTACTGTCCACTCCTAGTGGATCCTACTGTTTTCGTTGTCTAGGTCCTATTTTGAGGTTTAGTGCCTATGCAGAGTATCTAGTACCACTGTAATTTTCCTATAATGTCAATTTTTGTAATACCTATGTGTTTCCCTGATGTATTAAATGTGTCTAGTTTCTATTTTATGTATAGAACTAGTGTGTATACAACTGTGTTTTCAAAATGTACTAAAATGGTAAAAAGTCACTAGTAGGGAATGGCATATTGTATTTTCAAGTGCCCATGATTCAGTGTTACATGTAAGTGAAAGTTGAAACTTACAAGCATTTAACACAGAAGATCTACTGATTATACTAAAAATGAAATTTTAGTCAAAAATGTTATAGTCAAGAGTTTCTAGTCTAATTTGGACTTTTACATCGATCAGGGCCGGATTAAAAACATACATGCCCCTAGGCTCCACCTGTAGTGCGGGCCTGGGCAGTCCGCCGCCCCCCCCCCACCCCGAGAAAATTTTAAAAAGTAGGTGCAAATGGTGATTTTTAAGGGAATTTGCGCTATTGTCTGGCTTGAAAATATTAATACTTCGTCAGTTATAACATATTGTAACAGGAGGTTGCCTCATAGAAGTACGCTTCCGTATTGCATACGTAGCATTTACGTCATAAAGAGGCCTCAGCAGTGATATTTCTAATTTCACTGCTGTAAACAAATCAAACCGCAACAGTGAAACATCTGATACTTGTACGCTCTGAATATACAGTCTGAGTTGTTCGATTACTGTTAATATTATTTTGTAAAAATATTAACATTAGTTTGTTTGATGTAAGGGAAAGATTTTAATGCTAATATTATTTAGTAGTTACTTAGTAAGTATAACTCAGAAATAAACGAAAAAAGATAATTTGCTGCCTTAAATTAATATTACAATACCAAACATACATCATACACCTTCCTCGCCACGGAGCGTACGAAGTCACCAACGGTAGGGAGGACAGTTTGTGCTGCGATGACACAATTCCGTACGAACCAATGTGAATCCGTGGTCCGTCGCAGGATGGCTGCCTGGAAACTCTCCAGTTTCTTCTTGTTGGTGAGGGAGGCTAGAGCGTACCAGGCAAAGGCTCCGTAGAGAAGACTAGTTCTGGTAATGGACATGTACACGAGCAATTTTGTAGATGTAATCAGAGGTGAAGTCTTCCGAAACAATGGACCAAGCTTCCAAGTTGCAGCCCTGACTGCTCGAAGCTTCGTGGTAACATAGCCATGGAAAGATAGCATCCTATCTAATGTGATACCAAGGTATTTGGCCCTCTTGCGCCATGGGATGACTTCGCCATTCAAGTTCAGCCTGTCCACACCTCCATAGTGTTTCCTCGTGAAGCAGATGGCCTCGCACTGCGTAGGGTTAACTTTGGTCCTCCATTTCTGAAGCAATAGAGAAAGGTGGTCAAGCTGACTCTAAAGATAGACACAGGACTGACGGATGTTCACTGAAGATGTAACATAGCGTTATCCGCATAGAGATATAGCGTAATCCGGGGGGAAACTGGCATATCATTGGTGTACCACATGTACAGAAGAGATTCTAGCACTGAACCCTTTGGCACACCAGAACCTACCGGACGTTGGGTTGAAATCACCGTATCAACAGAAACTACGAAGTGTCGTTCAGCTAGGTAGGGCAGAGAAGAATCGCCATTTTCATGGGAAGAGGGTTATGAGCCAGCTTGTAGAGGAGCCCCTCGTGCCAGACTTTGTCAAAAAGCCTTGTGTGAAGAAAAACTGCCGAAGTGTGAAGCCTGTTGTTTGCAGCATCCATAAGTGACGTCACCACCCTGGAGAGATGAAGATCATTCGAGTGACCTCTTTTGAACCCAAACTGCTCTTACGGAAGTTCAAAGTAGATTTCTTCAGGGAAGATAAAGTGGACCAGCCGTTCCAGGACCTTAAAAAAATTGGAAGTAGACTGATTGGTCGATGATTTTTTGGAACGGTAGGATTCTCTCCTGGCTTGGGAATCAGGATTACCTTCGCTAATTTCCATTGAAACCTGTGAAGGAAAACACATGAATTTATATTAATGTAATCAATTGAATGGTCCAATCAGGCAGGTCATTGAGAGCTGGGGAGCAAGGAGAGTCAAGACCTGGAGCTTTCTTTGGCTTTAATTTGGCAAGAGCAGACCTCTTCTTGCGTGAAACACAAGGGTTCCTCTTCTTCCGGGTCTTCCTCAAGGGTATCCAAGAAGCCTCGAACAAATTCAGAGTGATAATCATCAATGACGTTATCATGCAGGGAAAATTATAGTTCCGTGGTGTCAGCAAAGATTCTTGATTTGTCTTGATCCAAGAAGAACCGGTCCTAACCAACTTGAAGAGGCTACTTGACGGGCTTGTTCTTCTGCAAGACCTTCGTGAGATTCCATAGAGAACCCTTCAAGCCTCAAGAGTGCTGAGGAGGTCCTTCCATTTGCCTTCACTGTGTTCCTGAAGCAGATACCTAACCCTTAAGGCTTGACGATTGTAGGCAGTCTTGTCAGCAGGATACCTTGTTCTCTGCCAGATTCGCCTGAGCACTATGCGGATTTTAATTTCACCCATAAGACAAGTAGGGAGAGAACTGCGGAAGTCAGTTTGTGGACGCCTGTATGTGTTTGAAACAAAGAGAGCTTCTCTAAGATGGAAGTAGAGGCGCTGAATCTGTTCATCAAGTTGGCCTAGATTTGAAGCCAGCATGGGGAGATGTTGATGGTCAGTTATGAATCGTGCCTTGTAGTCTTTCCACTTGACTAGTTCGCCGAGGAGGAGGGATACGAGCCACCATTGGGTCTTCAATAAGTAATGACTAGATAACGGTGGTCTGTAGATAACGCATCCATAGTAGTAGGGTAGATTACTACAGGCAAGTTGCAAAAAGCTGCAAAGTCTAGGATGTTATTTGCATGCCGTCTCTTGTAGTGGTAGTGGGAGGGTTGTTCTGGAACAGCTAGGTCTATGTAAGGTCGTGTCTGAAGATAAACGTGTAACCTGTCTCCACATGCATCGAATGTTCTGCAGACACCAGATGTTTAGAGTTGAAGTCTCCACCCACTATCGCCGCAATACCCTGTCGATGAAGTAGCCTGTCCAGACATGCTTAGATCAGACTGAACGTAGTGGGATATGACCTCAGTTTCTACTTCTCCCAACTGCAGTGAAACTGTAGTTGCCTCCATAATGGTCGCAAGCAGTGGTAAATGGATGTCAGTGAACCGCCGATGAACTAGGACGGCTGTGCCTCCCAAAGGTGCTGCTGGATGTTGACCTGGTCGATCAGTCCTATACATAGTTGGGTACAGTCATGTAATCCGTAGGACTGGGATGTGTTTCCTGAAGTAGGGCCAAATCTACATTGTATTCACCCAGGAATTAAATAAGGTCAGCTCTCTTGGCGACAAGGCCGTCTTCATTCCATATAAGGAGGATCGTCCTAACAATATCGATGCTTAAAGATGTCAGCAAGAGCAGAAATCAGGGCGGTAATAGTTGATAACTGATATAATACTTGCCTCAGACCATTGGCAGAGGGTACACAGGCAGAGTCCAGCTGTGATACCAGATTAACGGCAGATGGTTGGGGCAACCGGCGGGAAATATCAACAGTAGGAGTATGTCCAATATTTAGAATATACTGTAGCTGAGGAGCAGAAAGGCTTTCAGCCCAAACAACACTAGAGTGGCACTTCGAAGATTTCTTCACTTGGGGATATACCGTCCCCGAGACTACCTTTGCAGGTTCACAACCGGTCTTCATAACACGAACCATGTTAGAGGGGTGATGCTTTTCACACCTATTGGCTGGGTTTCGGGGCAGCCTGGGACGTCTTATTCTTGTAACAGCTGCGTAGGACTGAGAAAGGACGCCTACCTCCTCTTCTTCACTGGTAGAGTCAGCAATGTCAGGCTACCAGTCATGGAATGAAAGAGAAACATAGTTAGTTCTGTCCTCCGAAGTAGCGCTGTGTCGCAACTGGGCAGTATGGGTGTTTAAGGGCGCCCACCCATTAATAAAGAAGGGTGGGTCAATGAAGAAAACCCCAATATATGAAGACAAGCAGACAAATTGATGTATTGAATTATGAATTTAAAAAGTTGATGAATTTAAATACCTTGGAACTACTTTACCAGCAATAATACTTAAATCTCAAGCTACAACCCAGAATAGCATCAGCAGACAGGACATACTGGAGCTTAATAAAACTAGGTACCAAGTTTTTGACAATAAACACAAAATTAAGACTACACAAAGTAGGTAATGAATTTGTTTTATTATAAAATGACTCAGAACTATGGACTCTTAGAAAGAAGTTATAAAAAACAATCATTACTTTCAAAAACAAAATATTAAGAATTTACAACCCTTCTTAGGATGAAGGTAAATGGAGAGCGGTGTGGGACTTATACTAAGAACCATATTTGGTTGCCCTGATCAAAAGCAGATCAAGATTTCTGGGCCATGTTGATAGGAGTACTTAGTCATTAGAACAGGAAGGGAGACCAGAGGGTACAAGACCAAAGGAAAGACCAAGAATGAGATGTGAAGTCCAAATGCAAGCAGATCTAAGGAAGCTAAGAGAAGATCTAAGAACAAGCCTAGACAGAAGAGCTAGGAGGCAAATTGATAGCGAGGCCGAAGCCCAGCTAGATTGTGAATGGCCACAGGAGTATGTAAATAGGCAATTCATGTCTAGATTTTATTACATACTAGTGCTACAAATTTAAAAATAGTTAAAATTTTTAAAAACATTGTGAAACATATTGTTTCAATTATATATAATGATACAACAGTAAATGTGTTACGTTCTTTGATAACCTGCTGACAGGGGTTTGTGATTTCAGACCAGCCAGCATTCTTCTTATTGCTTTCTTTGGTTGTACCAGCACTCTCTGATGGTTCTGCTCGGAAGAGTTGCCCCTTACAATCAGTGCACAGCGAAGATGACTCGATAAGCAGTTCTTGTTCTGTGCAAGTCACACGTAGTGTTTATTCATTTTAGTGTATGCAAAGCTGGGGCTCTGGTGAAGCTGTGATAGGGATTGGATATTAAAATTGCTCTCAGAAATTATACTAAGCCTTGGAAAAATCGGACAAATGGTAAACAATGGAATTGTCAAAGGTAATTTGATACAATTAATATACTTATGCTCATAAATAAAGTAGAAGAATTAGTGGACATAATGAAAGAAAGAAAATTAGATCTGTTAGGACTCAATGAGACAGAATGGAGAGGTAAGGGAAAAAAGAACTGAGAGATGGCTATTAACTGTTTTGGAAGAGTAACAGGAGAGGAATAAATGGTGTAGAATTTATAAGGAGTAAATAACAAAATCAATTGAGGAAGTGAACTTTATATCAGATAGAATATTAGCCTGAAAATTAAGATAAAGAAAGAAAATATTGGAATAATGCAAGTACTGTACATGCACCATAAATGAGACCAAGAAAAAGAAAACATTTTAGAAAGAGCAGTTGGAAGGTGTAATCATAATAATGGGCGATCTTAATGTAACAGTGAGAAATAATAGATTAGGCTATGAAGATGTGTTGGGGGGGGCTTTTGGTTATGGCCACAGAAATGTGATTATTAGACATGTGTATAAGAAATGGATTGAAAATAGGAAATAGCAGATTTCAAAAGAGGAGAAGTCATGTACAGGGCCGGTTGTAGACACTTTTCAAATGTAAGTGCACAACATTACGGCAACCCCCCCCCCACCCATTAAAAAAACTAAGAGGTAGGAGGCACTCTTTTTGGATGCAAATACTTGTAAATACTAAACAACTGTAAAATTCAATCAATAAAACACAAGTTACCTTGAAATAAATTCAACATTTTATTTATTTATAAATTAAAGGAAAACTGTAAACGAGGAACAACTAAAATACAGATTAATAACTAAGAAAAAAATTGTTTTCATCTACCATTTGAAACCCCTAGGCCTATTATATACAAAACCTTAAACATATAAAAATGATTTATATTTAGAGGCCTTTATTTTAATATGTGGCATGGACATAGTTTGATGTTTAAAATGTGTACTTAATCCCATTCTCATAGTAAAAATGGGTTTTCGTCCTCAATTTAAAAACCAACAGAGATGTGGCAAAAACTTTACATAACAAATGTTTGATTTTTAAGACTTGCTACATGGCAAATTGTTGTATTTAAAACGTTTCACTTAGATCTATTTTTGTTTAATTTTAACAAATTTTGCAATATTGTAGATAAGAAACTTATTGTTAATTGAAAGGACGAGTCATTATTAGTGTTGGCCAAATAATGTACATCCTTTTGATATACAGAGTTACAATATCATAAACTACATTTACATATAGGGCCTACAGGTAACAATAATTTGAAAATGTTTTTAACAAAATAATAAGGCTTCAAAGACCTTATAAATGAGGTCTGACACAAATATGCAGTTTGTTTAGTTGCAATAGATACTGCACGGTTTATCTGCAAACCCTGTAGCATAATTAAAAATCCAATATCCATTTATGAATAAATAATAATGTAACCTGTGAATAGGCTACTAGCTACTTATATTCATAAACTCTGTACTGTGAATATAATGTATCAGGTTGTTTATATTTACATATTATTATATCATGTCCTGTCACTTTCCTAGGTCAATAATTATTATTCAAAGCAAGTTAAGTAAAAATGGGCAATTTTGTTTACAATTGTAAACCATCAGATCTAATGATTTACTCAGTCAAAATGTTTTTAGATCAATACACCATTTATACAACTTCGGAAGGTATACGTTTGCTTACAAGAAATGTTTTTTAATTTGCAAGTATTAAGTAAGAAAAACATGATTATATTTGTTGATTTAAATATAATTCCTGTTGATAAACTACTGTGGCCCATAAAGTGCTGAATGGTGATTGACTGAGTCTCTTCTTGTGTGGGGTTTTATAGATTTTAATAGGCATCTTGAATTAGTGATTGAATTGTATCTGTTACAAATTAGCAGAAGCGAATTGGAAATAATAAATGATTTCAGATGACGTAACGTCGAGCGGTGAACTGAATGAACATAGCCTCGTAACATTTTGGCCGAAGACACAACTCTTGGAAGTTTTATCGATTAAGTTATTGTAATGATCATTATGAACTAAATCCCATAAGACAGGACGGCTTTTGTAATCCTTGATAAACATCATTGTATCTTCTTCACTCATTATATTGGAGAGATAGGACATCAGCAAACTTACCTTAGAAGTCAAGTTCACTAATACCAGAGTAGTAGTAACAAACACAAAATAAACACATGATCTCACAAATTTCCAATACCACTGCCATTTCCTTCATGTGAGTAGAGAGGTGTGAGATTATTAATTGGTGTTTTTAAATTTGTTACAAAAGTGGCTAAACTAGACAAAAAGGTGACTCGAATAAAATACTGGAAATTGCTGAGAGGAAATGGCAGAAGAATTTAGGGATTTAGTTAACCAGAGAATCCCAAAAGAAGAGATAGAGGAAGTCAATAAAGAATGGGAATACCTCAAAACCATTGACAGTAGATACAGCAAAAAAAGTATGTGGGAGAACATCAGGAAAGGAAGGAAAAATTACTGACTGGTGGAATGAAAGAACAATAGCTGCAGTAAGTGTAAAAAATTAAGCATTTAGGAAGTGGTGGAAAAGTAAATCACTTGCAGACAAAAGAGGTTTTATCAGAAAAAGGAAATAATGTGACAAAATCATTAAAGATTAAAATAAAAGATCATGGGAGGACTTACAAATAAGATAAGTCATTATGTGGATGGAGGAAAAAAGAAGTTCTATAAGATGATGAGGAATAATAGAAGAACTAAGGAGCAAAAGATATGGAAGATGAAAGTGGCAGAATAATAAAGAACGAAAATGGAATTATAAGATTATGGAAGGAGCACTTTGAGGACTTTCTGAACACAGGAGCAAGTGATGAAGATGATGGAGAGGCCAGGAATGAAGGA
Organism: Stictocephala bisonia; assembly: GCA_035578905.1. NCBI lineage: Eukaryota > Metazoa > Arthropoda > Insecta > Hemiptera > Membracidae > Stictocephala > Stictocephala bisonia. The sequence goes on from JAQJVL010000008.1 coordinate 5,841,488, forward strand.
AAACTAGGGAATAGTATATTACATGGAATGAACTTAAGATGGCAGTTAAAAGTCTATATCACTGTCATAGCTTACTTATTTCAAATTAACTGTACAATCTTCTTACAGTAGTAACTAATAGCATAATAAATATTGATATAATAAGCATAAAAATATTAATAAATGTTGTACATTCTATTGTGTCAAAATCTATACCTAAGTATGTTGGGTTTGTGTGTTTGCTTGAAATAAATTAATACAAATCCTGCCATTAACTGACTGCTGGATAGATGAAAAATTATATGTCAATATGACAGGACTATTAAAATTCATAAATGACCCAGTAATAAAAGAAATGCTTTAATAAAGAAATAATTTATTTTTACAAAATATTACAATAACAATAATATGAGGGGAAATTATATCTGATTCATATTCCCATGAGAACAGTAGGCGTAGATGGCGGTACAGGAGTGTGTGACGGAGCACAGGCCTGACGAACACTCATTTCCCATGTGTCAAGTAATTGGGACACAGAAAAACGGCCAGGCAATTTGCGCACTCGGGATTCCAGTGCTGCTTGTACTGCGGCTAAAAATGAAGTTGCACTGTACTCATGAGGGGCTAGATGGCATCGTGGTGGTGAGCGAGGGTAGTCCTCTGGCACTGACAGACTCACAGGGGGCACACACGGCAGGTGACGGTCATCTAGCACACACAGTAGTTGTACACAACGGGAGCCTGCCTGCTGTGTGGGGTCCAGACTGACCTGAAAACAAAAGGGCTGGTGAAACTGACTTCTAAAAAGGTTATTAATTTGTCTTGGCAAAGGAGAGGCTTATCTCCTTTTTAACTCTAATCTGTTTCCCAGTTTGACAGTTGATTTGTGTGGGGAACTTATTTACACAAGACAAGGGGGAGAACCAGTCCCCCCTTAGTTAGCTCTAATTCAGACTAATAGTCCTGACCGCTTTGAACACTTGGCCACTGGCTCTCTTAATTAACCCTTATAGTGCCGGGAGTTGCTGAGAGCGACACGCCATGCTAATGCGAAAAATGCCAGCGTCGCTGTGAGATTGCAGTAAACATTACGTCAGTAGTCAGTGTAGCTGAGTTCATCCTTCGCACCAAAGTAGAGTATCGTTATAATGTTTGTTTGTGTTTTGTTTATCTAGTTTGTGAACAATTATTATTTTTTATCTTCTTAGAAGTTTATTACAATGAGTGACGATACATTTACTCCAGCAGAAGACAAAAGACTTTTGCTAACGTTAATAGAAAATGTAAGTCATCCTGATACATCAGTTGATAGCACTAGTAGGTTAGGCCAAAACATTGTTGATGTAGATGACGAATTCATTGCTGATATAACTTCATCTGACGAAAACTTATATTTATTCGACAGTGAGCTATATAATTATATTTTGTAATTGTTAGAACATGACAAAGGTAAATCAACAATCCCAGTTTTATTTAAGAAAAACTGCTTTACAGGTTTCAATAATTAGTCCGTATGTTGCTAGGTAACCAAAATACAGCACTTTAGTTATATTTTTATAAAATGAAAATTTTTTAAGTATGGTTATTGAAATCATCTGTCTTTGTTCAGTTTGAAATTCTCTATAAAATGGTAACGAGTGTGGGGGACGGGGTGGATAGGTCGGAAAATTGTTTCAACTAAGCTGAGGCAGTGGTAAAAAAATACGATTATTGGACCCCTATTCCCCGCACAATTCGGAAGCGTGTGAGTTGGTCGAAACGTCGGCCCCGTGAGTGCTATTCGTCGGATTCCCTATTGATCACAACCAGCTTTGATCAGTTCTAAATCTATTAATTGAAAAAAGGATAATTTAATTATGAAGTGTTCAAATTAATTGGTTGGCTGCGATCCCCTCGTGCCCTCTAATTATGTACTTCCTACATTTAAGATTTGGGTAATTTCTACATTATGGTCCTACTCCCACCCTTCCTGCTTGCTTAGCCTAAACGAGACATATTTTAAGACGGGCCAAAAACTTAAACTACAACTAAGGTACTCATCCGATCCGGTTCCTGGGATGCGGTGCGGCGTGACGTTCCTCCTGGCGACGCTCGAACGACAACTACAACGTCACGACCCTCTCACGTTAACCCCCCTCCCCGACTTCCGCGCATGTGCGAGCGATAGTTCATCTTGCTGCCGTGTGGCTGCCACCACAATCTCCCCCCCCCTTTATTTTATTTTTGTTTTTTTTAGTGGTGGGGTGTAAGGAAGGTGTAGGATTCATCAGCTTAGGAGTGGTTCAAATCTCCTAGGTGTGCAACATGGGCGAGTCGATCAGTTCACAGCCCCTTGAGCCGGGAGGTCGCTGGCTCAAGAGCTGAGCACGGCGCTTCATATTCGAAGTCGCCGCGAATATGTCGCGAGGTGAATTTAAAAGAATTTATGAATGTTATCCAACGAGCTATTTTACCTACTTGACGGGGGTGGTTCAGAATCCATGAAAGGGCGGAACAGTCAGTCTGGAGGACAAACTCCCTATGTTCGAGATATTGTTGGAACTTGGTCAGTCCAAACACTACAGCTAGACATTCGAGCTCCATGGTTGGTTTGTTGAGCTCGTGCTTATTAAGCGGCCTCGAGGCAAACGCTACGGCAAGAGATAGTCGTAGTCCTGTGCTAGCTGCGCGCCTAGTCCTGTCCCTGAACCGTCTGTTTGGAGAACTAAAGGTCGATTGAAATCGGGTAAACGGAGAATGGGATACGATGTTAGAATTAACTTTAACTTTTGGAAAGCTTGCTCCTGTTCAGTGCCCCAACGGAAGGGGACGTTCTTGCGCTTGAGATAATTTAAGGGTGCTGTTAATTGAGGAAATTGGGTATAAATTTTGCGTAATACGCCATCATATCCAAGGCTCGTGAGACTTGTTTGGTGTTCCTTGGCGTGGGGAGGTTAAGCAACGGCTTAATTTTATCTTGATCAAATGTCACAGAGCCATTTCTAAATATATGCCCCAAAAACTCAATTTGATTGGAAGCTACTGTCATTTTCCCGGGGTTAATAGTTAGTCCAGCTTTCTGGATACGCTTAAGGACCTCTCTCAGTGCGATAAATGCTCAATAATTGAACCATTGGATCAAACAACAAGGTCGTCGAACAAATTTAATACGTATTTGTATTTAATGTCACCAAATATTTTATCAATGAGTCTGGTCAAAACTTGAGAACCCGTTGAGATGCCGAATGGCAGAACCTGAAATTCGAATTGGCCAAAGGGGACTACGAATGCTGTATATTTTTTCCTTCTTTCTGTGAGTGGTATTTGAAGATATGCGCTATTTAAGTCCAGCAAGGTGTACCACTTGGCTTGGCCCAAGTACTGAAATGCGGACTTGACCGTTGGCATGGGAGTTGATTCGAGCTCAATTGAATTGTTCAATTGCTTGTAATTGACAACAAATCGGGTTTTGTTACCCTTCTTGGGTACAAGGAAACCGGGGCAGCTGTATTCAGATGATGATTCTCTGATCACGCTTTTATCCAGTAATTCGGATATGTACTCCCTGAGGGCGTGCAACTTAGGTGGAGCGAACTGGTACGGTCTGGACCTAACTGTCTGACCTAACTTGTCAGTTTTCAATTTAATATCGTAGTTGATTAGATGTGTTCGACCTAATTTAGGTGTTACTGTGTCGGGGAACTGCCAAATCAAATTGTCAATCTGGGCCACTTGAGTTGGTGATAAGTTGTCGCCAATGGCGTAAATGGAATTTTGTTGGGTTTCATCGGGTTCGTAAGGCTTAATCGCCATAATCAAATTCGATCCGTATGGGAAGGTGACGCATTTCTGCCATGTCAATTACTGCTCTGGATTTTTTAAAAAAATTTGCTCCTAAAACTATTGATGTGGGTAATTTTGGCGCAATGAAGAATTTTTAAGTCCAGGAGAAGTGGGCGATTTTGAAATGTACTTCTGCCGATTGTTTAAAATTTATTTTATTTCCGGACGCTGATAATGCACATTCATTGGTGGGTGTTAATGATTTGACAGATGTTTTATTAATTTTTAATTTGTTGAAAAATTCTTGGGAACACAGACAGATAGTCGAGCCGGTGTCAATAAGCGCATCTACCTCCTCTTCGCCGAATTTGACGGGTATCGTAACAAATTGCTACTTTCGGAACTTTAGTTGTGTACCGGGTCGTTTTGACCGGTACATATTTTGTTGTGTTCGTCGTGGTCTGCCGGGCTGCCTGAAACCGCTCGTGCCCTGCAATTTGCTTACGTTGGTGGCCGTTGGCTCGGACTCGTTCGTTCCTTGTTCCAGCTCTCGTCTGTCAGGTTAACCGTCATTCGACTTGTTCTCCGCCTCTAGTCAAGACATGTTTGTGGGCTAGAGACTCAAAACTCCAGGGTCCTTGAGTGGGACGTTTTGACCCTCAGCCTGTCGTCCGGGCGGAGTTCCACCATCTCTACTGCAAGCCTGGCCTGGGGACCATGTGATTGAGCGAGCTTTGCCCCTCACTGCCCTCTCTACTTCTCTGGGTTATATTCTTCAGTTCTCAGGTCAGTGCGTTCCATTTTTTTCCCGGCGGCTGAGCTGGGGTTTTGATGTTGGTGTATGATTAAAAAAAATAATAAATAAATAAAACAAAAAAAAGAAGTGAAATACAAAAAAGAAGAAAAAGAATTTGCGGAACTATCTAATGAGGCCTAGGCCTAAGAACTACCCAGAAACATTTTCCGGAACAGCCATGGAGCATATATACATATTTATATTTTTCCTTATTTCTTTTTAATGTTGCTATTTCTTGTTATTAATCTTAAATTAGTTTATTAATTTGTTTTATTCTTTCAATTTTATTCTTTCTAGTTAGGCACCTTTGTTAAAGTTTTTTTTTTTTTTAACTATTTTGATTCCGTAATAATGTTGTATGCCTAAGATTTTTTTATACTGTTTCCAGTAAGGGATTGTTCATATTGTTAGGCCTAGTAGTTAAGTTTGTTTAAGTGTTATTTATTCTGTTAGTTGTAGTATGTTTTGAAGTGAATATTTACTAGAACGGTACTGTATTATATTTTTTTTAACTTGTGTAATTTTTTAATTTTTTTCACCAAAAGGGGATTATTGTACTTCTACTTTACTTTCATTCGGAGCTGCCCAGGGATTCCGGCTTACTCCCTGGCCTCGGTGGAATCATGGGATGTGGGCTAAATTGTCGGGTTAATTGAAGTTGTCTAATTTTTCTAAATTGTCACTTTTAAGTGGTTCTTAAATTTTCTTTTGAGTCTCTAGTTTGCTGCAGATAGGCCATGTACTTTGTAATTGTTAATTTTTGGTATGTATAGCGTTTGTTGTTTTTGTAGCATTTGTTATTCTCTTGTTAATTTTATTGTTTCTTGTAGTTGGTTTAAATGTTATTCTTGATATTGTGGCCATCTGCCGGGTTTTCTGATTTAATAAAATTTTTCCTTGAAAATGAATTAGTTTTGCTCAGCTGCCGAGTTTTAATTTGACCCTCCAACTGCCACCCGTGATCCCATCGCTTGACTGATTTTGAGCCATCCCCCAGTTGGCACGACTTCCAGTTTTGGAGGGGGATGGGTCTCAGTTGCCAATTTATTCGGTGTTCGGGTAGTTTCAAATTTGGTTTTAATGGTAGCGCCTATTAGGCTACGAGGGCGCGTGGCGCTTGTTGGCGACCTCGATTGCTGTTTAAACGGTTGTAGTTGTTCTGAGTGACGTTGCTCCTAGGAGCGGCAGGTCGTTGTTGGTAGTAATTCTGGCTAGGGCCTGTCGACCGCGTTGCTTGAAATTGGACGCCTGTAGGTCGTCTGGACCAATACACATTATTACGCTGTGACTGAAACGGAAACCTAGGCCGGTTATATGATTGATTAGAGGCTGTGTTAGGTCTTGCATGACTTGTTGGATACGTTCGAGGACTCCCTTGATACGGCTGAGTTTGATTGGTTTGGATCAATTCGGTTTGCCTAATTACTTCCATACGTGGAATCAAGGACAATAGATAAGAAATTTGAACCGGGGCTGGAAAGCCCGTGAGTCTGGCTCTAGTGGATGGGTTGATCCCAGTTAATATTATTTCCAAAATGTCGTAGTTGTCAGGTAACAAAATGTCCGCCGCCTCTCTAATCTCCATAATGAAATCTGCTAATGACTCTGAGGGACGCTGTACGCGGTAAACAGATTGATTCAGTAGTTGTTGTTTAGCCCTGACGGATAAAAATGTGCTGACAAGAGTGTCGATCAAATGAGGCACAGGAGCGTCATTAAGTATGGCCTCGGCCCACATTGCCCTCATCTGGCCGGCTGTTTTGGGCAGCAATGCTATTAACAGCTGTTTGTTACTAGCTAGGTCCAACTGGATCACTCGTCGGATGGCCTTAAGGAATTCGAGAAGTGAGAGTACATCAACGCCGTTACAACTGGGCCCAGATGTGACCAAATCCCTCACGACTGTTGGCAGTGTGGGAGTGCGCTGAGCGGTCTCGTGACCTGCGAGGCCGTTGACGATCTGGTTGCCGACTGCTTGCGCTGTGGCCTGGGCCACGTCCAGCCACTGTTCGTACTGTCCATACAGTGGTAAATTATTCGAGTTTTGTCCACCGTTGATTGGAATAATTTACTTTAAACCGTTAAATAGGGGAGAAATAATATTGTTCAAATTAGTTAGTTTGAAATTCAAATGACTGCTACTCTGAAAATGATAAACCTTTCGAAGTCCGGTTTGTGGAAGTTAATTTCTCTTGAACGCTGTTATCAGGACTGTTACTTAGGAACAACCGTTTATTAACAGCCAGGCAACGAAGGGACCTACAGTTTTGCATGGAATCCGAACCACGTAGTATTGATCTGATTTTCAGCTAATGACAATCCTGATACTCAGTTATCTTCCCTACTCAACACCCAGACACTAACACCCAACACAGACTTCTCAAGTAGTGTCCACGCCGGTAGCAAACACTGAACGGACGCCATGTCGGTATGAAGAGGACCCAGCATATTAATAGAACCGATCGCCTACAATCTACACAGCACTTTGTCCCCAAGTAGCTTTGTCACAACACTGCGACAGTAGTGCCGACATTTAATATTCACCACCCCACCCTCCCAAACACTTAGTATGGCAAGGCCGACCCGCTCAAATACACGTAGTGAGGCGTTGTTTCGCATCTGATTGCATGACTACCGGCGCAGTAGCCACTACGGGCGTAGTCGGCAAGACGCCTACTGTAGTTCTAATAAACTCCTTAAGAAGAACTCTATTGGCCTCCAAGGTGGACATTGGGGTCAAACCCCATTTATTACATTGGGCAATCGCCTGGGCGGCATTTAGCTCATTAATCCAGGAAGTACCCAGGGGTCGCTGTTCCCATTCAAATACTGGCTTTTCGGCCATCCTAATTGGCTTCTTTATAAACAAGAAAAATATATAAATACTGTGTCGCCGGGAAATAAGAAATTCACTAATTTACTCAATTTATACAGTGGGGGGAGGGGGGGGAACTGAACCACAAGAGATAGCTCAACTCGAAACCCTAAATTATTTCAATACGAAAATGAATCTTTTTTCCTCTAGATTTATTAATTCATTGGATACAAATTGATTTATTTTATTTTTTTTTTTTATTTTTTGGTGAGTCCTCTTCGTTAGTGTGTTGGTGCCATTACTAAGTTGTCCTCAATGAGGTTTACTAAGGCATGGTTTCCTCTATCATTCAAATGTATTCCATCTGGTCTATGGTTTCCATGATATACTATGTGAAAAACTCTTGTTGGTTTATTGGATGTGTTAAAATAACGGCTGTGTTGGGGTTGGACAAGGTGTGTAAAAAGGTGTTGAATTTAATCAGTTTACTCAAAATATTTGGTTCGGTTTGAGCTCTTGGAAAAATAGGCAAGCCTAAAATTAGTAAATGAATCGCCGAATACTGTTTTCTAATTAGTCTCAATAATGAAATGTACTGATTTTTAATGTATGAAAATGGCAGACTGGAGAATATGTCGTTGGTTCCTAACCAAACAATCAAGGATTGTTGTGGGTGTAGCAAATGATTATTTCTTTTTAATATCCTTTTGGTACTGTGAATGGTGGCCCCTGAAATAGCCACTCTGAAATCAATATTAATAATGTGTTGATTTCTTTGTGTGTAAGATTGTAAACGTTTGGTGTGTAAGTCGCCAATAATTTGAATACGGATGTTGTTATCCATTTTATGAATAAAATAATTCCGTAGGGTAGGGGAGAGAATTACAAAGTAAAAGTGAGTTCTGATAATTTGTAGTTGGCCGTAAATAATGTCTAGACCCTAGCGGCCTATTTGTGGAATTGGATACGGCGAGTTGGCTTGGAGTGGCAAAAACCGGTTTCTAGAATGTGTATCGATCGATAGCATTAATGAAATAGCGCTGAACTATTAATAACTTGTTGGGGTGACATTTAATACTAGCTGAAAAGAAATTAATGCTAACTCTATATGTAATACAAACTGAAAAGAAATTATATTAAGTAAATAACTGCCTCACCACTCAGGTTACTTAGAGATTTCCCAAGTGAATTTTTATTCTGTCTTATTAAATCCTGGGAGACCGAAATAGTTAAGTTTTTTTTATTTTTTTTACATTTTTTCTCTTTTTTACAATTTTTTTTATATATTTATTTTTGAAAAGAGGATTATTTACCATTAAAATTTGCTTGGAAAATTACTAGCGTGAAATCTCATTGTGACTCAGATGTAACCCAAGCTTCGAGAGTAATTACCGCAATATTCTTTTTACATGACTTAACCCTTTTAGTGCCGTGACCTTGAACTATGCTGAAAAGTGCCAAGCAATTCTGAGCAAAAAGTAAGGGTTTACAAAAAAAATCATATTAAATTTATTTTTGGTCATAAACCTTTGAAATAAGTTTTGTTTTATTTTATGATTATTATTGCACCTTTTGATTGTAAATTTTTTAAAAATATTGTCTTCCAAGTATTTATAAACTAAAAAAAAATATAAAAGATAAAAATAAAAATAAAAAATTTGACTTTGAGTCCATAAATGTATATTTCAGTATTTTTTTTAATTTTTTCCAGTAATACTGTCTTATAGTGCATCTAAAACTGAACAAAACCAGTATAACAAATATTACTTTCATGCAAACAATTCCCAATATTTTGCAAAATAAAAATATTTTACAATACGATAATTTACGGCAAAAACATATGTTATGAAAAAAATGTATTCTCTGTATTCTTATAAAAAAACAAAGTTATAAGAAGTAAATTACTATATTAGGAGCCTATTATATACCTAAAATATGTTGTAACCATAGTAATCATAAAGAATAATATAGAACATAAATCATTACATACCTTATTGATTGTTCAATTCAGATATTCATAGTGAAAAATCAGGTCTCCTTACTGAAGCATTGAAAATTGTTTTTTTACACTAATCATCAAAGTTTACTTTATTTCTATCCATTTTACAATAAAAATGATTAAAACTTTGATTTGAAAACACACGCAAACACCGCTCAGCACAATGTAAACAACTAGCGCAACTTTGTAAACTAATGAAACATTGATATATCGAAGAGTTCATCGAAACATCGATCGAAACAAGTACTTCTACGCCTTTAGAAGCTGTCTGCATCGTTACTAGCCAGTTAATAGAGTAAGGTAGTATTATAATAAATTAAATACGGATCGACACGCTCCGTGTCGACGGCATTTTTAGCACAGAAATGCATCGACACGGAGCGTGTCGTTCGGCACTAAAAGGGTTAAGACAAAGTGTAATTAAAATAAATTTCTGCAAATAAATCAGTAAATTCTATGGTTGTGTAATAAATGATTGAAATATCTAGTCTGTCTAAGCATAATTAATCAAAATTAAACTATTCGCAAATACTTGAACATGTCTTGCTTGAATGCAGAAGGCTATCTATAAGATCACTCATATTAATTAATTAGCTTTTTCCCTTTAACATTTTCTAGTTAGCTAAATAAAGATTAACTAAATGTTTTGATAAACATCTGGAATTTATTCTGCTAGATTATAATTATGATATCTGAAAACATTTTTGTTTAAATTAAATACATGGGCACGAGGTTGGAAGGTGTGACACTAAATGCACTCACGCGTCAGTGAAAAATAAAAAAATTCAAATTTATCATTGCCAATTTATTTTATTTTTTTAAATTGACCAACCAGAAAACATTTTATTAAAATTGACGATGATGAAATCACCGGATACACGTGGTCGCAGCCTATAGACAGGTTTGAGAACGCACGATATCGGCCTGTTTGAACCACTGATCCGTACTTCCGGATTCACATGGTCATTTATTTCATTATTTGTTAAAAAGAAAATTGGAATTTATTTATTGCAAAACAAAATTATTAAAGTTGGGTAATATTAAAGTTCATAACGGTAATGTGAAGCTGAGAAGGTGAAAGTTATGCTTGCCGGACGGCCGACATGTTCGTGAACGGACGTGTCGTGACCGACATGTAATGTAATGTCGCTCACTGTATGTAAATGGACTGTTTTAATTTGAAAACAAATATTTGTATTAAACAAAACTGATAGCTCTGCTACCAATTTGAACCACGCTCTGCTACCAATTTGGACCACGCTCTGCTACCAATTTGTGGGGGACGGGGTGGATAGGTCGGAAAATTGTTTCAATTAAGCTGAGGCCGTGGTAAAAAAATATGATTATTGGACCCCTGTTCCCCGCACAATTCGGAAGCGTGTGGGTTGGTCGAAACGTCGGCCGCGTGAGTGCTATTCGTCGGATTCCCTATTAATCACAACTAGTTTTGATCAGCTCTAAATCTATTAATTGAAAAAAGGATAATTTAATTATGAAGTGTTCAAATTAATTGGTTGGCTGCAATCCCCTCGTGCCCTCTAATTATGTACTTCCTACATTTAAGATTTGGGTAATTGAGTTCTTCATTATGGTCCTACTCCCCCCTTCCTGCTTGCTTAGCCTAAACGAGACATATTTTAAGACTCGGGCCAAAAACTTAAACTACAACTAAGGTACTCATCCGATCTGGTTCCTGGGATGCGGTGCGGCGTGACGTCCCTCCTGGCGACGCTCGAACGACAACTCCAACGGCACGACCCCCTCACGTCAACCCCCCTCCCCCGACTTCCGCGCATGCGCGAGCGATAGTTCATCTTGCTGCCGCCACACGAGAAAAATTCAAAAAATTTTGTAAATATGTTATGCACCTTTAAATTAGAAAAAACTAAAAAAATTTAGGTACCATATATTTTGTTTTAACTGCAAGTTTTTTTATTAGGAAGGTAAACTATATTTTATTAGAAAGAACGCTTCTTTTCCTTCAGTTAAAAATAAGATTTATATTAATATGACAAAAAACATAGATGCTGCATAAGCTTGTTTGAAACCTTGCAATTTCACCAAAAATGACCTGGCATTTTTCACATAGAAAATGTGAAATTGTCCTGGCACCAAAAGGGCTAAGAAAGTACATTTTACTAGAAAAATAAAACTGACCCTAGGCTGCAATGAACAGTCAACACTATTAAAATATGCATTTGAATTACAATGCAACTTAATCTTGGATTTATTTGTTTAACACTAGTTTTCTAATTACGTGCATGAGTGAACATTAATTTATTCTAAATGTTCATGTTACTTTACAACATGGAAATCAGATACATGCCTACAACAGTAAACTTGGCTTACGAGTTACGTCACAGTCCATTTATAAAGTAATTATTGTTAAAGTATTCACTTTTCAACGACTGCCAAGAATGGTTGTTTAAAGGTACACACAATAATGAAGTTTATAGGACAAAACTCTAACGATGGTGAAAGGTTTTCCAAGAATTGTGTTACAACAGTTAACCAATTTGTAAAGATAAATGATAATTTAAAATAGTATACAAGTAAGTTAAGTATAAAAATTAAATTGTTTTATTGATTCAGAGTATTTGGATAAAAATAATGTTAGTTAAATAGAAACATATACAAATTTATATATTTATATGAATCAGCACTCATTGAAAATTAAAATATAGTACTTAATTGAAAAAATGTTCAAGGCAACCAGTTAACATAATATTGCAATAAGGTGTCCTTAAATCTAGTTTCATCATAAACATTGAAAATAACTTAATTCTTAACTTGCTGTTCAGCAATAGAAATATAGCAATTGTTTTACAAAACCAATTATTTTTTACTATGACAAACTATTAGATACATTCATCAACTCTAAACTAGTGACATTTTCTTCAAAAGAAAAAAGTAATAGATCTTAAGACAGTTTATGTTATTTTAGTAATTCCTTATATTTTTCTGAATTTTCCAGAGGTATCACAATTTTCTAAAATTTTTTTCCCCGGGCTGCTGGTTTTTCCCGAACATTGTCTTAATTGTCTCAACAACAGCCGTACACCAAGATCAGCCTGACTAAACATATTTATTGACATATTCTCTGACGTCATAATATCTTATCAATGTTATCTTTGAAGACAAAAATTAACAACACTTTCTTTAATTGTAGAAAAACCAAATTTGCAGTTTCCATTTCAACTGTAAAATGCCAATTCCAACCATGTAAAAATTGTTTATCCACTTTCCTCAGATTTTCATAAGATTGTAACAGTACTTTACTTGAAATGAACAAAGTGTCGAGCACAATTTTACACACCAACTAACCTTGAATCTTTGATCTAATCTAGCAATCTCCCCTTGAAGCACCTCAGGAATATCATCCACTGGCTCTTCCACTTTCTTCTTCTTCAGTGGCGGAGGTAACATTCTGTGAAACATCAGTTAAATTTTTTTAATAGTAGGCTTTAATGGCTAGTGCTGTTACTACTGAACATGCAGCTATGGTGCTTCTGTAAATAATACCCTCATACTGTCAATGCTGCAAGATTATGATTAAATTAATTTAATGATTGTAGCTTAGAAAATATATTGCTGTTTATTGGTAGCTTTCATGTGAACATTTTTTTAAAATATATATTTCTTTAAATAATATACCAGAAACTGCACCAAGTGGAATTCGAAGCAGTTTTGTAGAATATAAAAAAACCTATCAAGATTGGACTCTGAATTAGTCCAAATAAAATAATGTTGTATATGAAAGCAGTGTTACAGGAAGATTCAGATGAATTGCTTCAGACGGAAAGTTTCTATAATTTATCTCTAGCCTTAAGAACCTTTGATTGGTTAGTAATTTATGGTGGGGGTAAGCCTGGGTGCGCTAAATAATAAAAGGGTTGGGTGTTTGGAAGGTATGATAGAGAATTGTTGAACAGTGGTTAGACAATGATCATAAGGGATAGGATGTAGCATCTGCATACAAAGTTGGAAAGTTGGTACTTGAAGTGGAAGGTTGGATTATATGGAAGACTGAGGAAGTGATTTGGATTGTGATGTAGAAAGGGAGCTACATGCCAGAGGGAAAAAGCAGAAATTACAACATTTTACAATTACATAATATATTGATGTACTTTGTTCTGAGACAGGGTCAAAAGAATATTGACGTTTCTTCGTTAAACTTAAAATCAGTTATTTCTTTCCGACTTAAATTGTTTTCTATTTTTTCAGTGATGCCATAAAAATACCTTCTGTTGCCTAACCGATTTAGGTGTAGATCATGTCTAGTATGTTGACTACTAGTAAAGTTTACATATTTTGATAAAACTATATTGGACTGGCCATTAGCTAAATTATATAATTTTAAGTTAATTTTTCTATTTATTTCTATAATATCTTTGTTAATATAGGATTATCAAACCCTTATTGAAGGAGAATAACTTTGAACATTTTTATTTGTCTTCAATTTCATTCAACTTTATTTGCTCTGCAGTCTGTGTAACTGGTTGAATTAAAACTTCTCCTCCATCTATGGATCGGATTACAATGTTAGTTCTCCCATGATTATACCTCAAGTCTCTTGCTATCTTCCACCACTGCACTTAGTTTTGCATTTGGTCTAAACACAGATTGTACTATAAATTAATTTCCAAGACTTTGGCAACAGTGTTGAGCAATTCCCTGCCATGACTATCTGCTAACCAAAATAGTGTATGACTTTTATTTTTTAATTTGCATTTTTTTCCTGTCTGTGTTGTATCTTTGGCACTTACATATGCATGTTTCTGTGATTAATTATGGATGGACATTTTTGTGGTTTCATTACTTTCAGATTAGATTTCATCTTTTTCAACATCTGAGAGTACCTGAAAATTATTCAAAGCCATTATATTTTTTTCTGATTAGGGTTGCTTAGATTACTTACACTTTTTTCTTCACTTTAGACCAGTCCTCCATTCTGTAAGTTCTTGTGGTGTTTCCTCTAAAAGTTTAATTTTTGTCAATCTATTGTTCCATTAGTGATTGTAGCACTTCATATCTAATGTTTGTTATATTATTTAATATATAGGCAACAATTACACGTTTTAGCTCTACACATGATGCTGAAACCCAACAAACAAACCACTTCAAATTATTGCATGGATCATAATTTTAAAAGTAAATACTTGCTTTATATCAGAACCAAATAGAGCCTCAAGACAGGGTCCAAAGGTGCGCTGGAGTGTGTGATTAATTACTGAACTCTGAATGTGCGTTTGTAAGGCTTCCAGGAGGGGGTGCTGCTCTCTTAATGGTGGTCCTGATCCATCACCCTGTCCAAAAATTTATATATTACAGTTATTGAATAATTTAAATGGCCAAATGAAAACAACAAAAATTTAAGATTAACAAGATGAAAAATTATCAATAGATTTAATCTTTATTTTGGTCTCAGTTGATTCTGTGGTATTGCAAAAATGAGAGTATATTTAGTTTTCATTTGTCTAATTTACACAAATATCTCAAGTTAAATAACCTGATGACAAGGATGATTTTATTTCTGATGTAGGCCTATCATTCTAGAATAACAAATTTACCATTAGTACGATCTTATTTATATTGAATCTTAAAATACCACAGACGTTATATTTCTATTAAAAATTATAGTTAAAAGGAAGTATAATATCAATTAATTTAAATATTTCTGGTAAGAAGTAAGTAATGTAAATACTGGAGGTATGTTGTATCAAGCTGATAAGGCTATAGGTTCAGTCCCATGATGAAAGAACTTAGGGGAGTCTAACGTGCGATGTTTACAGGCCCAAGACATTGATCATGATCTTTAATGGGAAAAGATGTGTTTACTGCTGTTATTTTCCTATATATATACTAGGGGTGTGCAAGTAGCTCGAAATTCAAGTTTTTTTCTAGTTTTTAAAAAACTCGAACTCGACTCGAGATTTAAAAAACTCACAAAAATCGAGTTGAGTTTTGCTATATCTTTGAGGTAAAATGCCATAATCAAGACAAAAGTCCCATTTCTATAATAAATTATAAAGATAAGCATTTTTTTAGGCAACTGTATTTAAAATATGATCATAATATTGATTCCTAACCGGAGATGTTCTCGCGATGTATTCAGATTCGTGTTTCACACACACAAGTCTCAATCGTACGGCCATGGCAATTACAGTGAAAAGTATTCCCGTTATTTATAAAGAAGGTACATCCAAATAAGCTGTTCTAAATAGCCTTCACTAGTTATTCATACAAAACGTGATAACTGATCAAAAAGAATCAGTTATTGAACCGTTTCAAAACTTCGTTACATAACTTTTAACAACATTAAATTAAATTAACAGTTGCATTTAATTCAGGTTCATCCTTTGTAAGTTCATGACTAAAACTATTCTAAGACTGACAATTTCGGACAGATTTAATTAAATCATGTTCAATCTGTAACAGAATCTACACATGGAACGTAAACTAATGAAATTGAAAAGCTATAATAATTTGAGATAGAATGCCAGGAGCAGTTTCATTCAGGCACCGTTAATAATAAAATAATTAAATAACGATTAATGTAGCTACTACCAGTACATTGCCGACTGGATGAGTCCCAAAATAAAATGTACTGTTAGCTGTGGATTCAATTTGTTATCCATTTTGTTTTGAGTTTTTGTTGACGTTTACACTAGAAATGGGAATTACAGTTATTTTTTCGATAACCTGTTACGTAATTCTATTATGTTCCGGTGACGTGTTATAATAATCTGTTATTTTTGTAATCTGTTACTCTCAACGTGTTGACGTTCCAGACAGTTATTCTGTTTCTGTTATGGCCTGACGTTACTTAACAGCTCGAAGCCTTGTTATGGCTGGTCTAGATAACGTTCCAAGTTACCAAAGTTTATGAAGTTGAAGTAATGCTGCATGTTACATTACGATAATACGTTACGGTCATTGCAGCTTTGCTCGACATTACAGAGTTACCGCTCAAAGTTTGTTCTGTTATCGATAATTTAACTGTAACATGCAAGAGTCTTAAATTTCCTTCATAGTTAGTGATAGGATTACCTGTTCTTTAAAGTGAATAGTGATAACTGTTCCTGCTCACTTGTAAGACCTGTGATTTCAAACAGTGATTCCACTCTTTTCGCTCCAACCGTGATTTGAACTTCAAACCACTTAGACCTACGGCCTACTACACAGATTGGGACTCTTCGAGGTTATGTATTTGAGGTGATCCAAACTTTATTAATTATTAATTATTAAGTAAATAGTGTTAGATTGTGTTGCTTACTTATTTTCAGTGTTTTCATTTTTGAAAATTAAGGGTTAAATACTCGACTCGAAAAAAACTTGAACTCAAAATTATTTCTAAAAACTCGACTCGACTCCTAAAATTGCTACTCGCACACCCTTAATGTATACCTTACTTTGTGTGAAGTTTTAAGCAAACTGAATCCATATCCAACCCATAAAAAAGTGAGAATGTAAGTGAATTGACAAGTTTGTGTTCAAGATAACAAAAAAATTACACAGCTGATTGGTGAGTTAAGATATATTTGCATTAAAAGTGTTAATCACTCACAGTATCTAGTGGAAGGTATAGTTAAATTAATATTGACCACAAGATATGTGTCTGCAATCTTCTCTTTATTAGTATTTTGAGATTTATATATTTTACAACTGACATTTTCAAAATTTTTATTTTATAGTAAACATATTTTTTATACTGATGAAAATTATTACTTTTTAGTTCAATTCAATTAAAAAAATCTATTTCCAGACTCCCATTCAGGAGGTACAACCTTAAGAATTAAATAATGTCCACATAGTGATTTATGAAACAGTCATTACTTTATATAGTTATCAAAATATTCATCCATTTATGAAATTAATTACTTCCATATTTAGCAATTGGCAGAGTTTAATTAAATTCAATTCTTTAATTCAATTCTTTACTTACGAGGCGTGTTTTTAAAGTAAGTACCGTTTTGGAATCCTGCCTCTGTAGTGCTGCATTCGGCGTCCAGCGCATGCGTGCTAGATACTATTATCTTTTGGCAAGCCACAGCCGCCGTTACGGACCCATTTGACTGTATTTAAGGTCGCTTATGACTGTTTAAAATTCCTCCTCTGATTAAAAATGCTGCCAACTGTAAAGTACATGTTGTGATAAGTTTTCATAACAATAAAGACATGAAAGCAGCTGACATTCATTGAGAGATCTGTGAAGTTTACTGAGAAAACAGAATGAGTGATGGGATGGTATGGAAATGGGTGAGAGCTTTTATGGTTGTACGAATGTGCATGATGATGAACAAAGTCGGAAACCTTCACTCATTACTGATGACTTGGTGCAAAATGTTGATGAAAAGTCAGAGAAAATAGACGCTTTACAACTGCATCATTATGTAGTGTATCTTCAAGTGTCAAGAAGTGCGATTATTGAAATTGTGACAGACTTTCAAGTACCGAAAGTTATGCTTACGGTAGGTTTCCAAAATGCTGACGGAGAATCACAAAAACAAACGTTTGATGAGAATCACACAAAAAATGTTTAACCAGTTCCCTCACATTCGTAGAACATTAGAATTGTGATGGTTACAATTTTTTAAACCAAATTAATTGTCACTGTGACATACTCACGATGAGTGCTAGCTGCTTCCACACCCTTCGCGTTATGAAAACGTACACAGCGCAAATTCACAGTCAGCAGCATTTTTAACCGGAGAAGGAATTTTAAACATTCATAAATGACCTTAAATACAGTTGATTGGATTCATGACAGTGGCTGTGGCTTGCCAATAGATAGTAGTACCCGGCACACAAGTGCTGAACGCTGACCGCAGCGCTAAAGTGGCGGGATTCCAAAACGGTACTTACTTTAAAACACGCCTTGTACATTTAGAGTGTTCTGCAACACTAAATCTTACATTTCACAAATAGTAAATGTTCTTTTTCTAATAATAATTGTGTGAAGATCTGAAAGAAGACAGGAATGCTGATGCTTGATATTTGCTGATTACTATAATTAGATAGAAAAAATGAATAGCTGAGTAATAATGAATTTTACAAGCAATTAATTACACTAATTACATTCTGAATAAAAAAAATCAAAATATACTTGGGGTCGGTAATATATTACACACTAGTGATATGAAACATAAATAATAAATTTAATTTTGTTTGTCTGATAAAAGTGAAAACACTCACACACCCTTTTCAGATCTAATTTCTCCAGCACAACTTCACACTTAAGTAGAGTCTCTAGGGGCATCCGTTTGCCTGGAGTGGACAGGATCTCCAGAAGCTTCTTCATCTTGCTCAACTTTTCTAGATCTGAGAACATTTTCATAAATAAACTTTAAAATTTAGTGTAAGAGAGGGCTATGTAGAGGCCTAACTTCACCCCAATAGACATTTTTAATTTCATTTTTTAATAATAATAGCCAAGTTGGAAACAAATCTAATCAGCAGATGTTGCTGATATCACCAACTGTGTGAACTTCTGTGATGGACTGAAGATAAGACCTGCGGCTTTAAAAACTCTTCATGAGTGATAATTTTTTTTTTACCCTTTGTGTGTGTTTGAACTTTCAAAGGACTTACCAAAGAAATTTTTAAAAAGGTAAGCCTAAAGAAATGTTTTAAAAGGGGCCTGTTTTATTGTTCTAAACAAAACCTAAATAATTCAGGCACTTGTCCAACTGTAAAAAACCAACATTGCGAATGTTAGTTATAGGCCTCTAGGCTAGATTTTTTTTTTTTTTTTATGAAATGAAAGCAGCTCACATTTTGAAAACTGGAGGCAAAAACAGTATACCAGAAGAAGAGGCCAATAGTACTATAGTAACTTAGGATGTGTGTTTTTTTAAATGACTGAGTGGTAGCTGCCACTAAAGTGATTGATGTTCAACTTATTAGGGTCATGAAAGCTATAAGAGGCACTCTCGTGATAACTTCACTTCCTTGGCTCCCGGTGCTGTGGTGCAAAAAGGAAATATTTACTAGTTATTTACTTCTTTCTAATCATTTACCATTATATGTGAGGCGGAAACTGAAAAGGGACCTCTTATCGGCAATTATTGATTTTGAGTTATTGGTATTTTTAAATTAAGCATAAAATTATGAACAAGTTGGTGTAAATTTCACATCTCTAAGATTTAAAAAAAATAAAATAAACGTTTAAAGTTTCACGAATTGTAATCGACATCTTGAGAAAAACTGGTTTTAAAACTTTAAACTCACAAAGAACCCACATTTTTCTTTTATCCTTCACAAAGAACCCACAAAGCTAAACACTTCCTTTTTCCGAATAACAGTCGTAGTTGTTTAAAACACCGGCAGAATTCATTAAAATCTTGTTTTAAAAAGTAATATAACACAAAACTAAAAATTTGATAATGGAGATCTTGTCGGCCCAATGTTATTTTCCATAACAACAAGAGGTCACTTTTATAAGACAGGACATTAGTTGCTTTTAAAGACGTTTTTATCTAGTCTAAACTATTTTAAATGGAACTTTTCAATATCAAATAAAACTGCAAGTCGATCTACTTGAGTATAATTCTAAAAGTGATGCAGTCACAGCTGACTGGTAGTGAAACATTTGTTTCAAATGCTGCCAATACTGTTTTAGAAAAGGTACCTTTGTTGCAATGATTTTAAACACATAAGAAACTGTCCTGCATTTAGGCAACATTTGCCACAGTTCTCTAAACCGACGCTAGAACTCAGGCGAGGCTAGGTTTTAAAGTAATGTTTTATTTCTAATGTTTTTTTGAAAAGGGACCTCTTGTCAGGTCTATTTTATTTTGCCATAACGACAAGAGGTCCCTTTTCTCAGGCCAAACATTGACATCTAAATAAATTTTATGCTATGTTTTAATCTTCGACTCTACTTTATAACTGATACAGGCCTGTTCTATATAAACCAGAGTTTGATAATCGATAAAAAACCGAATATCAATTGACCAAAATCGGTAGTTTCGTGAATACTTAACATTTTACTTTGCCGACAAGAGGTCCCTTTTCACTTTCCGTCTCACATTTAAACTATATGTGTTTTAACAAGTGTTTAAGCTAATTAAGTTAACTTAATTAACAATAAATATAACAAAAAAAATTAGTCAATATTTACTAATTGACAGAGATCAAATGTTAGGAGACACTACTTGAAGGATTCAATGAGATATTCAATGCCTCGTACCTCCCCAATACACAGGATCTCCCAATTCAGAACGATCGCTTAAAATCTTTATTTATTTATTTATTTGTTAACGGCAAGCTGTCAATACACACACACACACACACATATATATATATATATATATATATATATATATATATATAATACAAGATGGTATCATGATACAAACATTACACTACCTAAAATAGACCTAATAAAAAGAATAGAATATAACAATGCAAAAAAGAACAAAGGGAAAAATTCATAACAACCATTAAAAGGATAACAATATTACTGACAGGAGATCAAACATACAAGAGGCATTTAGTTAACGAAAATCTAATACTTAGTGGTAATATGGTAATGATCAAATTACATTTAGAGCTACCAAAACAAAAGAAATTTAATTAGACTATAATAACAACAGATAAACAAATTAAAACATGACAATGACTAAAAACTAAAATGATACCTGACCAACTCTATGACTTTTATATAAAAGAATAAATAAATACAATGCAAAACATTAACAAGAGAAAAGCTCAACAACAAGTGGATAACAATATTACTAAAGGTAAGTCAAAACTTACAACAAGCTTTAATTAGCACAAAGATTAATACTTGATGATACATGTGGTAGTGATAAAACTTAATTCAGAACAACCAAAAACAAAAATAATTAAATTACACTACAATAACAATAGATAAACACATTTGTAGAATATACAACAACTAAAAACTAAAATTATACATAACAAACTTCATGTCTTAATAATAAAAAAATAACATAACAATCATAAATGTAACTCTCAGTATCTGAATTAAATAATGAATCTATAAATTTCAAGTTAGAACGGTGGATGTGCGTCTTCGAATAAGCACAAGGCTATCACAGAAGATATCACACTCAGATGCGACGTGGTTTCCTAGCCTGACAAATCTAGCCAACGGACTGTAGTAGTTGAAGTTAGTACCATGATGCCTCCAACTCAGAATATCATGGTTTCTGGTGCTTGTCGGGACTCTAAAGTCCAGTTCGGCTAGATCAGGACATTGCACTAGGCCGTGAATAATCTTCACAAGAAAGCACATGTCACGACGGAGAGCAAGGGGTGTGAGGTTTAGTTGTGAAGAAAATTTCTACAGGTACCTCCAGATAGTCATAGGTCAACCGTACTCCAACCAGACAAACGAAGCGGCGCTGTATCTTGAAACCCACCTCTATGTACTGCTTTCCAGTCGAGAAAATAAAAAGTTTTGCCCAATACTATCTGGGCCGTAGAGTAGAACAGTTTTGATGGACAAAATAAGTTCCTTATTATCAATCCGTGTACACTTGTGGGTGAGATAAACCTTCCGCATAGGGAATGGACACTATTAAATTGCTTCCGAAATGATGTGGGCAGATATAACTACTAGAAATATAAATGGGATTTGACACTAGATCAGTCATATACTGTGGGGAATCTATCCAAACAATGGAGCACATAGTTACAGATTGCCTCCTGCACTCTACTATGGAGGGATTAGCATAGAGTGGCTCGATGTATTAGATTTAGCCTTGTGATAGATGATTTTATTATTTCTCATCAAAGGTGTAACTACCTACAGGCAGGCCCTGCTGCAGCCTTCTGCCAAACCTCTCTGTTTTGAGCAAGTCTTATTTTGTTGCCTCACACCAGGGATGGCTTTCCCACTAGATCAGTGCCTAAGGGCCTCAGAGGCAGGCGACATGGCCTGACGGGTGCCACTTCCACCGCACCGGCTAGTCCGACTGTTAACATCAGTAAAACTTTTCAAAACGTGGACACATCCCTACCATTTATAAACCGCTATTTACAAGCGAAATTGGAAAGTTGTGTGATTAGCCAATACTGAGATTGCAAGGGTTACAGTAACATTTTTTATCAAAGTAACAGCTACAGCAATCTATAATAACTAACCTCTTAAAACTTAGTGAAAA
Source organism: Stictocephala bisonia (assembly GCA_035578905.1). Classification (NCBI taxonomy): domain Eukaryota; kingdom Metazoa; phylum Arthropoda; class Insecta; order Hemiptera; family Membracidae; genus Stictocephala; species Stictocephala bisonia. The sequence goes on from JAQJVL010000008.1 coordinate 5,863,972, forward strand.
CTAACCTCTCTTCAAACCACGATGAAAAATATTCAATACTAACATAAAAATGTTTAATTTATAAGGTGAGACGCAGAATTAAATAAGCTAAAAATTGGCGTATTTGTTTAGAAACTGAATAAATATTGGATTTATAGTAGAGGTTCAAACTCGAGTACATTGCATTTTGAAACTGAAAGTAGAGAGAGTAGAGAGATTGTATGACTCTTTAGTAATTTTCGTTGACACTCTCAGAGGCATTTTTCATGTGTATGAACAAAGAGCCAGGAAACGGTGTGGTGTAGATTATGAGATGTGTTATAAACGTCAGAAAAATAGGAAAATCTAGGCAGACGAAACCAATGAAAACAAAGTCATCCTTAGATTTGTGATAAATTTAGAGTAGAAACATATTATGTTGTTCATGACAAACTCAAGTCACCTTTACTGAAGCACAAAAACGCTAACGACGTTATTGCAGATAAGTTCTCAGTTTTTAACAAACTATCGACGTCTTCAGTTGAAATTATTATGGGTCTGGCTGAAAAACAAATCTTTTTATGAAAATGATCTAGAAAAATCATTTTTAAATGAATGGCGGTGTTAAGGACAATGCCTTATCGATGATAAAGCTCATAAGAGTTAAAACATCCAATAGAAATTTCCCAACATAAACATAGCTCTACCTATGTATTTCTGCACAACTGTTTCAAACTGGCCTTCGTAGCTGGTTTATTTTCTGTCCTAAAAAGAATAAAATCTTGCCTTATATCTTTTTTTATCTAGAATGAATGAAGATAAACCAAACTCGTTGGCTCTTATACACATGGAGGCTGAAATTTTTGATCGGTAGTCAAATAAAAGTTTAAGACTTAATAGAGGAGTTTGCAATAGTTACAAGTAGGAGGCAACCAATGTGAGGAAACATAATAAAGACTTACCAAAGATATACGTTATAAAAATATATGTGTTTATAATTTTTCTTTTTATATTCAAGTATTTCAATTCTAACGTATTTTTTAGTTTGTAAGAAAAGAATTACCTTTTTAAATATAATTATAATCTAAAAAGTAATTTTAATTAGATTTGAATCTCGGTGTTTATGATCACCCGTTTATGAACTCGTTAGATTTTGTTTTCTATTTAAATAATGACTTTAGCATAGACGTAGCATGTTTCAAGGGGGCGGTAGTAAGAATAGTGCCTAGGGGCAAAATATGTATAAATGCGCCCCTGTCTCACACTTCCCTCTAATTCTTCCACTGTCAATTGTCTATTATTTTCTTCTTCCCTTTTCTCTCTTTCCACAAATTTTTCTATCTATAGCTGTTTTCGACTGACTTTCTCCTCTCAACACATGTCCTAACTAATTCATTTTTCTTCTTATAGTTTTCGATATTTCCCTCTATTCGCCCACTCTCCTCAGTAATTCTTCATTTCGCACTCCCTTATTTTTTACATCTTCCCATCTTATTTTTTACATCCTTTTCCAAATCCACATCTCCATTAGAGGTGTGCCAAACAGCACCAATGCGGAAACCAGCTGCAACTGCGACGGTGCCGGCCGTGAGACAGTTCCAGTTCCAAACAGTTTCACGACTCATGAGGCACTCTCAGTGGTACGTTTAGCTTTGATGGTATCAGTTTTACAGTACCACAGTGGGTTTGGATTTTTAATCATAATTTCAGTTTCAGGTTGGTTCTTATAAGATAAACATTTACTTTGTTAAACACATGTTTGATTTTAATACAACATAAATATAAATATTCATCTATAACATCCATTTTATGGATATATCGATTAAATGCTTACGATAATGCATATTAAAAAAGAGACAATCTCAGGAATAATAAGATTTAAAAAATAAAAAAGATAGAATAATTTATTTTACAAAATATGCAGCTAACATTTTTAGGTTTATATATGAACAAAATATTAAATATAGCCTACTTTTTGACATAATTATAGTTCATATTTAAAAAGACGAGTTCCCTGACTTGCTTGATATAGGCAGTTTTCACCTGAGTTCGTCTTTCATTTATAATTGAACCTTTTACGTTCGAAAAAAATATGTTCACAAAGGAATAGACGTGGCAATGAAACATAGGTATTGTTTAGCAAGAGTACTTAGTGATGGGTATAACAAATTAGTACTAATATATGATAACAATAATACTATAAAGGCCGAATACTACGATTAGCAACAGCGATAGCACACACGCAACTGTTTGGTTTTGGCTATGAAATTATTTTAAGAGTCTACAGAAGTACAAGTTGAGACTTGTTTCATTTCTAAGAACTGCACAGCCCGTGGGAATGGGTACTGTTGACGTTGCCGGGACTGTATCACTGGATCTGTGATGTTAGAAGTTGGAACTGGGAGTTCCAAATATTTTAGCGGAACTGTCGCGGTTACGAGCGTGAAACAGTACCAACGAGACAATTACTTTGACCCACCTCTAATCTTCATTGCTTCCGATCTTGGAGCGCCATGCTTTAGCTCCAATAATAAAACAATCAAAATAAAACATTTTATAGATCTTTTCTTCAGCTTCTCATAACACGCTTTACGTAAATACCTACAACCTATTCTTGTTTTACATTTGAACTGGGATTACAGCATTATGGACATCTTCTTGAAACTGATATATAGCCGAATCTTAAAAATATTAAATAATAAAATTTTTATTTAACATAATAGCATAATTCAGAAATACCTCATGAAACATGTATTGTTCAAGTCAAATAGGAGAGATACGGCATCAGAAAACTTACCTGAGAAAAAATCTGCTAATACAATTCACAAGAAAACAACATACATTTTCTTAACCACTGGACTTTCTTCAGGTGAGTAGTCTCATATGCATAGACAATTCCTTACTCACCTGAAAAATTTGCCGGTGGCACTGAAAATGTATGTTGTGTCTGTATCTGTTTTCTTTTATATTGTGAGGAGGACTTGCCTTCTCAGGAACATTTGCTGATGCCCTGTCCTTTTATTAATACTTATTCCTGGACCCGTACCACTTACACTAACCTGTAATTCAAGTAAATAAGGATTCATACAAACAATTCTTAAATTTAAACACAGCATGAGTTAAAACGGCCTTACTTGTAAAAGGATCATTTCAAATATCATCTACATATTGCTAAAGAAAAAAATATTGAAGAACATCACTCTCTTTATATTTACATTTTCCAAAAGTAATATCTGCATAGCTATAAACATATTGAAGCAACTTCATTCTCTTTACATTTCCATACGTAATATCTGCATTACCATAAAAATTTCCTTTGTTGTAATCATAAACTGACTTTTTTACTAAGACAGACTTCCATTGTCCTTCTTCCTATATACTTCTGAGAAAATATTGAACGTTTTTAGGACTGGGAAACACAGGGAATGAATATCTTATTTTTCTATTTATAAGTATTAAAAAACTCAGACATAATTAATTCGAAACATTCTGTTTACTTTTTTATAATAATCAACATCAAAACAAAAATCAGCTGTTAATTTTGCAAATAACATATTTAGAAACACTACAACTCTTCCCTCGTAAATAGACAATTGAAAGATTTGCATTGTGAAAATTAAATTATTAGTTTTTGAATTTGTTTAATGTGACGTCTCCAAATCATTTGATCAACTTGTACACAGTACATCACCCTTCCAATTCTTTATTTTATAACTTCTCTACTCCACACCTTTTTCCCGGGCCTTGAATAATCTCTCACCATTACTATGTCTCCTTCCTTGAACTCCCTCAACGATCTTTCATTTCTGTTTCCATGTTGTGAAATTGCTGGTTTATCTTCATGCGTTCCATTTGGTGTTTTATTCCTGGCAGGTATCATTATATCCAAGGAAGTTGGAATTTTCCGTCCAAATATCAGCTCTGCTTAACTTTTCCCTATTACCGTTGAGGGCGTTCGACATTGAGAAACGAGAAATTTAAGTCATTTTTCATTCAGAGTACCACCTTGTTCCACTACCTTTCTGAGGTTTCTTTTAACTTCTTGGACGTAACGTTCTGCCTGACCGTTACTTTGTGGGTTGTACGGTGCAATTGTTCTCTGTGAAACTCCAAGTCGCCTTAGACACGTCTGAAATTCTTCTGATGCGAATACAGTGGCATTATCACTTACAATTGTGTTAGGAAACCCAAATCTTGAGAACACAACTTCCAAAAATTCAATAATTTTCTTTGAGGATATTTGAGACATTGGACAGACTTCAAGCCACTTGGAGTAAGAATCCACAACCAACATTATATTTTGATTTGCTATGGGGCCTAGAAAATCAATGTGTAATCTCCTCCATGGAGCATTTTCTGGTTCCATGGATGCCAGACTTTGGCAGGATCTTTTTGGTTAATTTGACAAGGATTACAATTCTTCACAAATCGTTAAATTTCAATATAAATTCCTGGCCACCAGACAAAGCCAACGCTTTCATTCTAACAACTCCAATGTGTGCTGAATGTAAGTCTTCTAAAATCTATCTCCTCAGCGATGTTGGTACAAAAACTCTGTCACCTCTAAGTATACAACCATTTACTAAACTGAGTTCACTAGTATGCCTTTTGTACTCATTGCAAACCTGAGGTTTACCCTTCAGTAAACAATCATTAACTTTCTGTAAAACTGAGTCTTTTTGAATTTCGCTCTGAATTTCACTCACATTTACCGGTAGCATGTCATCTAACCTTTTAAATTGGCTTATACACGCCTTGTGTATGTCATTCATGAAATTTTCCTCGTTTCTTCTTAATATTGGCATTCTTGAAAGGGCGTCAGCTGCTACATTATTCTGAGATGACACATGCTGAATTTCATAATCAAACCCCTGTAAAAATATCACATACCTGAGAAGCCTTTGGGTAGTCATTCGGGGCAATTCCTTTGAGGGATTGAAAATTGATGCAAGTGGTTTATTGTCGGTCCTCAAAATGAATTGTTTTGAAAACAGATACTGGAAAAATTTATTAACACCCCAAAATATTGCTGTTGCTTCCTTGTCTACTTGAGAATAAGATTGTTCTGCCGATGAGAGAGCTTGGGAAGCAAAGCATAATGGTTTCTCTGACCCATCCAAAAATGAGTGTGATAGAGTTGCTCCAAGACCTACTGGACTGGCATCAACGGACAAAATTATGGGCAAACTCGGATCATATGGTATTAATACAGTATCGGACGAAATTTCGTTCTTAGTCTGATTCCAGACCTTTTCACATTCTGTAGTCCAAACAAACTTCACTCCGTTCCTTATGAGCTCATACAAAGGGTGAAGCAAGCTTGACAGTTTGTTGACAAATCGTCCGTAATAGTTTACCACACAAGGCGTGTATAAACCAAGTTAAAAGGTTAGATGACATGCTACCGGTAAATGTGAGTGAAATTCAGAGCGAAATTCAAAAAGACTTAGTTTTACAGAAAGTTTATGATTGTTTACTGAAGGGTAAACCTCAGGTTTGCAATGAGTACAAAAGGCATACTAATGAACTCAGTTTAGTAAATGGTTGTATACTCAGAGGTGGACAGTTTGTATGAGCTCATAAGGAACGGAGTGAAGTTTGTTTGGACTACAGAATGTGAAAAGGTCTAGAATCAGACTAAGAACAAAATTTCGTCTGATACTGTATTAATACCATCCCATCCTCGTTGCCATTTTTTTATTTATAAATATTAAAAAACTCAGACATAATTAATTCGAAACATTCTGTTTACTTTTTTATAATAACATCAAAACAAAAATGAGCTGTTACATTTTGCAAATAACATATTTAGAAACACTACACCTATCAATAAACTTGTAGCATTATGTTGTTACAAATGTGCAAACAAACTTCATTTGAACCTCAACATTCCATAAACATATTTTACACTACAAAGCTAACCTTCATTGCCCATGCGAGCGACAACACGGCGTAAGGGTTCAATGTACTTGCTCAGCTGACGCACTTTGGCTTGGTAAGCCTGTTCCTCTGTCTGTCCGTGAGGACTTGGAGTCGGAACAGCTTGACCTGGTGTGTTCAGTGAACTGCTGGGTGATGGTGCCATACCTGTAACAGATCTCTTAATATATCAAAGCTACAAGATTTAACGATTTTTCACAAATTCTTTTAGTATATTGCAGAGATAGGACATCAGCAAACTTACCTTAAAAGACAACAGAGCAACACTCAGGTATAGATGCAGTATTTCAGTTAGTATATGAATTTTGCTGATGGGGAAGGGGTTGAAGGAAGTGGTTATGTTCAGATTAGGTGGGTCACGGGATTTTGTTATCCATTGGCGTGCTAATTCTATCCTTCGGAGTTGGGAACTATTGGCATGGGAAGGAAGGGATTACTTTAGTGGTGTAACACTGATCAAAATTTTGACTATGGAGAAGAGTATGGGCAGAGACAGGTTTTTCAGGATTTTGGACTTTGCAATCAAGTAAAAGTCCAAAGTCCTGAAAAACCTGTCTCTGCCCATACTCTTCTACATGATGAAGGAAAGAATGGATAACAAAATCCCGTGACCCACCTAATCTGAACATAAGATAGACCACTTCCTTCAACCCCTTCCCCATCAGCAAACTCCATATATATACTAACTGAAATACTGCATCTATACTTGAGTGTTGCTCTCTGTATGTACATCCCCCACCACAGCCACCTACCCAGCAATAGAGGAAACCATTTCAGTCTCTCTCTCCATCTCGTACCCATTCATAAAAAATATTCAAAATTTTATGCAAATAACTATTGTCCTGTCTCATTATTATCGAGCTTTTCAAACGTTTATGAGAAAACAGTGTTTGATCAACTATCAGCTTTTCTTGAATCAGGTAATCTATCGCATATTTCTCAATTTGGTTTTAAAAAGAATTAACACTAATATGGCACTATCAGAATTTGTGAATGAAGCATGCCTTGGATGGATCATGGAGAACTGCTGGGGTTTCTGTGTGATCTGTCCAAGGCATTTGAATGTGTCGATCACAACTTTTACTGGGTAAAATGGAAAACATGGGTGTAAGGGGTAAGAGTCTGAACTGGTTCGTCATATTTACAAGGCCTTAAACAGAGAACTGTCATCAAGCTCTGCCATATATATTGCTCTGAGTGGGTAAATGTGGATTGTGGTGTCCCGCATGGGTCAATTTTGGGACCTCTGTTGTTCTTAATTTACATAAATGATTTGTCATACAAAGTAAGCACAGATCTGATTCTCTTTGCAGATGACACTACCGCACTTGTTAGGGGTAACACTATTAGAAAGCTTGAGGCCCTTGTGTTTCAAACTCTTGCTGACCTTAATATCTGGTTTTCAAACAATGGAATAGTCCTTGATAATTCAAAGACCACCACAATGTATTTTAAATCTGACTTGGGTGTTAAAGAGCAAAAGTTCCTGGGAGTCCCTGTTGACTATAAACAAGTGAAATGAACATGTTGAGTACATTTCCAAAAAAATTAAGATCTTTTACTTATGCATTGTCCGTTCTTGCTAATTGTACATCATTTGAGATTTGTAGGATGGTGTATTTTTCTTATATGGAGTCAGTTTTAAGATATGGCATTTTGGTAAAGGGATGTTTAAGCATAAGCTATAAACTATTCCTAATTCAAAAAAAGATGTCTATGGATTATTAACGATGCTAATTATAAAGCATCTTGTAAGCCATTGGTTCTAAAAAGTAGAATTTTAACTTTTTCTAGCATATATCTCCATATATCTCCCTCTCTCTCCCTCCCTCCCGCACTATATGAGGATTAAAATATAAACTGCCTGAAATGTATAAAACAATTAGTATAAATGCTTTCAAAAATAAACTTAATACTTAATAAGTATTACTATTCAATTTCATAATTTTTTAATGACAGTTGCTTGGAACAATCTTAGTTTGGGTGCATAGTTGGAATGTTGTTAACATTTTATTTTTAGTTCTACATTGTAAGTTGTATATTTATACTGTATGCATTTTTGGTTGTATGAAAAGACACCAATTACAGCTGAGAAGCAATTTTATGCAATGTATTGTGTCAATAAAATATTTCATTTCATTTCAAATAATTTATATTTTGTTAGTTCTTGATAGATTAGAAGTTTTTAGAAAGGAATTTAGAAATATCTTTTTACGGCTAACTATGGATATTGAATAGAAGATAAAAATGACACTGACAGTTGGGAAACTTCTTACAAATTCCCATTTAGTATCACATTTGAACAACTTTTGTTTCACAATGTTATCAACAACTGAGGCTAGTTGAAAGGTATTATTAGCAATGTACTTTTGTTTTTTTGTTAGTTAGTTACTAGCAAAAAAGAATAGATAGAAAAGGCAAGATTACATCGTTCACTAAATTTTCTAGTAGCCAAGACAGCTGCCATTATTTGTATTACATTAAGCCAACATGTAAATTATATCACAAATAAATTATTTTAATGTAAATACAGTCATTGTACTATATCAATCAATCTCAAAGAGTAGCCAATCAATATACAACGGTGGGACGAATCTTAAAATCAAGTTGTCTTCGTATGTTATAAAACTATGGTTTCCTACAAGATAAACTATTATTAATCTTCATATAATTTTATAATTATTAATGCAATATGTATGAATAAGTTCATTTGTAAAGACAAATAAATTTAGAATATTTTTGGTTTATGAACTACAGACATAAAAATTATTATTCATTTTAACTAATAAAATCAGTATTTGTTTAAGAAAAATATGTTAATAATAATAGTCATAACGACAACGGGCCACTATTTTTATACAACTGAAGATATTTAGATTAAAAAACCTATACCAATACCTTAATTAGTACTGATGTTATAGCTAAAATATATGTTTTATAGCAAAAAATTAACCTGAATGCTTGTGTTAAGACTAAAAGGATGAAAAATGTTGCGCTGTTGTTTTTTTCCCTTTATTTTTAGTTTTCAAAGAGTTACCATCCGTTTTTAACGCTGAGACACATGCACAAACACAATTGCAAATCAGGTAGTAGTTGTTAAAAAATGTTATTTAAGAACAATTTTTTATTTATTCACTTACCAATATTTGTTAATAATATCATGCAACAAAAAATATCCTGTCTATACCACAATAGTTAACACAACAATTTAGTTGTGAATAAGCAAGAATTTAAAAAGTAATTTTATATTTTATTGTTTAAAACAATTATCATTGTAATTGGTAACTCACAAAAAACTTAAGTATAAGGTTTTTTTGTAAGTAGCAAATATTTTACAATGAGGTAATTCATTTATAAATTAATAAGGCTAATTTTTGATAGGGCTGTTTATTTAACTTAAGTAATTCTTTGATTATTACTGTTTAATATACCAACAGAACGCAGTGAACTACTCATGCCCGGAGGGTTGCCTGGAGATGGAACCAGAGCGGGCGATGCTACCATCTGGTTACTGAAACATATATTACTCTCAGTACAGCAATAATAAAACAATTATAAATATTATGATACAAGAATTCAATAAATTTTTTTTGTAAACATAAGACATAAAAACTTGTGCTGAACGGGACAATTAGTGTTAAATCAGCATCATATATCTTAAAGAGAGTCCTCACAATTTATCTCATCCAACTCCAGAGACATTTCCTGTAAGAAGTTTAGGTTATGAAAGGTATTAGACCAGGAATTAGTATATTAAAAGAGATAGGACATCAGCAAACTTACATAATAAGTCCACAAACACCTTACAGTAGTAAAAAAATACAGAAACAACTCTATTTTCATTTATGGGTTAGGTTAAAGGGCACTAAGCCAGGAATTAGTATATTGGAGAGATAGGACATCAGCAAACTTACCCTAGAAGACAGGTTCACTAACACCAGAGAAGTAGTAACATACACAAAAGAATCACATAATCACACGAATTTTCAGTACCACTAGCACTTTCTGTAGGCCATGGTGGTAATTAGTGACAAGTGATTAGCATATGGAACTACTTCTGGTTTGGGGTTGGTTTTGGGACTGGGCTAAACGGATTTAGTTTTTAATAAGGTTGGTAGGGTAACCTCTCTTTTGGAATGCACTGACAAGTTGGTTATTGTATTTATTTAGGTTTCTGGGAGAGGAAATGATACGTTTAGCATGGGTGGCTAGGCTATAGGGTAGGGAGTGTTTAGTGTTGTTGGGGTGACAGCTGGTGTAGTGAAGGTATTGTTGTTTATTGATAGGTTTGATGTGAAAACCATCCTCCAATCCAATTTCAACATCAAGGAAGACTATGCGTTCAGAAGAGGATTGCTAGGTGAAATTCAGGGATGAAACGTTTTGTAGGCTTTGAAGAAAGGTTTCAAGATTGGTTTCGGAGTCAGTCAAGATCATGAAAATATCATCGATAAAACGGAGCCAGCAGAGGGGTGCAACCTATGTTTACTTTAGTAAAACTTCTATAGTATATTGCTTTGTAAAAGAATAACGCATATCCATCAATTTGAATGTTGGTTTCAATAAATAAACAACTGCCCAAGTAGAAAAATGTGGCAAAACGGTTTAACTATTATTACGCTGTAAGCGCATATATTGACTTTGCTCTAAACGTCGTAAACGCATATAGGCGTAATAATTACAAAATTAATATTTCCTAAATAATGTTTCTAATTTAATCCGTCAAGTGTGTTTGGGTTATGGGCGGTGGCATAATAGAGACTCATTTTTTACAATAAATGAGTACTCATGGAAAATAGGCATTGGATAAATGGCACTTTAAGGGTTAAGACAGTTACTGCTTAGAAAAAATGATGTACGTGAAATTCATAGACGTTTTCTGCGTTGTAAATTTTAACACTAAACAAATCATTATATGAGGTTAGGCTCAAAAAATTAGTGCAGGTATTTATGTAACTAGAAAGCTAGGACATTCATAAACTTACTTTCATTAAGAAGATGCGTCCACAAAAACACAACAAAATGATGCAAAATGCCAGTAGCTACTTTTTCTAATATATGGGGAGACTGACCAGGTGTCCACAGTCTACAATACGACCTTACTAAGTACTAAGGTATTCTATCCCTAAACTGTTGGCAACACTAAATACTCACTAAGGGTGTGTTCTTAACTATAAACCCTTAGACACTGACAACTATCACTCCCAATAATTGTTAATTCACTTTTCAACAGCTTCAAAAGAGAATATGAGCTTTTTTTTTTTTTTTTTTTTTTTTTTTTGTGCTATTGCACAGCCTATCAGGTAAGTTTCTTAGATCTTATATCTCGTATTAAATTAATTGAACGAAACAAAAATCATTCTGCAACATAACTAAGTGCTATGGCTGGGCGTAACTTACGAGGAAGGCATGGTCGCTGGGGACTGTGAGGGAGGAGTAGGGCTCTGCTGCAGGAACTGGTTAGGTGGAACACTGCGGGGACCACCGACAAACCCTTGGGCCTGTCCTGCCATCATCACGCTCTCTGCTCCCTGCAGAGAATACCCGAATCAAGAACAAAGCTCAAGTTGTATGAAATAGAGAAACGTGATTTCTAACTCAATTTGTTTAGAAACAATGGGATTTAAAGGGCAAGCAAAATGAAAGAGTTGTACATAGGGTTCTTGAAAATGTTCGATTAGCATTATAACTAGTCAAGTACTGTATATCCATATGTTTTTTATCAAGTGTAGCCTCTAATATGAAGCCTCTGCTTTATACCAGAAGAACTAATAATATTCTTTACAAGGTGTTTACAAACCTTTGGGCCAAACTTTGGGATGTTGTTGCAGAAGTTAAAACAAATTTTTTTTGTAACATATAATTCTTTCTTGCTTGGATTTCTGTCTGTATGAATGTATTTGTACAAAATCATTATTGTCTATCTAATGGTTTCAGATACCAAAAGGAAACTTAGAGTTTAAAGAGGTACAATATTTTCATTACAAGTTCAAATTACAAACATGAATTATGAATATTTTTAATACCAAAGCTTGGGATTTATGAAATTGTATTGTAGTTGCTATGAAATTGGTCGGTAGCTTAGTTGGTTAAAACCCAGCTTCATAAGCTAAAGGTTCTCAGTTTGATACCAATCAAGAGTCATAACAAATTTTGAAAGAGTTCAGCTGATAATCCTCGGCTGTTCATTTGTCATTGCTTTAAATTAATGACACTTTCTAAGGAGCCTTAGTTCAAATACTAGTCGGAAAACTCATACAAAATTCATATAGACCAATATCTTAACAATTGGTGTCTTAAGAATAAATAAATACAAAAATAAAACTGGTTTCTTTATAAATAAAGAGCAGAACATGTTTTTCAGTCGAGAAATATTTTATCTTACTGACATGGGAAACGCTTCAGGATTCTGAAATTTTAGGGATTTTCATAAAATCAAATCTTAACCTTTCACACAACTCCACTAATATCACACACTTATTGATGTTCAGTCTATAAGTCACAATTAAATTAACTTCTTTACAAAAAAGAAAAGAAGAGCAGGCTAAAATTTGTTTGCAAAATGGGCTTAGTTTGCAATATTACAGATTTCCTTCATAAACACTTTCACACAGTCAAATGTCATTCTACAGCAGGTACTCCCATAATTTCAGAAAACTGAGCACTTGATTTTATAAAACAGCCATCTACGAATTACTCCCATAGTCAACATTTGTTTTACAAAATATTCTAATAAGTTCAGAAGTATTTTATTATATAACCTTTAATAAAAAAAAAATTAAAGTTAAAAAATTCAATTTAATGATTTTTCAGATCTAAAATAGTATAGGGATAGCTATTTTGAAACACATACCTTTCCCCGAGTCATGTGAGTCATCTGACCAGCACCCATCTGTCCTGGCATTGGACCCATAGGTCCCATCTGGCCAGGCATGGGTCCCATGGGTCCACCTATAGGCCCTCCCATTCCCATCTGCGCCTGCATGGCTCCTCCCATGGTGCTGTTCATCTGCCCTCCCATAGGGCCTCCCATAGAGCTCATCTGTCCACCCATTTGGTTTCCCATCTGATGTACAAAACACCAATTTGAGATAAATTATGTTTTGTTATGGTTAAAAGAAGTGGTAATATTATATTATAAACACTATATTACTCCCTATTAAATGTAAATAGTTGGATTTCGATTATAAATTACATACAGCGTTAATTTAATGCTGAGTAATCAACCTGAAATTTAACATAAAGTTAAATCTCAGATTAACTGATTGAGCTGAAATAAAATTGTACCTTTTTTTTTTAATTCACTTTTTCTACGACAACACAGCTAAATTTCACTACCAATGTTTTGTTGTTGTTGTCATTATCATTATTACTTTAATAAGGGACATCCCTGTATGCTACGCTTGTCAACCCCATCACTCACTGCGCTCGTTACACCTCGGTTAGTGACTCTTGACTACAAATAATAGTAGGTTAACTGTATAGTGAAAAAAATCTAAATATTAAATTTATTTACATTATCTCACTTACATTAATAATTGCCTTGCTACTATTTATTATCATAAACACCCGATGATACAACTTTGTCTATTTCAATCGTGTTTATTTCATTTGTTTTTGTTTAACAGGTAAAGATTAATTAGATACATAAAATATCTGCATTAGTTTACCATTCAAACCACTCCTACAACCTTTTCTGTTTAACATTTTGAAAGATCTAACCTCACCAATACTACAAACACCATTGTTTAAATTTAAACAGCCATTAAAACTTTTTGTAAATTATTATTTACATTTGAACAGCTGTTACTTTTCGATTCTTATAAATCTCTCTCCGTGTTATTCTTATGGGTGAAAAACGAACTCTGAGAGCTTCCCTTTCCCTTCAGGGTGAAAAATTCAAAGAATTAAGACCTTATTGCACAATTAAAAACAGAGACATCTTTTGACACCTCGAGTGTTTCAATCGATTAAGAAATAAAGGAGGAGTTGCGTTAACAAAAAACTGCTTCATGTATTAAATATAAGGATTTAAAGATGCTTATTATAATCAACTGTATAAGTATATGAAGTAGTGAAATACATGGTCACCTACTAGATACTGGACAGATAATGGTACCATTAATTTAGCAGGGCTTTTCTGTATATAGATAATAAACATATAAAACACATATGTCTTATCTATTTATACTTTATGTAGTAAAAAATGTTTCACACATGTCAAGTTATCACTTTTCACCAGAAACAGACATTATTCAACAACAATCTCTAAAATCCCATTTCAATTCTATTTTACAAATACTACCTTCTCATGTCTGGCACATTTTTGGCACAAAATGATTGTTTAAAAAATCATTTACTTTTTTAAACAAGCTTGTAAAAACTTAAAACTTGTAAATTTAGTTAAATGTTTCAATTTTCTTATTTTAAATATTTGCAGCAAATAATTTAATTCCTGGCATTGTTTTCAAAAACTGCAATCTTTGAGAAGAAATACCATACACAACACTAAATTAAAATTTTTCTAAGTCTTGTAACTTGAAAAAAATACATAGTTATATTTTAGGAACCTATTATTTTACGAATCTAAGGTTAGTTACAAGGTTACTGTGACAGTAACAGTGAGTTAGAAATAGAGTTTATGATATAGATTTAATTATAAACATAAAACTTAGTATACGCTCTTTTTCAGGGCTCGATAATTTTATAAACTGTTACCACGCATATTAAAAGATATCTTGCAACAGGAAAATTAATAACATTTGCACTACAGAAAATTTTACAAATTCATATTTTTTACATAAAATTGCTTTTTTAAATCATATTTTTATTTAAGAAAATATAAAGTTAAGTGTACATAATTGTATAATGGAGATATGACCTTCAAACACAGTCATTGCATGCAGTTTAGTCACACATATTGTGGAATTTCTCATAACGATCGACCAATCAACTGCTACATTCCAATATGTTACAATAATATAATCACTTGTAAAATACAACTATTCATTAAAATAATTTAAGAAAAAATACTGTTACCCTTAATTTGCAGTCATTGTCAAGTGCTCCTCTGAACATTATAATCATTCACATTTACTTGTGCAAATCAGAGCATACCTTGACTGTAAATCTAAGTTTAATTCTTTATCATTAATGCCATCTACCTGAATTGAAAGTTTTATTGTATTAAATTCATGGTCAAACTTGCCATCAGCCATATGCCTCTAAACTTAGATTTAGGATTAAAAGATATCGATAAACTGTTACGAACAATCATCCCACCAAACAAAAAATGGAAGGTAAATACTAATGACAAAATGGTTTAAATATCTCATTAAGGGAATAAAAGTTCATAAGTTGTACTGTGAAATATTATTACAATTTTTTTTCTGAAAACAACACAAATTCTTACAATGTTTACGTACCTGAACTGGGGCTTGCATCCGTTGTTGGTTACCAGGCCTCTGATTCAACGTTTGTAGCACTGCACACAGAAAAACTCAATAAATATCTTGTAGCCAAATAAGACAAAAGTTTTTGAAACTAATCACTTTTACAATTCAAGTGAGTAGATATTATAAGAAAAAGCTAGTTATTTTTAGAATAAAATGCTAGCTACAATTAGGTACTGAATTATTTTAACAATTGTATATTATATTAAATAAAAAGTTGATAGTAATAAATAAACCAAAAATTTGATAGTTATCAATCTTCAACCTTAACAAAATGGTAAAAATCAGATCACTAATTAATTATGGTACTTATCAAATATACAAGAAATTATTTTGTATTAAGAAAGCTCTACTCTGAATATAATAATAATAATAAATGTCTTTATTTGCAAACATTTTAAATATTTACAAAAGGGCAAATTTAGGACCACTAGGCCCTCTCAAATTAACTCTAATATTCAGTAATTAAAAATGTTTTAGCACTCATTACTATCAACAAACTTTAAAACCATAAATAAAATAAAAATAAAAAATACATTTATAAACTAAATGTTTAAGTACAGGAAAGCAAAGCATCTAGACTAAAATGTAAAAGCATTAGTAGGTATACTAGTCAGGAAGACGGATCCATCCTGCACAGGTAAGGAGCCACTGGAGAGAAGGATACTAGGAGAGAGTAATGTCCGCGAGGTAAAAGAGTCATCAAGTTCACACTGGAGCGGGAGAAGTGAAGGGCTTGTTGATGCTCTAGACTTCAACTTAAAATAATAATGAGAGAAATATTGTTCTCTTGAACAAATAAAAATTCTGCAAACAAGACACACAGTCAAGACAAAAAATAAGATAAGATCCAGTAAAATTAAAAGCAAGTGTGTTGATGTTTAATCAATCTTGTTACTCTATATTTTAAGTCACATAAAATATGGAAACAAATTTTTCTTGGATTCATTAACTTTTTGTTCAAACAGAATCAGAATGAAGCTTGTGTTTAATGTGCTATAAAACTGGCGTATTCTGGGTAATTTTAATTACTTTTTTATTCTGGTCCAACTATAAAATTTAAATTTTTTCAAACACAAACGTTGCATTTAAACTTTATTACTCAATCAAGAATCATTTACTGTCATAATCACCAATGGCATCGACAAAATCACAATTATAGCAGCACATTTGCTAAGTCAAGCCTTAAAACTGATTCTTAAGAGTCTGCAGAGGCTGTCGACCATGTTGGTTTCAAGTTTAATAGCTAAACAAATTATATGTAAGAATTATGGTAGGAGTAATCTAGAATTTAATGTTGCAATCAATAATGCTAAGGAAAAGCATTCAATTTCCATTATGACAGAAACAAGTGGTTAATAAATTATTTGTCATAACTGACAATCTTGTTAGGTATTTAGTAACAACATTTTCTGTGGAATACAACACTTACAGTATCATATGCAATAATCATTAAAATTATCTATTGTTTGCTAAATTTTAATATATAGAAGTTATGGTGCTGAGGAATTTGATCTCTATCGGAAAATCCTAGATAAGGAATGAACCAAGAATAAACACATTGACGACAGATGCACAACGCAACTTTGTTTCTATTTCTCCTTAAGCCTCGTTTCCATTTCTACAAGTTCTTCCTAGGCACGAGTTGTATGACGTATGCCGGGCACAAGTGTTGCAAATTTGGTCTATTGTTCCTATTTCCTGCAACATTCTTGAACAGGTATTTACACTGTATACTGTACTGGCCAAAGCAGAAACGTCTACTGAAGGCTCACTGCATATGTTCCAGATACATGTTGCATCCTGTATCCATTGCCTGTGATATAGAAGCTTGGCATACTTCTGTCCCCAGCACTTGTCCTAAGACATATCGCATTGTGCCGACAATTGTTGTGCAAAATGTTGAGAGACAGATTTGTAATAATGGAAACAGAGCTTTAGAGGTTCATTGGCCTAGTTTACTAAACTTTCAAACACAAATCATTATAAGGCAACGTTACTAACATTTTTTTTAAAAGAAAGCTATGCAAGTTATTTTTAAATTAAACCATTCAAGTCATGTAGAACTGCATTCAGGCAGTTGGATCTGCTGACCTGAGTTGTCTTTATATTCTTGAAATAACTTGACTCTTAACTGGATTTGACATGGGATAGTAAAATCCATGGATACATAGTAGGGGCAATGACTGCCTATTGCTTTAAATAACATAGAACAGTGGCATTTGACCGCAACATTAACTGGTCAAAATATTCCAACAACATCTAGAATTTGAAATCAATTCTTAATCATAATCATCTTTATTGCCATCAGAATACAATAAGTATTATTGACAACGTCAAAGTCATGGTTATAATACCAGGTCAACAATTTTAAAATACTAAAAACTAACTTACTGACTATACTTATCTCATAACACTGATTAATCAAAATTACATTTTAATTGAAGTACAGAATTAAGTTTTTACTACAAAGGGTAGTAAACTACAGCTAGTACCTAAATTTATGAAAGCAGGTGATGACTATAGAAAAAGATTTAACAGTAATTACACTGAGGAAAAAAACTACAATTGAATGTTTTCAGTTGAAAAAAAATTCATCAAGTGAATAAAAAGGATTATTTAAAAGCCAATGATAGAATTTTCTTTTGAAAATTTCACAGGGGTATTTATTTATTGTCAAGTGGAGAAAGTTATATACTTTTAACGCTACAACAGTATGACTGTTTTGTGTTTTGCTGAGTCTATGATAATCTATCATGGTAGTATTTCTATTTCTTGTGTTATAGTTATAGTTATGCTGGTTGGGTTTTAATAAATTCTGATTGTTAAATAAATAAATGATGAGGTCATATATGTATAAGTTTATTGCTGTTTGTATCCCTGATGCAATAAAAAGTGGTTTACAGTGATCAAAGAAGTTTGAGTCAGTTAAGATCCTTACAGCTCTTTTTTGTAGAATAAGGATATCTATAATTTTACTGCTGTTACCCCACAAGATCAAACCATACCTAATAACGGATTGGAAAAATGCAAAATAAGATACTCTTAAATAAGTTTTAGGAACAGTATCTCTGTTTTAAAAACTCTGTGAGACGTTTTAAAAGGAATGTGACTAGAAATCCTAGTTATGTGTGTTATATGTGCATTCCAATTAAGATTACTGTCAACATGAATTCCAAGGAACTTTACTGTGCTGCAAAATTGATCTGTGTTGTCCGAAAGGACTGGTCTAAGGACGAAAAGAATATTTTGAGTTTTATCGTTATTTAGTAGAAATCCATTTGCTTTAAACCAAGTAGAAGCTTCTTTATAAGTCTCTGAGACAAGTTGTTGTAGTTCATCAAATGTAGGACAGGCATTTATAAAAGTTGTGTCATCGGCATAAAGAATTGTGTTTTTCACATTGACATATAAAGGAAGATCATTAATACTCATTAAAAATAAAAAAGGGCCCAGGACCGATCCCTGAGTTACACCCCATTTTACAGTTACTTCTTTGGACCATTCTCCATTTACAAAAACCTTTTGCTTACCGTTTGCAAGATAAAACTTAATAAACTGTAACGATGACGCAGAAAAACCATAATGTGAAAGTTTAAAAATTATATCAGAGTGGTTTACACAGCCTTACTTAAATCGTATAAGGTAGCCTCTGCAAATGACTTGTCTTAAAATGATGAAAGCACCTCTCTCACGAAGTGATCAAGGGCGTTAATTGTAAATTTATTTCTCCTGAAGCCAAATTGGGATAAGTTAAATATACTGTTAATTTCTACATAATTAATAATTTGCTCCAATACTAACATTTATATTAATTTTGGGAGGACTGGAACCAATGAGATGGGACGGAAACTGTCTGGTAAATCTTTCGGTCCTTTCTTATAAAGTGGCAACACTCGCAAGATTTTTAATTCTTTGGGAAAATATCTAGCCTTCAGACAACTATTAATACATTCTGTTAATGGAGAAAGAAAAGAAGGAATTATTGCCTTTAAAATATTGTTAGAAAGTTGATAGGCATCTAGACTATCAGAGTTATTTAGTCTCTTAGCTGCTTTCATTACATCTATTTGAGTTACAGGTTTCCATTCAAAGCTACATTCCACTTTATCAACATGTTTTAGAAAAATATAATTACTGGTCAAACTACTACTAATTTGTTTCTTAATGCCTTTAACTGAATTAATAAAAAAATTATTGAAATCATCAGGACAAATTGAGATGGTCGGTTTAGGCTCAGCTCAGCAGCCATCCTTGATGATCTTCCAAGCTGCCTTGCATTTATTTTTGCTATTCTCAATGTAACGCATACTGTACGACAGCTTGGCTTGTTTAACTGATAGTTTGTATTGTTGTTTAGAAGTCTTGTATGTGTCTTTCATTTGAGCTAAATCGCTTGTATACCAACTTTGATTGTTTCGTTTTATTTTTAAGCTATTGTCTGATGGAATTTTTGTTCTAACTGTAAAATTATTTAGATTGTTAAGCAAAATTTGAAAAAAATTTGTAAAATGTGTGTCTGCACAATTTTTTTATTATTAAAATTAAATTTATCCCAGTCTATAGAAGCTAAGCTATCCCTAAACGCTATAAGATTGCTTTTAGGTAGAACAAATTCTAGGTTTAACCTTTTTGGCTTTGAAAAAGATGCCGGTAAAGAATCATTACTGGTAGCTGAAGAACGATAATCTATGGCTTTAATACTTCTTAAACTAATCAGTAATCCATCGTGATCTGAATATGGAAAATCCATGGTAATAACAGAGTTAATCTGAAGTGACCGGAAAAATACAAAAATGTTATCCAAACAATTCATTCCCCTGGTAGGTTTGGTATTTGTGTAAATAAAATTGTGTTGCCTCGAAATATTTTTCAGGTCTAAAACAGTTTTCTTATTTTTCGTGATATCAAAGTTGACATTTAAGTCACCACCTAATATAATGTTATAATTTGCCCATTTTGATGTGTATGATAACATGGAGTCCAATTTGGATAAAAAGATGTATGGGTCTCCAGCCGTTGAATAGTAGACAGATATGATTAGAATTTTAGGCTCATCAAGGATGGTTGCAAATGCCTCAAAATGCAATTCCTGGCAAAAATTGGTGATATCCAAGGATTTGGATTGATGCTGGCTGTTAACAAAAATTGCTGTTCCGCCCCTTATATGGTGAGCTCTGCTAAAGGCACTATTACAATAAAAACCATTAGGTGCTGCTGGAACAATTTCATCGGGATTTAGCCAGTGTTCCAATAAACAAAAAACCATAGGCTTAAATTTACTACAGAAAAAACTCTAAAATGCCTTAACTATTTAAGGCATGACTTAGGAGATCCAATCACTCAAATTGAGTAAGTTTATTCAAGGGTAATTAATTAATAGACAAATAAAGAACCCCATGGTTCATATAGTTTGCAGAAAGAGTACAGTTTGTTTGATGATAAATTAAGAACAATGTAGATGTTCTTTTTTATCACATGGACCCTTTCTTTTATTTGATTGGAATTATTGATCCCACACCCTCATTCATGGAAATGAATGTTATACAAAGTTGATCCCTATTTAACAGTGGGTGAAGACGAATGAATGATTTAGCTTTCATCAAGTTTTAGGGTTAGATGTAGTTGTCTCATATCTTATTGCCCTAACGTCCATCAAAATATTGTGAATTTTCTTACAACGAGAGAAAAATGGGATCTACAGGAAAGGTACGGGATGGTAAAGCAGTTCAGATTGCAAACCTCCTTTTATTTAAACAATCGTGCAACTTGAGATATCATCCAAGATCTGCTTTTTTTTATATACTTAACTTACGGAATTCCAGAGTTTGTCCAATAGACCTAACCAAGTAGTATTTTGGGCTGTACTCTAGTGATAAACTTTATATACAAAGTTTTATGTTTTATCTCTTGAACATTTCTAACTGCAAAGCAACTGAATGTGATAGTTCCCTGCTACTGATGTAAATGCATTGGATAAGTTAACAATCTTGCAAATGGAAATTGAAATTAAATACAGTAGATTGGTGAAAAATGGTCATGATGAGAGGTCCATGGACTTCAACACATATTTGCCTAACATCAAAACCACTTCCATGTTAGTAAGGGGGACACTTGATAATAAACCCTCCAAATAATTATTATAGTAAGGGTAGAAAAATGAATGAATTTGCTTTATAGTATTACTGTAATATTACAAGGTTAGGTTAAAACCAAGTGGTACCTATGACAAGTAAGTACCACTAAACATATGCCAAGTTTATTACTTACTCTTTACCTTATCTACTTTTCGAGGATGAAATTCTGTAGATTTTTATAGTAAGTAAAATATTGTTTTAGCATTTAAAAGGAATGCCTAGATGCAAAATAGACATACGGCCGAAATTTCTTTAAAAGAATTTAAATAAGCTTTTTATTATTTTTATACTGTAACATCTAAAATAAGTTTTGTAAAACACAAGTCCATGTTTTAAATAAGCTGGATGTGTGAGTTATAACCAAGATTCAATTAAATAAAAAGTAAATATTGATTTATTTCATTGAATTTTGGTTAGTAATTGGTCGATATGCAAGTATTTGAACAGTTCTATTTCTTAAGCTTAAGCGGCTGGTGTCAACCACGCCAAAGGACTATTTATTATACATACATAGTTTGCAAATGTTTTATGAGGTTGCCGCCATAAGGCATCATCACTGGTCAAAGATCAGACTGAGATTGACACCGGAAGTACTTGTACAGTATTAGGTATCAAATAATACTGCATCAGCAAGCAATACTTCGCCAAAAATACTTAAAAGTGTATTTTATTAATATTTATGAAACAAGTTTTTTTAAACAAGCTTGTTTTCTAAATGTATACAAAAATAAAAGTTTGCTTTTAAAAATAATATCTATTAAAATTTTATTTTAAATTAGCTACAAGTAAAAAACTGTGACTTTTTGATGACTGGTGGAATGTTTTAAAACAGTTTAATTTATTTTCAATGTTATTATTTTATACTTAAAACAGCTGATTTAGTAAGCAAATAAAATGTCCTTATAAAATGAACAATGGAACTTAAGTCCTCATCTTGGCATTGCAAGAAAATCGGGCGATGTTGCGTGCAACCTATATTTCTTAAAAGATGTGCGTTGCCATAATCAACATGACTCTTATGCCATTGCAGAGGGAGAAATGTTGATGAGTTCAGTATTTTACAAAGTCGTGTTGGCAGTGTGACTAAACAATGAGTCATCAAACATTTCAATTTGTTCACATACTACTGTTGTTGACACGTACCATTTTTATTTTATGCTTTTTGTAAATATAAAACTATTCATTTTCTAAAAATAGATAAAATTTAGAACCTTTCCCATCATTATAACATTTTATATATATATATATATATATATATATATATATATATATATATATATATATATATATTAGGGAAATTCTCCAAATTTTATTTCAGTAACAAACAAAATAAATAAATTTCAACATAACATTATACATTTTTATGTTGTAGACTGTTCTCCTGTTACTTGTAAGAAATGTGATATGCAATACATGTACATTTATATGAAATCATATTTATAACAAATTTAAAAAAAATAGTGCTATCATAGAAACAAAATCGTATGTTTGTGCATTGTTGCAGTTATATGACAACCAAATGTATTTACATGTGTATATAACACACAACTATATTTTCTAAAACTATATAAAATAAAAAGTATTAGATACTATCAAAATGAATTAGCACTAGCACATTGCCAAAGCGCAGTTTTTTTTTTTTTTTTTTTTTAACCAAAACATTTAATTATTTTACAAAAATTTTTTAACCCAACCAGTACCAACGACGTCTCAGGCGTCGATCGGCACCTGCTTGCCGATACCGTCGACGCCTCTGACGTCGATGTGCATGCCTTTCGTAATTTGCCGTTATTGAGTCATCTATTGGTATGGAACGGTTGTTATAGTACTCAAAATGTGCAGAAAGAAGCATACTTTAATTTGGTACTCTATGACAACAATTTGAGTGAAGCAGCTATTTTTTTTTTCTTTGCTACAACATCAACAGTATTTTTCGTCAGCTGATTTGTGTTATTGTTTGTGTTTACTGCTTGCAATATTTTGAGAATATTCATTGAATAAAGTATATCATATTATACGTATTTTTGAAGTAGATAAACTGTTCTATAGAAAAAACATATCGATTACCATGGAAACATTTGTTTATTATCACATTTCAGGGGTAAAATGAAAAAAAAAATTCAAAAATTTCGCAATTGTTGTCTTTTTTATTTTTGTTTAATTTTTGAACAGTTAAAAAAATGTGATGTTATTTTATTTTTATTTCTCGTTAAATTCTGAAAATAATGATATATAACAACATATAGTTTGATATTTATTAGTAGGTGAAAAAAAAATAATCCCAAGACTTACAAAGTGACATAAATCTGGTGTGTATTGCTGTTAAAACCAGACAGTACAGCTAGGGTTAAAATGTCACTATAGCATGCCAATTTTTTTTAGTAAACTACTTTCTTGACATTTGTGAACAAATTGATATATAATACACCCCAATAAATATTATATTTTTTATAGATTTTAAAAATATACTTCATAATGCATAAAAATGACCTGCGAGAAAAGGAATTTTCACCAGGCAGGGTTAGGGTTAAAGGGCTATGAGGCAGTGAATATTTTCAGCAGGCAGGGTTAGGGTTAAAGGGCTATGAGGCAGTGAATGTTTTCCAAAACCCCCAAAATATTGCTGTCTCATTATTTCTTAGCTTTAACTTTTAACACTCTATGTAATCAGGGAGTAAATAAAAAAATAAATCGCAAGATTTCTTCCATATTATAAACAAATATAGACTAGAAAGTGAATTCAAATAAAAGTGTTTTATTGAAACTTTCATAAACAACAGGTTGTTTAAATAACAACAAACGAGAAACATGAACTTCCTAACATTCCTAATTAACAACCCATCAAGAGTATGTTACATAAATTACTCAAACAACAAACAAATGTTTAGCTTATTTACTAAACTTGTAACAGGAACTAGACATTTGGCATTTAGCAATAACATTAACAGGAACTTGACATTTGGCATCTAGCAATAACATTAACAGGAACTTAACATTTGGCTTCTAGTAACAACTTTATCAACCCATTAAAAGTAAGTAAGTTAAATTGCTTGAATAAGAAACTAAAAACATTAGTTTATTTGCTACACTTGAAAAAGGAACTTGATATTTTGTATCTAGTAATTCACATATAAGAATATTTATTGTATCTAAGAGTAAGTCATATAAATAACTTAAACGAGAAACAAAACCTTAGTTTGCTACACTAGAAATAGGAGCTTGACATTTGGCATCAAGTAATAACATTTAACAACCCATCAAGAGTATCAAACATAAATTGTTCAAATAAAAACCTAAAATGTAGTTAAAATTTACCAGTCTTGAGGCAGGAACTTAAAACTTATTAAATATACTAATGTATAACAATGGAAACCAATCATGTGTAACAAACACACTAAACAAGAACTATAATGATACTAATAAATACAGTGTAC
This sequence comes from Stictocephala bisonia, assembly GCA_035578905.1. Taxonomy (NCBI): domain Eukaryota; kingdom Metazoa; phylum Arthropoda; class Insecta; order Hemiptera; family Membracidae; genus Stictocephala; species Stictocephala bisonia. The sequence continues at coordinate 5,888,893 of JAQJVL010000008.1, forward strand.
TTTGACAAAGAAACTTAAGCTTATCTTTAATATAACATCAAATTATAAAAATCCTTCTAGTTCCCTCATTGTTTTCAATCAGCTGATTATGCCTATTGATCTCCCTAAACATGTTGATGATTTACCTGGATATATGCGTGTGCTGCTTTCTTATCTCTCTTTACATCAAATTTTTTAGCCCAGAAAGCTTATTCGGCTGATGTATCCGAGGGCATTTTGACCCCAAATTTTTAATATATTCAACACATTATTTAGCTAATACAACAAGCCTTGTTTTCTCAGAGCTACGTAGGAAAGTGTCGATAGATTACTTTGGCCACAGCAATTCAAGAATAGCCGAGGTTAATCATCAGAAATCAAGAGATTAAAATTTCAATAAAGATTTCTATGAACAACAAGTTTTGCGCTTCCTACCCCTCTTATTGCAATTCTCTGTTGGCTCTACTTGCGCCTTTGGTTTCCTACCCCTTTTGTTCTTATTCACTATTGGTGCTAACTGGGGATTAGATTTGCTACCTCTTTCACTACCATTCTCTGATAAAGCTATGTCATATTTTGATTTCCTGCCTCTTTTCTTCTTGATTTTATCATCTTCTTCTGGCCAACCATTTGGGGGAGGAAGAAATATAATAGTGATTGGCTTTTTGGGTTTAACACTAACCATGGTAGGGGCCTCAACATTAGACCTCGTTTCAAGTTGTGCATCTAAGAGCGAGTTTGAATCAAACTGACTTATATTTCTGTTGAACTCTTCTAGATCTATACAATCAAGTTCTGATGATAGATGGTTATTGCAAATCAACTCCTGAAGTGAATCTAAATTTGGATAAAGTTGAGATGAAGCACTATTTTCTAGGTCTTTACTTCTAAATGCTAAAGCATTTTCAATCATATGCTCTTTAAAATTTATTTTTTCATGTTCTGAAAGAGGATTCATGATATTGATAAGAGTGGACAAAAAATCACTGTCATCTTGGGAGAGCAGTTCAGCCTGAACTGTTTTATCAACTACTTCATCATTACTACAATTGTTGTCAGAAGTTGTATTTTCAACAATATATATGGTATCATTTTTTTTGCTACAGTTTGTATCTTCAACTACAATGTCCATTTGGTTGATATCAGTACTTTCAACTGCATTAGTAGCATCACTAATTTGGCAATTGTTTTTGCTTTCAATTAGATTACCAGTGCCACTACTTTCATTACAGTTTGAGTTATTAATTAGATTAGCAATGCTATGAGTATCGTTATTTTGTGTGATTCCAACAAAATTAGTGACAATACCATCACTCTTGGTACGGTTAGTGATTTCTAATAGATAAACATTGTTATCACAATTGCTTTTGTTTTTGCTTTCAGTTGCATTGACGGTGTAATGTAATTGGTAATGGTTTGTACTGTTGATGTCAGTGCCTTCATTTTTATTATTGTTATTTGTGAATACGGAGCTAGTATTAGAACTCTCAATTTCATTTCTACTATGAACTAAATGAGTAGTGATATTTTTTTTACTGTCATTTGTCATGTTACCAAGATAAAAACAATTTTTCTTATTGTTTTTATTTTCAAATACATTGGCAGTCCCATTTTTGGTTTTCATGTTTATACTTCGAACAAGATTTAATTCAATTTCAACCACAGGCTTATTATCTGGGGCCTCCTCAGTTGGAGGAGGACTTAGTAAATAGCATAACTTTAGTATATTGAGTTTCGGGATGTGTAAGTATGTCCTCACCTCTCTTCCAGATACTATTCTGTATAAAGTAACGGGTTGTGGCGACACTTCACTTTGTTTTTGTACAGGCTTGTTTGGGAATGACATGGAGAAGTTTGTATCTAAAATACCTTCTGAAGCATTAGCATTTACATCAGCACCCCTACTTGTTTGTCTGATTGATACAGAGGAACTGCTGTCTTCAGAGGTTTCCTTACGAATTTCCGATTTCAAATTCGGCAAATCTGTATCTAAACTTTCAGCAAATATTTCCAACAGCTCCTTGCCTGAAAAAAATAGGAGAATTGGATTAGTTAGTAGCTAAGATTTTTATTTAAATAGAAATTTTACAGTAGATTCTCAACAAAACAGATTAGCCGATCTCACATAACGTAAATCAGAGACAACCAGAAAATAATGTGTAAAACTAAATACATACAATAGTTTTCCTTCTTGTAGAAAAATACTTTTTTCATATAAGACAATAATAAACATAAATAGTCTATAATATGACAAAAACACATTTATTAACTGTATAATAATATTTATTAATTTTTTTACCCTTTGGGAACCGAATGACTATATTTCGTCATTTACGTTTTTTTTCCCTTGAGGACAGAAATAACAAAATATGGTCATTACTAAAATTCACGTTGAGGACCGAATGATGTTATCCCGTCATTCGAAGTTCGTTTCATATAACATTCAATTTACCGCTTACGATAACTTGTACATCTTTGGGATGACAAACAGACGTTCGAGAATGCTTTTTTTAACGTCTGGAAATAATATACAGAGTTAATTTTAACAGGCAAATCTGACAGTATTAAAAAAAATATTTCATGTTATATTTTTTTTATTTTGAAGCCATTGTTATAATTTTTTCTGTATTTGTGGGTGATTAAGTTTAAACTTCAATAACGCAGTTTCCCACAGGTAAAATAGTTTTTGTTTACAAACTGTTTACAAAAAAAATTTTAAACAAAACACTTTTTAACAAAATATAAATATTTAAAAATTATTAAATGACTTTTTGGACGTTTATTCTGATAAAGTACTCAATTACAAATATTCTGGTCAAAGAAGTACCCTCCCTTATATCTTTATTAGAACAGATTTTATATGTTAAAGACTTGCATATCTCCAAATTTTCCACTTACAGCCTAAATATTTTATATGTCGCACTTGAAAGGTGAGGGGAAAAAAGATCACACTTTTTTCTTTTTTTTTTGTAAGTCCTCAAAGGGTTGAATGAAGTTAATTTGATGCATCGGCTTTAGAATACCATTTATCTGCAGTCATGAATCCATACATCTAATAAGGAACTAAGCTGTTTGAGTTGTCATTTGGCAAGAATTAAAAATAATGAAAGCGGATTGACTACCTAGGAAAATGGAAGAATTAATTTGAATTAGAAGAAGGGCAAGAGGAAGACCAAGAAAACGATGGGCCGATGATGTGAGAAGAGATGCAGTTGCGGACAGTACTATACGAAGAGACTTGATAACGATGCTATTTAGTCAATGAAAATGACAGGTGAGGGAAAGACTTTGAAAACTTTGATAATAATGAAGAATATGTTAACCATGCATCACATTCTGGTACATTAACTGAACCAGAATGTATCTACAAAGAGGAATTTGAGTTATCTGCAACTGTTCCTAAAATTTGCCCTATTGTCAAATTTTTTTAGGTAAAGGTTCTCCTTTTTCAAGCTTATCACAAAAAAATTATTTTTACTAGTAATGGATATTTAAAAAAAAAACCTAATTGAATATATTATGTCATATAAGTAACTTTTTTAAACATTGCAGGAGTATTATAATTAAAAATAATAGTGAAATTATTACATAATTCTGACCATGTAAGTAGAATAACTTACATTCTACTAATAAATAAGCTAATAAAAAGTAAGCTAGTAATAAAATGTATCACTTTAAAAAATACATTAAACATTTTTTAAACTGCTACCATTTACTAAACAAATATTGTTTGGAGTGATCAGGACATAGAATGCTAAAAGATTTAATTCATTTGTTTGTCAGTTTACTTTTATTGAAGTTACTTGATTTAGTAAATAAATTTTCCAGAAGTGCTTCCTTTATTTGAATATTATCAGCTACATATCTAAGGATCGTCCAATTTCATTGATTACGAAAATTAAATAAATGTCACATAAGCAAAGACAATTGATATATTTACAATTGATTAGAGCATGAATAATTTTGCTAGTGTTAAAATGAATAAATTTTTAATAACCTAACAATTAACTATGAAAAGTGAGGAATAATCAGAAAAATCATATGCCTTATTTAAGAGTATTCTTAGCACTTTTAGAAAACGAGCACTTAGCAAAACTAGACCTTAATTTAGTAGATAACTACACAAATCATACAGCAATTCCTAAAGGCTTGCTAAAGAGGTGACTTACTTTAGAAACCAATAAACAACATCTATGATTCAGATAAAGAATTCAGTGATATACACAATTTCCACTTTGTCTGTTTATATTGAAATGATATTGAACAATTATTTGCGATACTATTCCAACTAAATATTCCAAATGAATGTCTAATATTTTATTTATAAAGTAGTATACAAACAAAACGACAAGAAAATTCAATGTGTGATGTGATGTCTTGCGTACTGTCGCCCATTAGCTGACATTGACATAGAGGACTGAAGGTCACTGTACACATGCACCAATGCCATAGAAATTTAAGTTGTACTGTAACAAATAAATGTATTTTGTTGTAATACACTTCGGAATAACCAAAGAATATTTCAAATTAAATACGATTTTTTACATTAGTGTAATACAAAATTCAAGGAAACGCGGGAAAACTTCGAATTAATATCGATTTCAAATTATGAACATTAGAATTATCAAGTTTTACTGTACCTGTTTTGGCGATTTAAATATTTACCTTTTTCATAATGACTAGACATTGTTAATTTTAACAAATTTTCATGTTCTGCTCAGTTATTCTTTTAAGAAAATATTCTGTTCTAAAAACAACACTGTGCAAAAGTTGCAAAAATCAAGAAAAAAATGGCGCTGGTGTTTGTTTCAAAAAGAAAAAAACAGTTATATGGCATAACAGTTTTAAAATAATTGGCATAACTATTTAAGAATGTATGAAGGAACGTACAAGTAATTATTGTGTTTAGTTTCTCCATTAATTATTCAGAAAAAGAATACTGTTATTAATATCACCTCATGAAAAACTATCGGCTACTTAATGGTTTATCCCTACTGGGGGAGTTAAAGGACACTGATACTTCCGAAACCAGCTCTAAGGAAAATTACACCTGATACTCTTGAAGCTATCTACAAAGTAGATTGACTCAGGTGAGTTAAAAAATGGATTTCATAGAAGAATGAATTTATTTGTAATTTTAACAGTAAAATTAAAATTTTTAAAAATGTTATTCTTAATTATTATATTAAGTAATTTGATAAATAATTCAATTACAAATAGGTAGTTTTGTTTAGAACAGTTTTTACCCTCTTTTCACTTCAGTGGAAAACTGTTTTCGGTAATATTAATTAACAATCATTTGAAATATTATGTAATTATTAAGAATGTATATTTAAAAAATAAATAATGCAATTAATAAATCAAAGCAACGAAAATAAAACATATCATGCTTGTGCTGTAAAACTTTACTTTCTTTTAACTAAACAAATGCAGTCCTAGTTATATTTTTATTAAGCACTTTTATAGATGGTGTTGTTCTTGGTACAATAAAGAATCTTCACATAACTATAATATGAAAAAATAATTAATTGTACAAGAATAGTATAGATAATTCTAATAAATGACTGCTATTTGAGCCTGAGTGATTTCATTAGTGTTGCCAACCGGTTTTTGTCTAGCACAACCTGTTTCCTTTCACCATGAACATAAGTCAATGATAAAATTCAAATAAGTTAAATGTATACTATGAATAAAGGTTTTATGGATCCTATTTGTTAGTATATATAATTTATATCATAAAAAACTTACAGAATGATATTGCTTCTTCTTCCAATCTTTTGCAGCTGGTGATATAACAATGATTTCCTTTCAGTAATTCATTGTTGGAGGTTTTGCAGAAATGTATCGACCTGAGGTTCTTTCATCTAAAAATCTTAGATGTTGATAGCATCCATTATAATGATAAAGAAAACATCAACTTTATAACCGACAAATCTACATCTACGTCACAATCTACACATCTACCGACTAATCAATTAATAAAAACACAAAGCCAAACAAATTTACCAGCCTAAAGAACTAATCATCTAAAGCTAACAGCAGAAACAAATCAAGAATCTTGGGAACCAATGAAGACCAAGAATGATAAACATAGTCTAAAATAGTTAGTCACTGCTATAATAGCTGTATTTTAAGAGTGACTAAGAGCTTACTAATGAGAAAAGCTAAAAATAAATAGTGCCTTGTACTTAAAATAACTAACCAAAATAATATTCAACAAAAATATTTTACTGAGACAACAATTTATATGTTATTATAGAACTATTTCTGACAAAACAAATTAAGTAAATTTGAGGAAATGTAAAGAGTCGCTAAGACTTGAAAAAGTACATGAGTTGGTACCAATTTCAAACCTCCTGCCAAAAAACAATTGAAAACTGCAAAATACCAACAATATCAAAGATAGAGATTCACCAATTCGAACATATATAATTAATAATTTCTATAATGTCCAGTGATATTAATAGAAGATAACAAAGTATATAAAAAGAACATAAATAAATAAAATAGTCTTGAAATTTTAAGGGCCAATCCATTTCAGAATCAAATCCGACCAAACCACTTCCTAGTAAAATAAAAATTGCAAGAGCATTCAATACTGTCAACAGCGGATAAAATAATAAAGAAATCTGAAAAACTTACAGTTGGTAGCTGTGACTTGAGTAGGGCCTTGAGGTGGGACCAAACCCATCATTTGGTTTCCAGTACCTGTTAATGAAAGTGAACAATACAGATTCATTCAGAAACTAAAATACATTATAGTAACATTTGTAAAAGATACAATAACAATAATGACACAAGATAAAAATAGTCACTAGTTTCCCAACTGATGATTCCAATAACACTAAACCGAAGATCTGCAATACCAAACTATCTACCTTATTTACATGTACCAAATCATGAACTTTTACAGTTGACGCTCTATAATCCGATGCTCGCTACTCCAAAATATCCACTAGTCCGATGTGCCACTGACTAGTATTCATTCATTTTAAAAACAAAATACATTTCATCTTGACTTCTATTTCATATGTTTAATCACTAAACTTAAACCATTCAAACAGTCCTTCAGCATTGTATTTGCATTTTAACAACACAGCATACAGAATAGTATGTCCTTAGCTTCATTTAATGTACGTACAGTATACATAGCATTTGCACTACATATAGCCTCTCTGTAATCCAACAGGGTGTCAGTCCTGTAATCATCGGATCATATAGCGTCAACTGTACATTAAACTAATGTTGAAAATTGCAATGTAGACCCATGCCTGGAACTAAATTCCTGCATTAAAGCTCAAAACAGAGTCAATATGAGCAACCAAGGACCCACTTTTAAGAATACAAAAATTAGTAATTTCTTTCTTGTTAACCCGAGAGTGGTCGCGCCTATAATGCAACCTAATATGGTCCCTGCGGGTCATGGTGACCCGCCATTAAATAGTTCATATTTTTCAGTTAAAATTATAATAAACCCTTTCCATTGATTTGATTAATATCTTAGACTCACAGCAGTAATAAAAAATGTGATTTGGTCAAGAATATTCAATGGTACACATTTTGCAAAATTGAACAAATTACATGTCAAAAAGTCATTTTTTGGCCATATGTTAGTACTATGATGTATAACAATGAAAAAAAGTCAACTTTTAAAAACTTATTTAGTTTGTATGGTATAATAGTAAGTAAAACTACAATAGCCACGGGATATCTTGAGCTGTGGCTTACGTCACGGTCAGTGCCGGGAAGAGAGGGGTCTCTACCAATAAACAATGTACCAATAAACCAATGTTTAGTGTACTACTAGCATTGCTATAAACATCAAGTCTACACGCCCACAGGTTAACTTTTTTATAACACAACTCCCATCCGATTAATGATTGATATCTTTTATTTATAACCATATTACTTGGTATTATAATGTGTTATCACATTATAATTATAGGCCTTTAATTATATTACTATTGCTTTTGTCTGATATTTAATGAGAAAAATAAAATAAAATAATATGAAATACCAAATAATTAAACACTAGTGAATTTACGGAATGTAGGTTATGTTAGTAAATAAGTATAACTCGTGAGCCTAACCGAGGCATTTGGTCTGCACGTGAGGGGAAAAATACTAGCAGTGGAGGGGAGGGCTGTCCACTTCTGTTATACTGTGGTTATACCCCTCCACCATGTGACTGGTCGAGCTGCGCTTTCAGCGCCTCTCTGTGTAGAAAAGTATTTATTTTCGCCTCTTTTGTTATTTGTTTACATTTATTATAACGGCCAATCAGAAAGGTCGTTTTCATTTTTAATTTGAACTCTTATTACTAAAATAAAAACAACATATTATGCTGACTTTGTAAAGTCTGCTCTGGAAATAGGCAGACTTTGATTTGCTTAAAAATACATAAATCAAATTATGATATAATCAATAGATTTATAAACAAATAAATAACAAAAGTTGAACGTGTCATTTATTAATTAGTAATAATTGTCACAATTATTTATTATTTGTCTATTAACAAGGTTAAGTCAGGTTGTAAACAACAATTTAACTTTCACATGATTTTATTTCCTATTTTTATTTACCATATGACACACACTGACTCGGCAGCTCTTCCCACTCCAATTAGTCTACTGCGCATCGCCTGACCAAGTGCCTCTGTAAACCTGCTCTGTAAATACTGCTCAAGTTTTTATTGTAAGCAGTACCTAATTAATTGTATATTAGAAAAAATACTTTTTTAATAATTTTGTGTTATTAAATTTAATCTCTTTAACCCTTTCCGTACTAACGTCCTGATATCCGGACGTGGGCTGGTCGGTTGAGAAATACTAACGTCAGGATATCCGGACGTGGGCCAGGTGGTCGAGAAATACTAACGTCCGGATATCAGGACGTTGCGATTTTTTTTTTTTAATTTTAATTTGACAGTAAATGCAATCATGTATAATATGAAATTAATCACAAATAAACATAGATTACAAATATATATATATATATATTTATATTTATACTTTGTTCTCTGTGATAGCAACTGATTTAGAAGTCGTTGTCAAAGTCAGCTGTTTGTTTTGTTTCGCTGTCGGCGCGCGGTCACTGGCAGAGTCAGTCAGTCGTCTGTCTGTGCATATTTGTTTTATTACATTGTTCGCTTGCTTTGTTTGGTTATAGTATTAGTGAGTGTAGTTATGTCAGTGTTTTCTTTTTAAAAATGAAGCGTTCAAGATCGCCAGTGAGCGAGAATACTGTTCGTTGTTTGTTAGATGAAGAAAATCTAAGTGATGGTTTGTTATCAGACGATAGTGACAGTTCTGTTATTGATGACACCGATGAGGATCCTACCTTTGACCCATATCTTATGAAATCTACGTCAGGTTTGCTAAATCTAAATATTACTAATAATAGTAAACGGCCTAGGTTATTTAGTTTTTCAAACGAGAGTGGAGATGATGACGATGAAATGGATTTGACAACACAACAAACTAATACTAGTACTAGGCCTACAACTAGACCTGTAGGTCGACCCCGATCTTCAAATAGGCCTAATAATAACATGGATAGGCCTAGAGACAATTTACATGATACTTTACAAATTGGTAACATTCAATGGATGAGGTTGATGAGGAAAATGATCCCGGTCATACACATATTTTCACTTATAACGAACTGCCAGGTGTAAAGCATTGCCCACCTTTGAATTCAAAGCCTATAGCCTATTTTAGACTATTTTTTATCCTCTCACTTATTCAGGACTTTACAAAATACACAGATTTATATGCTAGCAGATTTTTAGATTAAAACAATGACAGATTATCTGAAAACAGTGTTTTGAGAAATTGGAAAAAGATTACTACTGATGAATTGTATGCGTTTATAGCAGTACTTCTTAATATTGGTATAAACAAAAAACCTAGATTATCACATTATTGGAACACACTATCTAGTCAGAGCAGTCCTTGTTTTAGGCAAATGTTTTGCTGCACTCGCTTTCAAAACATTTTAACTTTTTTTCATCTTACGGACACAATAAACATTCCCAAACCTGGACAACCAGGATATGACCCATGCAGCAGATTTCAACCACTAATTGATCACTTCAATAGGATATCTAAATATCACTTTACCCCTAATAAATTTATATCCATAGATGAAAGTATGATTGCCACAAAAAACCACACACAACTACTTCAATATATACCAAAAAAAATCACAGATGGGGAATTACGTTGTGGTCAATTTGTGACTCCGTGACTCACTATTGTTTAAGTTTTTTTGTTTATAAAGGGGCTCCCAGAAATGGGGAAGATGATACAACAAGAAACAATGGCCTAGGGTTTTATGTTGTCACAAAATTGTTAGACATGTGTGGATTGTTGAATAAGGGATATCATCTCTTTATTGATACATTTTTCAATTCAATTCATTAAGCTAAACATTTGTATGAAAAGGGAACATTTCTCACTGGAACCTTGAACAAAATAAGGAAAGGTATTCCCAAGTCTATGCTAGAGAAATTTTCAGTAGGTCAGAAAAAATATCTCAGAATTATCGATGCTAGGATTCAGGGAAAAAGTCACAGAAATCACAAGTGTTACTTTTGTCAACCGATGCTAAGGCCGGCAGCGAACAAAGAACCAATAGGCGTGGAAATTATATGAAAATTACAAACAAACCAACTATGATCCGTAACTACAATGACTACATGGGTGGAATAGATGTATCTGACCAGATGCTTTATCAATACCTAGAAGAAAGGCGAACAACAAAAGCTTGGAAAAAAGTAACTTTCAACATCATCGGGAGGATGATGTTGAATTATTATATATTATATAAAGAAAATACTATTAAACCCATTGATAGGTTGGACTTTATGGTTTCAATAGTAGAAGAACTAACACAGGAATGGCTGAGAAACAGAACTGATCAAAATTCACCAAACATTACTAGACGAGCAGCAGGAACGCCAACCACTATGTTTGCTAGTGCAGATACCAGTCCAAACCAATATTTACAAAAAATTTCTGAAGGTAGAGAAAAAAACTGCTCTGTCTGTAGTGCTGCTAGCACAAAATCTGGAGGCAAAAGAAAAAAATCAACATTCCAGTGTAAAAAATGTTTCAAGGGAGTGCATCCACTTTGCCTTCCAAATCATAAATGCTAACTTTTTTGTTTTTTTTTTTTGTAAATATGTTAATTTTTGTCAAAACTCTACCAACATTTGTGATTGTGTGCAGTTTTAGTTGTAGTTTTTAGTGAAGTAACTCATTATATGACTGGTAATTTTTTTTAAATTAATTTTAATGTCAAAGTGAAAAAAAAGAAAAAAATATTTTTTGGTAAGTACATTTTTGAATTATTTTAAAATAAAAAAAAGTTACTTAAAGGTTAATTCACTATATATACACTTAGATAATTTAATTTTATGTAATAATATAAAATACAGTATTTTATGTTAAAAAATAAGGGAGATATGGCCAAAAAAGTAAATTGTTGTAAAACACCCTACAAAGGGCCCAGTATTCTTCAGTAGTCAACCGGTTAAATCCAATGGTATTTTTAAGACAAACCTTAAAATTTTTGTCCGGTACCAAAAGGGTTAAAGATAGACAGCTGTTCTAATTATTCAAAAATATTTAAAATGATAAATTACATTTCTTCTTTGAGTTCTTTATTGGAAGATTTTAAATTGTAAATAATTTTTAAAAATTCTCATATTTTTCAATAAAATAATTTTTTCTGTGAGGCCTTTCACCTACAATATAGGCATCTTCAGATATCAACAAAATTATATTTTATATATATATATATATATATATATATATATATATATATATATATATATATATATATATATATATATACATAATCAACAAAAAAAAATAGAATTTTGTTGATGTCTGAAGATTCCTACATTGTAGGTGAAAGGGCTCACAGAATAAATCATTTTATTGGAAATATGGGAATTTTTTAAAAATTATTTACAATGATAAATTACAGTTTAAATTCCATTTTATTTTTAATAGTATTTTAAATAAGAAAACAGCACCAAAGAAATAAAGGCCAGCTGATAACACCACTATACCTGGAATAACTTAATTGTTATGACACATCTTGCTACATATGGAGCCGCTTTAGATCCTTAGCTACAGCCGCTCCAAATTATTAATACATTATTGCTAAACACCATGTTGCTACTATGTACCTTGTCTTGCCAGCGTCTGCAGGGCATTTATAGGGTCCTGCATGTTTTGACCTCCAGCTCCTGCTGGGCCACCCATTCCTGGATTCTTCTTTGAATCTAAACAAAATAAATGGATAATTCATTATATATTAAACACAGAACTAAACATGTATTTTTTAATGTTCATAAGTTTAATAAAACTATATTAAAGGCTGTAAAAACATTTAACACGTTCACGACGACGTGTACCACCGGTGGTACACTGCTACTATATGAAGTGCGGGAGTGTACCACCGGTGGACACGGCAAGTATAACTTTGGCGCGTAGTGTACCACCGATGGCGCACCGAACAATGAATTTGTTATTGAGGTTTAAAATAAAACGCCTGTTTCTACAGCAGTTCAAATGTGTGTTACGCATTTTAGAATAACTGCCATTGATAGTGTACCACCCGTGGTACATTTCCGCACATTTGGAAAGGGTAAATAAATATCAAAAATTTGACATGAAACCTAATTTTATTCATGAATGAACAATGTGTAATACTTTATTGTGAACATAATCTGAATGGTTTTACATTAGTGTTTTGAGTTGAAACACTCCAAGCACATTGCTGGCTGTTCAGGGCAGTCTTTGCAGTATGTAATAACTCTTTTAGCCCGTTTTCTTGCTTCCTTGGCACCAACTTCACCAGAGAGATTTTCATAACAGGATCGGCATCGCTTCCTAGATTCTCTTGCTGTTCCTTCCATTTTACTCAGTTCGTGGCCAACAATTCTGGCCCGTCGCCTTGGTGTTTGGAGTTGTAAGGCAGGTTCTGGTAGATTACCTTGAGGTGCCGGTACAACTACCCGGTTTCCATCAATCAGCTTCATTGCAATTTCACTTCGAAATTTCAACATATCCCACTGTTTCTTTTTTTCAAATTGAGCGTTGAAAATCACGAGAGCATTCACTACTGCAGTGCCAAGCAGTAACTCTAGTGCAACCTTCTTGTACCATTTGGTTGATTTTCTCAACGGAGTATAGTACGAAGAGAGCTGGTCAGAAATATCAACCTCTTTTTTTGCTGAATTATATCCTAACACACAAGAAAGCTTCAGGATTGCCTCTCCTTTCTGTTATTTTTTCCAGATGGAATCAGGTTCACACAGTCTTCTGCTCGTGTGGTAACCATTAGAACTCTTCCCTTATCAGCCCATTTTATTACTTTTACACCCTGCACACATTCTGCCCCAATTACTTGTCCTTTTTTCAATTTTTTACTGACAATGTCTTTGGGGTTATCGACTCTATCAGACCTTAGGGTTCCGCAGTAATAAGTTTTATGGTTCAGTAAAAACTCTGCCAGGGGAACACTGGAGTAAAAGTTGTCAGCGTACAAAGTTCGACCTTCGTTTATTAGATTTTCCATCAAACTAACAACAATTTTTTGGGCATGGCCCTCCCCCCCCCCCGTTTGATCATCCTTTCCAGCATACACTTTGAATTCATAAGTGTAACCACTTACAATACATAACTTGTAAACTTTCAAGCCATACTTATGACTTTTTTGTGGATTGTACTGGCGAAAAATAAGACGCCCCCTCCAAGGAATCATTGTTTCGTCAATGACAACTTGCTCACCAGGGGTTAGAACACTTCGAAACAATCTATTCAATAAACTGACCAGATTTTTAATTTTTCCAAGTCTTTTTTCCCCAGCAATCACTTCAGTGTTGTCTTGAAAATGTAAGCACTTTAGAATCATCTCGAACTTATCCCTTTTCATTGCATTTTTTATATAATCATTTTTGAACATGGGGATAGCAGACCAGTAAAGTCTAAGCTGAGGGAGAGGGTTCATCCCCATCACAATCAAAATTCCCAAAAAAGTTTTGATTTCCTCAGGAGTGCAATCGAGCCAGCTTCTCATGAGGGAACGTCTTCTCAACTGCGTATTGGCCAAATACTGTGCAGCAAACCTATTAGTTTCAGTTACAATAAGATTTACAACATCTTCATTCACAAACAGATTGAACGCCTTCAAAGAGTTCCTGATGTCAACAGCATTTACCAGCCCTTCATGACCAGTGAAAGGATACTTCCTGTCTCCCGATTGACACTCTGACCATACATATAGAGGATTTTCGGGCTGCTGATTATCGCCAGTAGCATTCTGAGGCTGCTGATTATTACCAGTAGCATTTTGAGGCTGCTGATTATCACCAGTAGCATTTTCAGGCTGCTGATAATCGTGGTCAATTAGCAAAGGCCCAAGGTTGCTGGTCACGAATTGCTATCAATTCATGGTCATGGAATTCAATACCAACAACTTGCACAGTTGCATCAGGGTTTTCTCGGCCATTTGCGTCATCACTAACATTATTAGTATTATTTGTATCCTCACCATCAGTCATGTCTTCTCCACTGTCTTCTAAAGATTCCACGTAGTCGTTGTCATTAGGCACATATTCACTTCCTGAATGTTCATAGTCTGACAGTTCGTCCAATGCTTCAACAATTTCATCTTCATCCATTTCAAACAATTGAACAAACACAACACCAACAAACAGTAACAGCAAAAACGTGCTCAACTAACCTCGAAAATGCAGCAACAACAACACACGTGCTACCTCATGTAGAAAAAAAAAATCCGGTGAGGTAAAATCAGTCTGCTAGATGAGGGCTGCCAACCTGCAAAATGTATACAATACGTAAAGTGTTTTAGGAGCGTATTATGAAGTGCACCACCGGTGGTACACTACGCGCATTTGTGAAACATGATAACTAGAATGCGTCGTGTACCACCGGTGGTACACCGAAAAAAATGCAAAAATATACCTTTATTGCATTTTTTTTCATACATTTCAGTTGTTGCTATGTGATAGTAAACATGGATACAAGAGTTTAAAACAAAAAACGAGTCACGATTTTTTTGAAAATGTTGCCCATTTGAGGTCCGTCTTCCCTAAAAAGTCCTCCTGCCGGTCGTCGTGAACGTGTTAATCTTTGTTTACTGTAATCAAGACTTGACAGTTAATTACAAACACTTCTATACCCCAATTTGACCATTCAGTACGTAAGAGTTTAATGTCCCTCGCACTAAATGATATAGCTATTACAACTTAAAAGCCAGTTAATTACCTGATCTTCTTCTGTTATCTAATTACATAGGCTTCATAAAATGCAAATCAATCATTTTTGTTTTGAAGTTAACAATGAAGTCTAAAAATGGTTTCTCATAACTATTCTTTTAAGCTACAAACCAAAGATCTATTGATAGCTTTCAATTTCATGAAAAGGAATAGCCTGCAAGTTGACAATCCTTTGCTTTAGACTAATGGTCTAAATTGGTCGGTAGCGTAGTTGGTTCAATCCCAGCTTCATGTGCTAAAGGTTCTCAGTTCGATCCCAATCAGAGTCAATACATTTTGAGAAGGATCAGCTGATAATCACCGGCTGTTCATTTGTCATTGGGCTATTAATTAGTGACACTTTCTAAGGAATAGTCAGCCTTAGTTTGTAACAATGACTACATTCGCTCATCTACACTCATCACACTCATTCGAAATCCATATTCGCCCATATCTTGACGATCGGCGTCTTATGAATAAATAACAAAAAAACTAATTTATTTATTTCTAATTATGATGTACTAGCTAGGATTGTAAAAAGATTTCAGACCAAAGGCTATTACAAAAGATACTCATTGTTATACCAAAATAACAGCTTATATCAACTTTATTTAGTTATGCAATAGGACTTGAATATACTGAGATAGTTGTTTATGAAAACGGTTTTGCTAATGATCCTTGAAAAAACAAATTTATTATAATATAAGTATAAAATATTATAGCAATAGATTTTAGTAAACCACTTTTATGTTCCTCAGACCAGAGGGTTCACTAGGAAAAGGATTCACATTTCCTTTGATAGATTAACTATTGGTTATTTATTATAAATATATAGATTTCTCATCAAATGCTAAATTTTGTTCTCAAATTGTCAGCTGTTTTGGAGTGCAGTGGAGTACCATGTAAATGTAATTCAGTTTAAACCAGCTGTTGTGGCAGACTTAACACGCTAATCAAACTACTGGCACAGTCATTCCTATTGTATGAGAAATCTATTTGTATACTCAAGGATATTACCAAATAATAATTTAATCCTTGATTAAACAAAAGGGTACAGAGTTTGTGTCATCTTCTTATTACTGTAGCCAGAATTAGAATTCAGTACAGATAACACATAAATAAGATTAAATATAATTTCAGAACCAAAATAATATACTTTGATGAATATTTAGTAACAATATAAAAATAATTAAACTATTGGCAAGAAAAGCTACTTTGAAAGATCCCTACACATTGATTAACTAATGAAACAAATTACTGTAACTTACTCATTTCTCGAACATGAAGTATAAGTCGAGCGACAAAGCCAAGATATTCTTCCTGGAAAAAGAAATTTATTAATGGTTTGATGAAATAAATGCAATGACTGTTTTTTCACAGTATTCAATTTATCCTGTGTTATTGACTAAAAAGCATGCTGGCTGGAACCTGTCAAACAAAATTAGAAAAAATTTTTACATTGATTTACTTGTCAATTAAGAATTATAATAAAAGTGTACTTGAAAAATCCTCCAAATAACCCACAATATAAACACTCCTAATAGCTTATATATTCTAGTTACAGTATATAAATGGTACTAGGTATAACTGGCACAAACTTTCTCCCTTTCCCTTTGTTATGTCAGACTTTTTACTAAAAACAAATGATCAGTTAATAACATTTCTAAGGAAAGTACAGACGAAACACTTATTTTACTTAAATAAAAGTATGGAAAAAGGAATCTTCAAAAACAGCCGTTTAATAAATCACGTAGGCAGATTTTATATAAACATCCTTCAACAACTTGAGTTGTGGCTTCTGGCCTTCAGCCTCCAGCCCCAACTTAGTGGGGTGGTAACTAATAAATAATATAAAAGATATTAAAATTTTTTAAAGTATAGTTTTCAACTTTACTGAAAATTTCATCAGAATCATTAAAACAAAGCTTGAAAATTTTGCATTTTAAAAATGTTTTTACTTATAAATAATGTTATAATTCAAAAACTATTAAAAGTTATGGACATGCGGTTTTTACTAAAATGTTTTAAATTATAATTTACATCTTTCCTGAAAACTTAATCAAAATCGTTGGAACCGTTTTTTAAGAAAATTCCATTATTGTATGTGTTTTATCCAAAAAAATAAAATTTCAAAAAAGTGAAAAGACAGTCTGGAGATATTGGCTAAAAACAACCTACATACCAATGTTCAGAAAAATCTATCCATCCCTATGGTCCAGAAAAGTGCATATACACACAGACAGACACACACACACACATACGGACAGACACCAAACATAAAAAAAAACTGTTTTGTGTTCAGAGGGCCATAAAATGAATTTTTAGACAAACTTGTAAACAAATTTTTTGGGCGATCACAATACTTTCTCTTTGCTAACACACATGGGAGAAGGTAAAAAATTGATTGTGTTGGGTAATTCTAACTATACAATTTTACTTAATTACTGAAAGTGG
Organism: Stictocephala bisonia; assembly: GCA_035578905.1. Classification (NCBI taxonomy): domain Eukaryota; kingdom Metazoa; phylum Arthropoda; class Insecta; order Hemiptera; family Membracidae; genus Stictocephala; species Stictocephala bisonia. The sequence goes on from JAQJVL010000008.1 coordinate 5,906,621, forward strand.
CTTAAAACCCTCATATATGTTTTATTATAAATGATAATCAGAAAACACAAGTTTAATCTATAAAAATAAAAGACAAATACCACTGACTGACAAAGTGTTTCATAAACTAGAAGGCTTAGGCATGAACTAGACCATGAAACTTGGCAAAAATAGTCTGTACAGACTCTAGATACATGGCACTAAAAAGGGATTTTAAAATATTTTCTCTTAAAGAGTTAAAATAATGTAGATGATAAATAAGCTTGATACCGGCTAATTAGACCCTTTTTTTGCTATTCAACATACAAATGAAAGAGCTTAAGACAGTGAAACTTGAGGTATGAAGTTATTTTTTAACAGTGTAAGCAATGTGAAGAAAAATAACAAGATTACATGAGTAATGGGGCTAAAACATAAAGCATGCATAGTATCCCCTAGTGTAATATAACTAAAAAACGTATATTATAGTAAATTGATTTCAATACACCATGCTTAAAATCTCCAGACCATAGTGACTCACAAACTATAACTACAACTTAGTAAGAGGTAAGATTGAGGTTTCTAACTCAAGATATGTGAGTTATTACATCAAAAACGATCTTCAGCCAATACTTAATGACCATGATGTTGAGTTGAGAATCTACATGTGAAAAAACTGACGACAGCAAATTGTCAAGATTGGTGACTAATAAAACATCTTTATTATCAGTAATAGAACTGATTTGAGAAACAAACTAAATGAGCATAATCTTCAAGACTTTCCCCCTCTATTACACTTGAGTTTTTCACAATGGAAGGGATGGTAATCAACTATCTATGCACCAGCTCTAAACATGCAAGCTCCCTGGATCGAATTGAAAATTAAATTCAACAAAAATAAAATGTAAAGTAATAAGTAACTAAGTCATTATTGTTTTGATGTCCTGTCACAGAGCTAAGAACAAGTTTTGCAACCATTCAAGATCTGCTTCTCCAAAAAAGAATGGCCTAAAATTAATTCAGACCAGTAACATAAACTTAACAAACACAGCTTAATAATTTAGACGTGCCTTTCTTTCATTTTGGAAACCTAACAAGCTTACCACTACAACCAGTAACACTTTTTATTTCGAGTGGGTTATAAATCATGTCAATACCGTTAACAAATTATAATAACACAACATTTTATAATTTACTACACAACATTATAATAAGGGTTAATAGCAGAAAGGTGCTAAATTTAGCCAAGTGGCAGTACAGAAACACAGCTAAATTTAGCCAATTTAGCCGTATTCTGGTATCACGGTTAATACTCTAAAAATAACACTTAAACAATAACAAAAATTAAATTGAAGTATTATAATTTTAATTTTTTTTAGATAGTTTAAATTAATTGAATTTATTAACCTACCTTTGTCTTTGCTTTCTGAAATACATGGCTTTCCATTTCCATGCTGTTTTTAGAAGTTGGCATTCCCGAGCTTCGTATTGCCTCCTCTCTGAAAAAAGCCCTGTTTTACAACTCTATATTCTGATTAGCTTTAGAAATCAAAAATAGAAATCAATAATGTCTAAAAAAAACTCCATAGTGTATGTTTTCTACGCAAGGAAAAATCTAATTTTCCTAGTTTACGTTCTCACGCCCAGAAGATAATGGCTATGTTTGCATCTTCTTACATCTGTGAACAAGCGCATTTACAGGACAGGGAATGCATTTAAGGATGAGGGGAAAGCTTCACTTAGCCAAGCTCATACTGGATGGTGCTTTGAGTGCTCTGAAGCTTCTCAAACGCTCTACACATTCGCCTGTGGTTGGCTCTATTCACCGCTCGTCCAGACCTTTGCCTCATCGACCACTTGCTGATGAGGGCGTGGCCATTACTCTTCCTCATGAAACCTACGCTGAGGCTGCTCATGTTGGTGCGGTGTATCCAATGCCTGGATCTGATTTATCTGAGTGTGAAGTGACCAGGGCATTACAATCTCCTGTTAGTGCCAGTAATGTAGCAAAAAATTCTAACAATGGATCTCCCAACTGTCTGGACGATTTTTTAGATTTAAGAAGCAGGCCACTGGAGTGGCCAGGTCAAAAGCTACCAAAGCATGTTCAGTGACTAGTGCTGTTAGTCCCAATCAAATATTCAAAGTTTTTCACCAAAATGCTCAAGTTGCAACCAATAAGGTGGACGAGATTTCCATTCTGGCATCGGAACATAAGCCCGATATATTTGTGGTCACTGAACATGGCTTTGCTGATAGTACAATTAATTTTTTTTTTAATTCAAAATTATATTTTGGCAAATTACTTTGCACGCAAAAATATTAAGGGTGGGGGGTTTCACTTTTTATTAAAAATAACATTAATTTTGAACCATTGAACCTAAATCATAGTACTGAGTTGGACTTCGAGGTTGAGGGTGTCGAGATTTTTTTGGGTGCCCTCGGGAAAACTGCCGTGATAGGACTGTATAGGTCTCCCAATGGTAATAGCGGCATCTTCATCGAGGGGCTCGAGAGCCTCTTGGGCCATCTTATTCGCAGGTTCAATTATTTTGTAATTGCTGGGGACTTCAACATAAATGTTTTAAACAGTAAGGGTAGTTTTAAACAGCAGCTCAAGGACATGTTACAGTCATTTAATCTGAAATGGTCCGTGAACTCTCCACCACATGTGACAGCGAAGTCGAGATCTGCCATTGACAACATAATAACAAACATACCTGACACTACAGTTAGAATCCTTAATACCACCATCTCGGATCATTAAGCTAAGGAGATGATTATAAATAATAACCGACCTAAAGCTAATTCCCAAGTTTTCATTACAAAGAGAGATTTCCGGGATAATAATGTTGAAACTTTAAATAAATTACTAGAAAAGGAAAACTGGGATTTCCTCAACAAAATTTAAACAGCAAACGAATGTCTGAAGCTTTTAATAACTGCTTTATTTATTATCTGGATATTTGTTGTCCTCTGAAGAAGAGTAAGAATGGGACAGGGGCCACTGGAAGTAACTGGATGGATTACTCTGGAAATCCATGCTTCTAAAGAAAGGCTGAGGTTCTACTCTGAATCTTGAGGACCACGGATGATGATAAATTAAAGCAAGAATTTAAAATTCTAAAAAAAAATACAGAAAAGAAATAAAAACTGCCAAGGCTTTCCAAATCAATAATAAACTCAAACGATCAAAAAACTTTTCAAAAACAGCTTGGTCAATTATCAATAACATTAAAAATAAAATAAATGCTAAACCAATTAGGCTAAATTTAAATGTGAATGATCCCTTGGCAGTGGCTACAGCATTCAATGAGTTTTTTGCCGCTGTAGCTAACTCTGGATCAAACCTGAGCGATACGCAACGCCAACCAGTTCTGGAAAAGGGGCCTGGCACTTCAATGGCAATGTTCTTATCTCCTGTGTGTCATGCGGAGGTGGAGCGTGTTATCCGGGATTTCTCAGCTAAAACCGCTTCTGATATCAATGATATTTCAACCACCACCAATGAGATAACCACTTAGGAACGTTAAGTTCCGTACGATTATCTTTACACCACTAATCACTTCACGTTTTTTTTTTATGCTGATCATGAATATATAACATAGGCTAAGTTAATTGGTTTTTCAGTAAAATTATTTGTTCAGCCCGAAAAATGGATTTTTTACTGATCCAACCAAACACAACCTGACTTATCCTAACTGTCTATTTACTTAACAAAAATTCGTAATTTGAGTTAAATTCAGGTGCCTGGCCTCCATCACTGCCAGCCATCACTCCAGCAGGAATGTACATGAATTCGGTTTTTGTGATTAATAATTGTTGTATACAATGATCATGATCATGTAATGGTTACTAATCGCAATTCGCCGCGACAGTAGTTATTCCATTATATCTCAAGAAATGTTTGTAATAGACCAGAATAGTTCTCAAATTCGTACTCAGCGCAAAAAAAAACATATCAAAATAAAAAAAGATATTTAAACTAACAGAAATATGTAAAAAATTCTACTGTAAAAGTTGACATTAGTTTGTGACACATTCGGTAGAATATGTGATTTCCGCAAAATAAAAAGCATATCTAGTGAAAATACAGCTATTTATTTATTTATTTATTTATTTATTATGATTAACGGCATATGCCTTTTTAACAAAATAGTATACAAGAAAATTTAAGCTAAAAATAGAGAACAGAAAAATAGAGAACAGAGGCTAATAAATATGGTAATTATCTGTGCTTAAAGAATTATTTGGATAACAATATACAATTGAGAACAATCAAGTTAACATGTACATATAAATATATGCAATAAATTTACAATAAATTCAACAATTTGTGTTGATATAGTATAAGTGATATTAGCGATAACAAGGATAAATATTTAGTAAATGTGACATAATAATATCTAACAAATATGCAAATTCTAACACGAAAATATAAATAAATACACATAACATGATGAACGGTTTGATAATCAAGATGACTATAGACTGCAATGGGTGTGAATGAATAGCAAAAATATGCGAATGAGTGTGATGAAATAATAAGTTACAACATTGGTAAGGGTGGTGGTGGTGGTGATTGAGTGAGCTATAGCTGGAGAAAGCCTCAAGATTCATCATTCTCTCCCCGGGTGATCATATTCTTGAACCGAGCAGCACTACAGTTAAAGAAATCAATGTCTGAAGGTAGGGTGTTTCCTGTGCGTTGCAACCGAACCATGGTACTGTGTTGTGCATATGATGTGGTGTGGTGTGTTCTGGCAAACAGCTCCCTGGATCTGGTAGAAGCTGGAACGTGGAAATAAATCAGTGATAGAAGTTCCGGACAGCGAATCTCACCATTGATGATCTTGAAAAGAAACATAAGATCAGATGTCCTTCTTCGCAATTCTAGCGATTGCAAAGCCCAGTGTTACAGCCAATTCATCAACAGGAACTTCAGAGAAGCGATAACCCAGTCGTAGACCCACCAGCCGGATAAAGTGAGTTTGAATGGATTGCAGTCTTTCGATAAGGAAATCCTGATACGGTGACCAGACGGTTGAACAATACTCAAGATGGGACCTAACCAAGTGACAGTAAAGAGTCTTCAAAGCTGTTGGGGATGTGAAGAAGCGAGAAAACCTTATTATCAGGCCCAGGACACTGTTGGCTCGTTTGCAGATGTAATTCACATGTAGCTCGGGGCTCAGATTCGGGCAACATAGAATTCCGAGGTCTTTTATCTCATACACTCTCTTCAGATTGACACCATTAAGTGTATAGTCATTATGTATCACAGACTCAGTCCTATGGAAGGTTATGACGATACACTTGGACACATTAAGGGTCATAAGGTTATCAGAGCACCATTTCTCCACGATCAACAAGCTATTTTGAAGTGCTACACAATCATCTATGGTGTTGATGGACAAGTAGAGCTTGATATTGTCTGCAAAGAGCAAATGCTTGACTTCTAATGCCTCTGATAAGTCGTTAATGAACAGGTTGAATAATATAGGACCAAGATGTGAGCCCTGTGGTACTCCAGATGATGCAATGAACTCGTGGGAGTTGGCAAAAGCGTATTTAACTATGAGCTTGCGATTATCCAGGTAAGAAGAGAACCATTTCAGGAGCGGTCCATGGACTCCATAACGGGACAACTTGTCGAGCAGAAGAGAATGGCAAACACGATCAAAGGCCTTTGCAAAATCTAAATATATGGCATCAACTTGCTGGCGATTTGAAAAGGAAGATATAACATCAGATTGAAATAGCACTAAGTTTGTAGCTGGAGATCTGCCTGGAGAGAAGCCATGTTGTGATGAGGAGATATGGCGCTGAAGCAAAGGGAAGATCTTGGAGAGAACCAATTTTTCAAGTACCTTGGACAGGGTAGACAGTATAGCAATCGGCCTATAGTTTCCCGCTTCCGAGGGCCCCGGATTTATGGATAGGGACAATGTAGCTTGATTTCAGGGCTTCAGGGAATATTCCATTAGCTATTGATGCGTTAAAGAGATGCTGTAATGGTCCAGTTAGGGTGGAATGACAGTGCTTAAGGACACTCGGTGGGATACAGTCTGGACCGCATCCTTTCCTCTCATCTAGACTAGTCAAAGATCTCTGAACATCATCGTAGGTGAAGAAGCAGGAATTGATTGCATTGTATGATTCGTGATGGTTTGAAGTGGGGAGCTGTTGGGGCTTAGTGAAAACAGAGGCAAAGAACTCAGCAAACAATTCACACTGTTCCATGTTGTCGTTGACTGTACGTTCATTGTATGTTAGCGTTGATGTGGTGGTTTGGTTCTTCTTCAGGCTCTTGACAAAGTTCCAAAATGCATTGGGTCTGTGAGGGAGAGTGTTTTGAATGTGTGAAACATAGCTGTCCAGGCAGGCTTGAGAAAGTTGTCTACATCTCGAACGGGTCTGTGAGAATCTGTAGTAGCAACCATCGTCTAAAGTCCTCTTGTAAAGTGTATGCAGTCTCTTTTTCTCAAAAACAAGCCTTCGCAGTTCTTGACTGAACCAGGGTGGGAAAGATGACCCAACTTTTACCATTGGAGTATGCTGCTGTACTCTATTTTTAATCACGCCAATTACTTCTGAAAAAGCCAATTCTACATCAGGAAGTGACGATACGATGAGAGATTGCAGGTCAGCAGCTTGAAGATCATAGTGTACATTCATAAGATTACATTTCCTATAGTTGGGGACAAAGGAAGTAGCCGACTTAGAGAACGCTGACATAGGTAAGAGTATATTTAGAGCAGGATGGTGGACGTCCTCTTTAACCAGTGGGTCACGATCTCTAATGAGTTTGGTAATTGCCTCTGATGATAGGATAGCATCCAATATTACTCCACGTGAGTTTCGTATAGAGTTAAACTGTCTTAGATTGTGCGTTGAGACCAAGTCACATAGGGTTCTAGAAGGTGAGGGTCGTGATGGTGCTATTCTAGACCCATTTCAAGCAAAATTTTCCAATGTTGTTTGGTAGCAAGAAACTGCATAAGTACTGTTAACCTTGTTCAGGGGCGGTCCTAGAGGGGGTATGGGGGGGACAAATCCCCCCCCCCCCAATTTTGAAAAACACAAAGGTATTTTAACTTTACTAAAAATATTGTATGGTTTTAAAAATGTGCTTTAAACATTTATATCTGTAGTAAAACATATTAATTTTGAAAGGCTGTAAAAATAATTGTTTCTTAAATGTAGAGATTAATATCTAGTGATTAGTATAAAGCATGATGTATTTTAGGAGTTGATAGCATATTACAGTAGCCTACTACTTGTTGCTCTGCTTTATCGCATGCTTGATACAGAACGGAGGATAACGCTAGTTCCATCAAAATCTAAAACCAAAGTCAGTACTTAAAGTAAATAGCCTACTGTAGGGGAGAGAGAATTGATGTTGCTGCGCATGTGGCTTAGGAATTAAAATTGAAATTCTGAGAATGGCAAGAAAACAAATTCCCTGTTCCAATGTCATGACAACTGATCCAGAAGATTATTTTAGAGTGACACTTTTCAATCCTTTCATTGACTTTGTTTTGATGAAGATTTATATAAAGAGAAATAAATGTAAAAGACCAAATATTTTTCAAATTTGGGTATTTATGCAGTTTCTTGCCACCAAACAAATTTGGAACATTTTGCTTGAAATGGGTCTAGAATTGGCTGTATTTTCACGGCATGTGCTTTTTATTCCGCGGAAACTACGTATTTTACCGAAAAATTCAAAAAAAAACATTGTCACAACTTTTAGTATTTTTGTTATATTTTCGTTAATTTAAATTGTATTTTAATCTGTTTAATTTTAATTTGTTTTTATGCGCTGATTACAAATTTGAAAACTATATTGGTCTACTACAAATATTTCTCGAGATATAACGGGAAAACTACTATTGCGGCGAATCGCGATAAGCAGCTATTAATCACAAAAACCGAATTCACCTATATTCCTGCTGAAGTGACGGCCGGCAGGCGGTCACGGAGGCAAAAAACTCGAATTAAACGCAAATTACGATTTTTTTTTAGAAAATAGGGTAATTATGCACTTTCATGCCACCTCTGAAAATAAGATTTCATGTAAAAAAATGGTGAAAAATGAGTTTATCTCTTGGGGAGTCTGATTTCATCCGCGGAAAACTCGTTTTTTTACCGAAAAATCGAAAAACTAGTTTTTATCTAATAATGAAAAACCAACTTTTTTAAAATCTTTATTTTTCAACAAACTTTTTTTTCATTTCTCGTGTTTTTTACGCTGAACACAAATATATAACTGGTTTTGAGCTAAAATAATTTTTTCTGCTCGAAAAATGCATTTTTTACTGACATAACCAAACATAACTTAACTTATCCTAATTGTCTATTTTCTCAATAAAAATTCGTAATTTGCGTCAATTTTGAGCATTTGGCCTCCGTGACGGCCTACTTGCCGTCACTCCGGCGGGAATATAAGTGAATTCAGTTTTTGTGATTAATAGTTCTTGTATATAATGATCACGTAATGGGAGCTAATCGCGATCCGCCGCGATACTAGTTTTTCCGTTATTTCTCTAGAAATATTTGTAATAGACCAAAATAGTTTTCAAATTTGTATTCAACGAAAAAACACATCAAAATAAAAAAAGATGATCAAAATACCATTTAAATTAACGAAAATATGACAAAAATACTAAAAGTTGTGACATTGGTTTTTTATGAATTTTTCGGTAAAATGTTAGGTAATTATGCACTTTCTTGCCACCAAACAAATTTGGAATATTTTGCTTGAAATGGGTTTAGAATTGGCTGTATTTTCACGAGATATGCTTTTTATTCCGCTGAAATAACGTATTTTACCGAAAAATTCGAAAAACCAATGTCACAACTTTTAGTATTTTTGTCATATTTCCGTTAATTTAAATGGTATTTTAATCATCTTTTTTTTATTTTGATGTGTTTTTTTGCGCTGAATACAAATTTGAAAACTATTTTGGTCTATTACAAATATTTCTCGAGAAATAACGGAAAACTACTGTCGCGGCGGATCGCGATTAGCGGCCATTACGCGATCATTATATACAACAACTATTAATCACAAAAACCGAATTCTCATATATTCCCGCCGGAGTGACGGCCGGCAGGCCGTCACGGAGGCCAAACGCCCGAATTTAACGCAAATTACGAATTTTTGTTGAGAAAATAGACAATTCTGTTAAGTTAGGTTATGTCAACAAAAATGCATTTTTCGAGCAGAAAAAATAATTTTACTATAAAACCAGTTATATATTTGTGTTCAGCATAAAAAAACACGAGAAATGAAAAAAAAATTGTCGAAAAATAACGATTTTTAAAAAAGTTGGTTTTTTCATTATTAGATAAAAATCTAGTTTTTCGATTTTTCGGTAAAAAACGAGTTTTCCGCGGATGAAATCAAACTCCTCAAGAGATATAAACTCATTTTTGACCACTTTATTAACATGAAATCGTATTTTCAGAGGTGGCAAGAAAGTGCATAATTACCAAATGTTATATCCGCGGAATAAAAAGCATATCTTGTGAAAATAAGGCCTATTCTAGACCCATTTCAAGCAAAATGTTCCAAATTTATTTGGTGGCAAGAAACTGCATAAATACAAAAAAAAGGTTTATTTACTACCATAAAATAATTAGTTTTTCGATTGTTCGTTAAAAAACGAGATTTCCGCGGATGAAATCAAACTCCTCAAGTTTAACTCATTTTTCATAACTTTTTCAACATGAAATCATATTTTCAGAGGTGGCAAGAAAGTGCAAAACTACATAAATTTGTATTCAGCGAAAAAAAATAAACCAAAAAAGATGATTAAAATACCATTTAAATTAACGGAAATATGACAAAAAATACTAAGTTATTGACAGTGGTTTTTACGAACTTTTCAGTGAAATACGTGACTCCCGCAAAATAAAAAGCATAACTCGTGAAAATACAGCCAATTATAGACCTGTTTCAAGCTAAATTTTCCAAATTTGTCTGGTGGCAAGAAACTGCATAAATACCTTTTAGGTAAATTAGCTTACTTACATTTTGGCAACTACACTTTGCCTGAAGTTTGCGGTGCGCCAAGATGTTTCGTCCGTTGCCATTTCTTTGAATGAATGTACAACAAACAGCAATAAAACAAAGGTATTCACTTATTGTAATAAACTGTTCATATTTCTGCCACATAAAAACAATACAAGCTATCAAAATAACACTTCCGTATATAAATCCGTCAGTTAACTCAGCTTCACTTTCGTTTTCCGACCGTAATCCGTAGTCTTTCCATTCTTCCTTGTCCAGGTTGTCCTCAGTCCATAGTTTCTTCACTCTTTTTTTCTAGTAGCAGGGTCCAATCGATACGTCGACTTAATGTATTGAATCGAAAACAAACTAAAATATTGGTTTATTATTATTACATTTTTCCATAACATTTATGTGGTTTTACAATCTATTCATAGTTGAACAGTATTATCATGAGGTTAAATAACATAAGATAGTATACACACGTCCATTGACGTGGCTAACATGAACATTGTTTTACATTACAAAACTTAAAGAAATCTTACTAGAAGATCAATAAAGGGTTTTCTAGTTAAGCGGTCCATACACGATCACTTCCGGCACATGAGACCGTCGTTTGTCAGGGGCTCGACACTTGGAGCGATCACGTATGGTGATTTATTTTATTTTTATAAACCAACAGCATTAAAATATTTAGAATACATATATCAAGATGGCCAACAATGTTGACAATATAATCTATGAGAAGATGTCATAATACATAATAATGTAAGAATGTAAGAATACAGTACAGCAAAATTAGTGAGCAGCTACAGAAAGAATAATTATGTACAAACTTGACATTCTTACATGTGAGACGCCGACACAACGTTGTGCGTATTTTAAGGCGAATATGAGTGGTTTTATGAGTGTAGGATGAGTGTGGATGAGTGTAGTCTGGTTACTAACTGAGTTCAACTGTTCCTCAGAAAGGGCAATTTATTAATAGCCCAACAGCCAGGGCAACTAGGGGACCTACAGCTTTACGTGGAATCTGAACCACGTAGTGCTGGTCTGATTTTCAGCTAATTGACAAGCCTGATACTCAGTTATCTCCCCCACACAACATCCGCACAATGACTACCAACCAACATGGACACCCCAGACTTCTCTAGTAGTGTCCACGCCGATAGCAACCACCAAGCGGACGCCATGTCGGTATTAAGAGGACCGAGCATACAACCTATCGCCTACAATCTCCCAAACACTTTGTCCCCAAGTAGCTGGGTTACAGCACTGCGCCACCAGTGCCGACATATAACAGTTACGTAGTATAACAATTGAAAATATAAATATTTAGCAAAATACGAAAATACAACAATTAATTTGTGGATAATTAACGAAATATATGTATGTACAAGTAATAACAATGAATAAATAACTATATGAAAATAACATAAACGATAGAAAATGTAAACGTAACGAGAAATAAATATGCGTTGGCAATAACAATGTACATAACGATATAAATAATACACATGTACAAGTAACAACAATGATTGAATGTATAAACGTTGACGAGATATAATGTGTACTAATAAATTACTATTTACAAAAAAAAAAGTTAACATTTATGATAGAACAGGAATACGTGCAGTTGAGCCTAAGACTAAAATTATATATAAACCAAATGAATCTCTCTTCTGTCTTTTTCTTGATGCTTTTTTAACTTTATTCTTAAATTTTTGCATAAATTTATTAAAAGACATATAAGAGAGTTACAAGTGAGAATTTAGTGATGAAACAAAAATTATTACAGAGTGGTAGATAACAGAGTGATGACCAAGCCGAACTCGCAATTCGAGTCGAGTATACGCCGAGAAACTTCTGGCTTACCATCATGTTGGAAATATTTTGGTGCGGTGGCCACTGCAGCACCGTGTTGTTTTATACTGTGGCTGCAGCCCCTAATTTCAGAACCGGAAGTGAAGTTCCTGTCACAACTAGTCCCACGGTACGGATCACATGAGTCAGTTCTGTTTTGTCGCAGTGTCATTGTTTATAAACCATTAATTAAAATGTTTTGATTAATAGAGTAAATTGTTTTTTTTTTCTATTAAGTTTTTCTCTTTCAACTAAATAAAATACATTTTGGTTTAATTTTTACATTTTTCAATATTCAACAAATTAACTGTGGTAACTGCAGTTATTGGACATTCTTAAATAATTTTTTTTAAATCGTCTGGGTTGTTTTGTTTTAATTCAGTCAAAAGACTCATGTGTGAATATTCATTTCTCTTTATAAGCCAGTTTTTGCCAACATTTTCCATTTTTTCTTCTTCTCTTCGAAAACACCCAATTCGTCAAGTAAAAGCATTGCAGTCGCAACATTCCTTTTGTCAAACAAACACTTTAACAACAAAGATAATCAAATAAACACTGCGTGATACAAGTGAATATGAAGGAAATGATTTGAAGACTGACTCTGTGACAGCTAGGTAGAGGCTTGATCGTGTATGGTGAACATAAAGGCTGTATTTTCTGGACGTATTCTCGACGAGAGCAACTCGTCGCGATGGAAGTGATCATATACGGGCCCCTTTAGAGGTTACAAATTTTAAATTGGTAACACTGTTCTGTTATGAAATATAAACAGCTGATGTGTTATAATTGGGCATTGTTGTTTAATGAGGTATGTTTATGGCGCTTTATTTGAGTGAAGAACTTATTTAACTGTTAAATTTTTTTAACAGTTAAAATTATCGAATCGGGGACAATTATACTAACCCGATTCGAACAGTGCAAACCATAACAGGCCATCACGTGCGGTGATTAAACAATAGATTAATAATTTTTATGGAGTGGGTTCAGTTGTTAAGGGTGGTTTAAACACGTTTTATTTTACGTCAAGTTGGCAACGACAAAATCCTATCCACTAAAATGGGTCCAGACTCTACGTTTTTTACAACCTGTTGTCTACACAGTTCAACACGTTACAGATAAAATGTTGCATGTAGATTTGAAAACTGCGCAGTTTTGAATCCAACGCAAAAACGGTACAGTTGTAGCTATAACTGAAGTAGAGAACATTGATATCCTTCAACTGTGCAGACAAGTCGGTACATGTAGACGGTAGCACCGTTTTCTGATTCATTTTGTTCCTCAGTTTCAATTCATCAGGTAAAAGTGGCTGACCTTCGGCAATTTTCTCGAGTTTCTCACAGAATTTATTTCACTATAGGAGAGTTTCTCATGCATTTGACGTGTCAAATCCAAGGAGTATAGTGACAGATTAAAAAAAAAAAAAAAAAGGAGGGAGGCTAATGAGAGGTTAGTGGAAGACTCAAAGAAATTGATGCAAACACAAAAAGAGAAACAGTTTTATCAAAATCAATTCTTTGAGAAGTGTTTACTGTAAAGAATTAGCAAAGTTAATACATCGATTCTGTACGGGGCTGGAAAAGACAAAATCTAAAGCCTTCTATCTAATATTTTAATTTACTACATTTCCTAAATGATAAGAAAACACTAAAGCAGTCTAGGAACACCATGAATGAAAATGAAGAGTATACGGTTGATGAACTAGATAAGACAGATAAGGTAAAAAGGTAAGAAAAATAAACATGTATTTATCACACATTTTGACACGCCCTTCTTACTGATTAAATATGGTTCAAAACCATCAATTACTAATAAACATTTATTTTCTGACACGAGGCCTTTAAGATACAAATGTCCATCATAAAATATGATGACATGCATGAGATCTGATGATGGTTACTTTGTATCTTTTGGGCCTCGTCTCAGAAAAAAGAATGTTTACTACTGATTGGTGGTTTTGTTAGTTCTAAATTAGGTATTTATCAATTTTCTCCGACCTTCCATTTTTTTTAATCGTTTTAGAAAAATGTATGTATAATTGAAATAATTGGACCCATTTCTTATATGTGGCCTAATCCTGATATATTTTCCGTCAATTAACCCTTAAAATGAGGGAACTGCTTCATTCTTTCAAACTCAGCTGCAACTTCCTCTTCAGTCTTGGGAAACAGAAACAATATATTGCATCCGTAATACTTCAAGATCACACTCTTCAACCCTTAAGAAAAAGGGAGTTCCAAATGATGATGTCACAACTGACGTTTTGAGGTTGGTAGGAAACAAACTCGAGTCGCTACAGGCAGTGTATGCTTTTCAGGTGTTTGGAAAAATGTGGCTAATAAACTGAACGTCCCTAGTTCAGAAAATGCACTCGCTCAGAAACTAATTTCCGGCGTTTTATTTCAAGCGGAGTTGTGTACGCTTACCATAATTTTCAAATTATTGTTGAAATTACTAGCCAGAGACAAGATGATTTTAGTTTAGTGAATGGACGGAATTGGCATCAACAGAATATTCCCCAACAATTGATAATTCCACATACTCTTTCTTCACACTCTTTATTCACAATATCACTACTTGACGCAGCAGTCGCAGCCTATGCCTATGCAGCCTATGCAGCAGTCGAGAGTATGAATTCCGGCAGTTTCACGCGTCATCCCACAGGAATGTGAATAAGCTCAACAGATATACGCCCATCAAGACCTTGACCACTCGTCCACTGCAAAGTATTTGTCAACATTTCAACCAAACTGAAGTACGAGTAATTTCAAGCATTTACATTCAGCTTAGCCTAACTTTTGTTAAACACACTTATGTTACTTTTAAAGTTCATATCAATTTAAATCTTTTAACAATAGATGGTAAAATAAACACCTCTTTTTGTTCCTTCACCAACCTTGAGCTATTTCCTAACTACTATTTTTTAAGGCTGCTAAACATCTTCAGGTGCAGTTTACTGTTGGCTTTCACTGACACACACACTAAAGTTCAAATTCAAATTCTTCACTTGATTGTTTGAAACGCCAACGATAAATTGAGAGGGGGTTTGTCATTCATGGAGAGAGTGGTGTTGCTAACTTTCCTTTACTAAGTTTTATATTTTTCTCTTGTGTTTTCCGTGGTATATGATTGTATCAAAAATTGTTCAATATTACTTTGAAAATCGGTTTGTTAATTTAATATTTGGATAGGATCTTGTTTTATTGATTTATAAATTTCGAACTGTTCGAATACATTTATTTTTATTCCTTTATAACAGATTTTTTAAATTTTGAAATGTTCTTCCATACCTGTAATTTTGTGGCCGTTTTCTGTTAGATTATCTACAAATTTTTATTTATAATACTTGTTGGGGATATGTTCTTTAAATCTGGATGAATAAACATTTGCTGGTCATTGTTTCGACGATTGTTTCGATAAACTGTGAATTCTAGGGCTTTTTAATTTTTGCCAGTTGAAAAAAATCTTAAAGTCGTTTTAGCCTTTCATATGGAGATATTGCTGTCCTCATGATATAACACAAAACTGAGCGAAATATACAGTTATCTCGCCACCATGTAGACACACTAAAAGTTACGATTGATGATCAGAGTAGTATGCGCTCGGAGTAGCCGATCAGTGGCAAATATCATCCCAACAAATACAAGTTTTGCAGAAAATCCATCAACCTCGATTCCCAGCAACAGCAACAGTCGGTCCCAGCAACTAGGCCTTTACTAAGGTACAACGTAGCGCATTTTGACTAAAGATCAGCATTTTTATACATTCAATATCCAATTGGCTTAAGAATTAAATCTAGGAGATTAGGCGTGAATTTGTTAACTGTGTTTTGACGAGTAATCAAGATGATGACAATTTTGTGAATAGAACCACCTTTTCTTATAAATCTCGTTTTAATATTAATGGCTATATAAACATGCTAAACGTCCACATTTAGGGACCTCAAAATTCTCATGTCATTTACATGACAGAAATGCAACCTAAAAGATAACTGTTTAGTTTGGATTTTGGGCTGGTGGTAATAATGATTTGAACGATTTGTGGTTTCAACAAGACGGGACAACTTGTCATACAGCATGAAAAACCATGCCGTTGATGCACGCAATTTTCCAGCTGTTTACTATCACGTTCCGGTAATCACGATTGGACAGCAAGATCGTAAAACCTCCCACCACTGGATGATTTAATTTGGGGTTATTTCAAGCAGAACGTTTGCGCAAACAAACCCAACTCGGTTCCAGAGATGAAGGGTGAGTTTCGCAGAATTAACTATTAAATTCACAACAATTTATCAACGAAGTGAAAGAAAATTTCATCAAAAGGCCTGAAGTCTGTAGGACTGCAAGTGAAGGTCTATGACGGATATCATTTTTCATGTTTAATGCCAATCTCTATCAAATCTATATATATAAAAGGCAAAGCCCTCACTCACTCACTCATCACTAATTCTACAACTTCCCATGTAGGTAGAGAGCTGAAATTTTGTACACTGTTTCTTTAGAACTTAAATAGGACAACTAAAGTATTTTCATCTTGATAAAGTACTCCTAAGGGGTATAAAGCACCCTTAAAAGATTGGTCCATAAGGATAACATTGGGTTGATTTTAGTAAATTAATAACAGCTGTTTTGTAAATAAATAAACATGCCTATTTTGAATGTTTGACATTATACTATTTAATATTTTACTATGAGTTTAATCTTCAGCTGTTAAACAAAAATAAATGAAATGAACACTCTTGAAATAGGCTAAATAGGTGGCAAAGCAATTAGTGTGAGTGAGATACTGTACCGAAATGTAATATTGTAATTTTACGTTATATAGTTAATATACCGATTTTTGTATTGAATAGTTACATGCCGAGGCCGAAGGCCGAGGTGTATCGAGCGTAGCGAGCGTCGGGGTTGGCACGCGAAGCGTGCAGGGGTGTCCCCTAGTTATTAAATAAAAATATACCAAGTAAGTAAACTACAATGTGTTTTGTATTTAATTTACTAATTGTAACCTTTATGTGAATCACCCCATACATTGTGTCTTTTTAGTCATATACAGTGTTAATATTGTCTAGAAGATTCAGGTCAAAGTGATTAGGATGATTGTTCAGGTTTTCTAAATATGTACTGGTAAATTTACTAATTTCGGTCTTTACAAAAAGGATTTTTATGCACAGTTAATTTAGTCTTAACTGTAACATTTGAAATTCAACAACTGAATCTTCATGGGAGGCGAGGAAAGTCGTGTTGCCAGCGAACGTTACAACCGTCATTACCGGGCTCGCTGGAAGATCAACTGTAAATAACGTACATAATACGGGTCCGTGTTATGTACTAGTCCCTAATGTAATAACGTAAGTGAATACGGGTCAATTCATACCAAGGGAGAATATTTACCCTGGAACTTAATTTGGAAGAACCTGTTTCCCATATAAGACGAGATGGCTGTAGTATGAATATGACAATGAAGTTTTATCTTGAAAAGAAGGCCCTGATGACACACTTTGTCAAAAGATTGAACTTCATCAAGCAAAAGCTTCATCCCTTTAAAAGCAAATGCTTCTTACAAAGACCTTAGACACCAATGAAAGAAGGTTCATTTGCCGAAATGATGTAATTTCATGAGCAGGCTTGCCAGGATTGTGTATTAAAACCAAGTTAGCTACTTCCTATTGAGAGGAGTAGTACTCCAATATTAAAACTGTATTTATAGATAATTCCTTGATAATTATGCCTGTTAGTAAGTTATGTCCTGGAGCTTTATTTGGACTAACTTCATTGTGTATGGGGGTTTTTACTTCATATTGCTTTAAACGATCTATTTGAAAGCTCAATTGAGTCGGAGAGTTCAGTTATTCCTGAATGTCGTCATTTCTTATCAGATGGTTTGTATGCAATTTGAAAACACAACGAAAATATTCAGCCTCAGCCATGTCTATGTTAGTTTTGGCCCAGGTGCCATCCAGTTTCATTATTGGAGGTATAGTTGAGTGATAAAGGTCGTTTCATACCTTTAGTAGCCTTGCATAGTGAATAGTGATTGCCTTGATAAGGAGTAAGTGGCGAACAATATTTGTTAAACCATTAATCTTTTATAGAATTGGTCAATCCTTTTAGCTGTCGACAGGCTCTGTATAGATTTGCTTTGTCAACTTGATTCCTTGATTTTGCCAAATCCTTCGCAAACGGCGTTTCTCTGCCAATTTCTTCCGTACATATACTGGATTGTAGGCTTTTGTTACATTGTAGGTTCGATATACATTGTTTGTAGGCTTTTGTGAAAGACTGGGCATTGATTTTCATGCCGCTTCTTGCAGATATAAATTTGTGTTAATTTGTCAACTTCCAACCCTCAAAATATTCATTCTTCCGACTTGGGAAACCATCACGTGATACACTGAGGCCCATAAAAGTCATTCTGCAAAGCCCTGATATAGTAATAGACTTCTTCAAGATATTCTCGACGGAAAATCTTACTGATCCTCGCATATCCAACGTCACTGTTTCTCGTGACAAAACTCAACAGGAACGCAAACATCTCATTGAACTTTGACATCAGCTTGACAAGAGAACTAACGAGGGGGAATCTGGCTTAACTATCAAGAATCATAAATAATACAAAAAACTAGACAAGTGCAGTGGTCAGTCGCAACTTCAAATCTACTACCAAAACGTCAATGGACTAAGATCCAAGCTTCATGAACTTCGGTTGTCCCTGGCCACATGCACTAATGATGTCTTAATACTGACCGAAACAAATCTAAATTCCCAAAAGTGAACTTGGTTTCACCAACATATACGATATATTCAGAAAAGATCGCTCACTTGATTGTAGCTCTAAATCAAGCAGAGGTGGTGTGTTAATCGCAACCGCCAAACAGTTCAAGTCAACCTTAATTTACACCTCCTCCAATTTGGAAACTATTTTTGTCAACACTTCTCTCCGCTCTGGATACAAAGTTCTACTAGCTGCTGTATACATTCCCCCTGCATCACCTCTCCAAGTTTATATATATTTTGCATTCATTTATCTGTTATTGTCCACTGTGTTAAATATTCATTCTATTGTTCATGTTCAGTCCGTATTATCTATGTAAATTATTTTTCTATCACTGTTATTGCGTTATGTAGTTATTATAATTATTCTATTAGAACATAATATGCTCTCCGCTTGCATGTTATTTATATTTTTTATTGGTGTGTATTCGTTATCCATTGTATATTTATTTATTGCAGTAATTATCTATTGTTAAGTCTCAAGCACTTATCGATAGTATTGATGGACCTTGTTTATTTATTTGCAAAACACTTACATGCTATTTATATATTTATTGGTGTGCATTTCACTTGTTATTAAGACCTTTGTTTATCTATTTGTAAGATGCTTGTTGTGCATCACACTGTTATAATACTGTAAAAAATGGCTATGCCATTAACTAAATAAATAAATAAATTCGATTCCGTTATCATTATTTTCAGAGATGTTTAGTGGAATATTAAGCTCAGATATTTCATCAAAACTTTTCGAAACATGTTTCAATTGGTGAACTTGTTAAAAAGAGTTTAAGTACAATATTTATTGATTTAGGAGGAACTGTTTGTTAAAATAATTGGGAAATGGGCTGAGTGTAGATCAAGAGAAGATTAAAAATTTTAAATTATTGTCACAAATAAATTCGTGATTTAAAAACTCCAAGAAGAGCGCAGTTGCACTAGCATAGACCTACCTACCTTAGACCTAGTGGCATAAGGTCTATGTCACTAGTACAGCAGCGTTGAGTAGGACGTCGCTCTGCTCCAAATCAAATCAAATAACTTTATTCAGCCAAATTGACAAAATGGTTTGTATTAGCCATGTCAAATACTGTATACTATAATCAATCCAAATGCGATGTTGCCATATAACTGTCCAAGGCCTTTACTAGAGACAGCCTAGTATTTTATGATGGTTATAAAATGTGTACTCATGGTTATAAAATGAGTAAAAAATACCACTGATTTAGAAATTAAAAAAGAAATCAATAAATCAACTTCATACTTAAAATCAATAAACTTAAGATCCTTAAAAGAGAACTGGAAGTTTGTATACTCCATATAACATATTTATTATCGGTTTCCGTGTCTATTGTTCAATCTAAGACTTCCACCTCAAATCTTTCTGTTGAGTTTAATAAAATTTTTCAAATAAACGCCTATAAATTCAAAGATAATTCATGCATCAAGAAAGTAATAAATTCCTAATATTCATTATACTGTTATATAAGTGTTTTGTGAGTACTCAATAACTACTTCATTAAAGGTTTCAATTTAAGTGTACCTCTATGTAATTCTTCAAGAAAACGTACGTCCACGTTTTCTAGTTGTCTGTCGTGTTGTTAGCTTTTTTCCAATATTGTCAGTTGTCACTGTAAAACTAAAACTCGAACTAACTGTAAACCAGTGTTGCCAGACGTACGATAGTTATCGTACTTGTACGATAATTTCACTGGCTGGTACGATATACGATAGCAAGTCACTATCGTACCTAAAAAGTACGATAATTTTGACTATTAAATGCTTTAAAAATTAAATGTTAGTATATTTGATATTTACTACTAAAATAATAATTCTCAATATTTTGCCCAACAATGAAAGGCCAACCAAACAGAAAGAAAAACATTGTTCCTTAAATTCTTTGCTTATCTTCTTATCGCTACACCTAAACATCACGTCCCTTTCCTCTGATAACTGTTTTTGTTTATGCTGTTTTTTGTCATTCCATTGATAAACAGAATGACAAGGGATCACCAAATGCAAGTACACCAGTCTTTAGTAAGAGTTTAATAGTAACGTATCGAATTAACTTGGTGGTGATTTTATCGTTTTAGTGAGTGTTTTTTTACAACAAATACAACAGTTAATTTTTTAATTTTATTTTTTTACACTTTCTTAATTAATAAGTAAACTGTGTTTCATAGGTGATATATATCTAATTAGATAGTCTATGTCTTATTTTGTGTGTGATATGTAATAATTTTATTTATTTATTTAATTATTTTATTTTTACCACTAACATGAGCTCAGAAGTAGAAGAAGGACCTTCATCAAGTAAGAAACTTTTATTATATACTCAATCAAAACATAAACAACAGAAGTATAGACCGCAATGGGAAAAAGATGAACGTTTTATGAAATGGATTGAGCCAGAAAAAAGTTCTGCGTTAAAAGCTCGTTGTCGTATTTGCAATGTATCAATGACGGCAGAGATTACAGTATTAAAAATAAACCATGGAAAGGGTGTTAAGCATCAGAAGCTTATTGCTTCGGTATTAAGTCAGCAACCCAAAATTACATCTTTAGGATTTACAAAAAGCACTCCAATCAATTTAAAAACACAAATTGATGAAATTAAGCTTGCTGGTTTTTTCGCTGAGCATAACATTTCATTTAAAACAGCAGATCACTTAGTAGAAGTTATTAAAAGTAGCTTTGATGATTCGAAAATTGCTAAGGAGTTTACTTTAAAAAGAACTAAATGCAGTGCTGTGGTACAGTACGATATTTCATTCCTAAAGTACGATAATTTAGGAAGGATGGTACGATACTGCCTTTTTAAAATCTGGCAACACTGCTGTAAACTCTCTCACTCACACAATAGCTTAGGTGTTTCTCTTTTGGTTACGGTTCCTGTGGGTTTGACGTGGACAGTTTAAAGCCTTAATTGATTACTAAAGGATTACTTCTATATAACGTTTTTTAAACTATGGTAAGTTATGTCTGGACTGAACTAGCCTAAATTGTCTATTAGAAATTATTTAATTGAATCAAATCTAAGTTAGGTATATTTTGATTGTAAATGTAACCTAGCCTTGATAATGGTATGCCTAATTATTGGGAAGAGCACATAATGGTTTTTTCCATAGTTATCTATTTTATTTTTCAGTAACTGCACAGTAACCAGAATTTCCTAATCGGTTTTTAAATAAAATCAATTTGGCCTGAAAAGTACTCTTCTTAACTTACTTACCAAAGTAAACGTATGCTGATTTTATATTTCCTCAACTAGGTTTCGTAATTTGCATTAAATTTGGATACTGGCTTTCAAGACAGCCTGCCAGCCCGTCCCTCCAGCAGCGATGTATGGGAACCAGTTTGTTGTGGCTTCTATTAACATTGTGCATATGACAATCATAGGTTATTTGGAGCGAATATAATTCTTCCACAATATCTTAAGAAATAATTGTCGTACTAAATGTTCAGCTTGGAAAACTACTTTAAATTATCCCAAGGAATGTCAGTGCTTAAATGTCGCCATATTTTTAGTGATTTGTAAGACCTAAAAATTCACTATAAATTTATTAATAGGCCTAGCATTAGAAGGATAAAATGTATATCTATTTTATCAGAAAGAAATGTATTAGACATGTTGATTGTGGGGAAAACATTAATAAAATTAAGACATTTTAAGCAGTTTCTTGCCACCAAACATATTTGGAACATTTTCCTTGAAATGGGTCTCAGATTGGCTGTATTTTCACGAGATATGCTTTTTATTCCGCGGAAATAACGTATTTAACAGAAAAATTCGAAAAAAACCAATGTCACAACTTTAAGTATTTTTGTCATATTTCCGTTAATTTAAATGGTATTTTAATTATATTTTGTTATTTTGATGTATTTTTTACGCTAAATCCTAATTTGAAAACTATTTTGGTCTAGGCCTATTACAAATATTTATCGAGATATAACGGAAAAACTACTATCGCGGCGAATCACGATTAGCGGCCATTACACGATCATTATATACAACAACTATTAATCATAAAAACCGAATTCACCTATATACCCGCCGGAGTGACGGCCGGCAGGGCGTCACGGAGGCCAAACACTCGAATTTAACGCAAATTACAAATTTTTGTTGAAAAAATAGACAATTAGGATAAGTTAGGTTATGTTTGGTTATGTCAGTAAAAAATGCATTTTTCGAGCTGAAAAAATAATTTTACTACAAAACCAGTTATATATTTGTGTTCAGCATAAAAAAAACGAGGAATGAAAAAAAAGAAAAAATAAAGTTGGTTTTTTCACTATCAGATAAAAATGTAGTTTTCGATTTTTCTGTAAAAAACGAGTTTTCCGCCGATGAAATCAAACTCCTCAAGAGATATAAACTCATATTTCACCACTTTTTCAACATGAAATCATATTTTCAGAGGTGGCAAGAAAGTGCATAATTACCCATGTTATAAAAATAAAGTTATTTAGGCCTATAAATTGTTTACAAAAAAAATTATAAAAAGTTTATTAGTCATTATGTATAACATGTAAAATTATTATATTAGAAGAAAACTGAGATATACAAGTTGTGCGTAGTTTTGTGCTGAACTAAAATATATCATACTGTCCAATATTTACACAAAATTGCATAAGAAGTACTAACTAGTCTAAATGTGTTCCCTAGCAACGAATATGACAATCCCAGATCGTTCAAGTATATCTTAAATTTCATGGATCACACATAATCATAAATAACAACAAAAACTGGTTAAATAATACATAATAATGATTTTGTTCTGAAAAAAATATATCATTATATTGTAAAGTATTTACACAAAATTAGATAAAAATTAATAACTAAATATGTTGCCTATCAAGAAATATGACAATCAGATTGTTTAAGTATATCTTGAATGTCACTCTTAACGACACGGATCACCTATAATCACTAATAACAATAAAAACTAGTTAAATAATACACTAACATTAAAAGTCGCATAAAAGCACAACAACAAACAAACAACTACCAGTTTGGCAATGGCAAACGGGACTGGCGGGTAGACATACAGATTGCGTGTGCGACAGAGTAAACAAAGAAATTAACAAGCCACTGTGTCATGTAGGAAATTCATAGAGAAAATTCAAAGGCACAAGTAAACAAACACTGGTTCACGTTCTTTCAAATGATATGTATTTGAAACGGCTTTGACCTTTTATTTCGACTGTAAGTTGCTGTAACCGAGCATGCGCACATCGCCTCAAATTGAGGCATTAACAATTTACGAACGAACCAATCGCCTCAACTTTAGGAAATCAACTTTCGTTGGGTTATAAAATAAGAAGAAAATAATCACAAAAAATAATACAGGGTTCAGCAGTGAAATGGGAAGATTAAGATATTGTGTGACTGTCGCCAGACCGCTCGAGAGGAGTGGGGGACTCGACCTTGAGCGTCCAGACAGCCGGTATTTTTAGTCGCTATGTTGCGTTGGACGAATGAGCAGCGTGCTTTCCCCGTAAAGGCATTTTATAAAAATGCTGTTAGTGCTCAACGTGCTTTCCGTCGGGAGTACAATTTGTTACCGCATGATCCTGTACCTTCGGCGAACGCCATTAACCTGTGGGTAAGAAATTTTGAAGAAACTGCTAGTGTTACCAAGAAAAGAGGTGGTAGTGTAAGGACGGCTCCCTGAGAATGTTAATCGGTGCGTGAGGCTATAACACGAAGTCCACGAAAATCTGCAAAACGTCACAGTATAGAGCTCGGTCTTAGTGACCGAACCACAAGAAGGATCCTGAAGAAAGATCTCCACTTTCATCCATTTAAAATGCAGGTTGTCCAAGCTCTCAAACTTCATCACTACATTAGCCGAGTACGCTTTTGTCAACATTTATTAAATTTAATTGATCAAGATGGACAGCTGGTCCATAATTTATTGATGAGTGATGAGGCACACTTCCATCTTTGTGGGTATGTTAGTAAACAAAACTTTCGGGTTTGGAGTGACAATAACCCACGTAATCTTTACGAAAAGCCACTACATTCACAAAAGGTAACAGTATGGTGTGCAATGTCCTCTCAAGTTGTGGTTGATCCTTACTTTTTCGAAAGTGAAAACGGTAACACTGTAACAGTTAACTCTGAACGGTTTGCTGAGATGTTGGTGAACTTTGCATTTCCTACTCTTGACGAACATGTGAATGATCGGACATTATTCCAGCAAGATGGTGCTACTACCCACACTGCTAACAATTCGATGGACTTGCTGAGATTTGCGTTTCCTAGTCGCTTAATTAGCAGGAATGGCGATATTCCTTGGCCTGCTTGTTCACCACACTTGTCGGCTGCAGATTTTTTTCTGTGGGGTTATTTAAAGCTAAAGGTTTTTGAAGCAAACCCACCTAGAGCTAGGGACGAACTGAAGGAGCGAATCCAACAGGAGATCAACGCCATTCCATTGGATATGCTACGCAGAGTCATGGGAGCCTTCACCAAAAGACTTGAAGAATGTGTTCGAAACGAAGGACGCCATCTTAGAGATATAGTTTTCAAAAAATGAACATTTTCATATATTCTCATTAATTTCCACTATTATAGATTACATTTATGTAAAAAAGTTGAATGAATATTAATAATTAAGACTTTAAGAGTTTTTCTTAATCTTCCCGTTTCACTGCCGGACCCTGTACAATAAAATCAAAAAATAACATTTTCAATAATTATAAATTTCCTTTTTCTATTGACCTAGAACGTTATTTTCGTGGAATAAAAAGTGCTTTCTCAGATAATATAGACCTGATTCTACCCACCGGCCAATCTTGATAGAAAATTCAAGATTAGCAAAGCTTCCAGCTATCAAAATGACAAATGGTTTAATTAAGCTGTTGAAATACGTTTCTGCAGTGGCGAACAGCTTAATTAAGCTGTTGAGACATGGCCACAAACAATCATAATTGTAGTCCTTACCTTATTAGGTACAAAAATGTTTTTGGTCTCAATGGAATCTACATGAGTTGATGGTTACAGTGATATGCATTCATACTGGTCAAAATCTGTTATATGCCCCCAAAATGTACTTTTACAGAGCATTCTTTAATAAAGGGATATGTAAACCTAACCTAACAACCTGTGCTATTCAAGTTTAGGCCTATCACGTATGCTACCCTAGCTAATCAAAGATGCTACCCAAGGTGATCATGGGTGCTACTAAAGTTGATCATCAAAGGTGCCCTACCTACCCTAGCTGAACACAGATGCTCTCCAAGCAGATCATGATTGCTACTCAAGTTGATTACGGGTGCAATCCAAGTTGATTACGGTTAATATCTACAATACATATCTCTTCATTATTTAACATTGTTGTGGAAAAATACAGTTGGAGGCATATAACGAATTTTGACTCTATTATTGTCTATAGCCTAACATATAAAAAATACTTTTCCAGAAGCTAGATAAAATGTAGAATATTTTGGTTATCTCATATTTTTTATTTTGTAATCATAACATTGTTTTCTAGGGGTAAGTTTAGTCCTTTCGCGGATTTTGAAAAAAATAAAAATATGGTAGGCCTACTAGGCCCTATCGCAAAAGATTTTTAAAAAAATGTTAAATTTAAAAAAAAAACAAAAGGGTTTTGTTTTGTGTGTTATTTGATAGCCTACATATTTCTGAACATATTGATACCAAATATAAATAAGATTACTGTAAATAAATGTTTTTTATGAATTTTATAATAAAAGTGCAAATTGGCCCAAAATCGCCAGCCATTAAAGGAAAATACTACTTTGAGGGCGAGAAACTACATAAATATCTGATGTTGTCTTCATTACATTTAATATGGTGCAGTTTTTTACGCTGATCACAGATTTGAGAACTATTTCAGTCTGCGACAATTTTATTTCTTGAGATATCGCTGTACAATTTTGCACGCCTTTGGTTGACATATGCACAGTGATTAAAGGAGCAACAATTAACTGTAAAAACAAATTTGCATATATTCTCCCTGTAGGAATGGTGGCAGCCGTTCTGGAGGCTAGGCAATCAAATTTAACGCAATTTACAAATTTGTTTTTAGTAAATAATTATGAAAAGTTATTTAAATAGGTAAGTAAGTTAAATATGCTATTTTTGGTTAGGTTTACAAGTAAAAAGTTTATTTTCGGGCAGAACAAATAAAATTATTGAAAAACCATTATGTAATTGTCTTCATCACAAAAAAAACATGTAAATTAAAAAACAAAAATGTTATAGATAGTAATTTTTAAATTATTTTTGTTTTCTTCCTGATCAGATAAAAAACAAGTTTTTCAATTTTCTATAAAAACGAATTTTCAATGGCTGAAATCAACCTTCTCAATAAAAGTACCTGATATTAACTCATAACATTTTTCATCACTTTTTAAACAAGAAATCACATTTTCCTAAGCATCTAGTAAATGCATAGTTAAATATAGCGTTGTAGATACTGAAATTGTGAACATTTTGTCCTGTTCAAGAATATGTCAAGAGTTTTTATATCAGGCTATTAAGATAAGATTATGTTTTGTTAAGTTAAATAGGCTTTATCATTCTCTTCACACTTAAAAGCCTAGTCAATTTTCTTCCTTTATATTTTATACACTTTACTCATTTTTTTGGTATAAAAATGTTACTTGTAGCACTGTCCATGTGTAGATATGATGTAATAATTTATTGTTTATTTACAGCCTGCCCCACCAAGTTCTACTTCAGTTGGTGCTGGAGGAAGATCTCCATCCAAGGCTGTGGCTCCAAGATCTACTACTGGAGGAACAGTTAGACAACGGTATTTAGCATTGATTTTATAAGCACACAGATAGATTTCCCATCCCTTTTTAAATTTGTTGTCTCAAATTATCAGCTTTTTTGTGGTCCATTGCGGAGCACTAGTGTAAATGCAATGCAGTTTAAACCAGCTATAGTAACAGACCTCACTAACTAACCAAATTATTGGAACAAATATTCCTATTAGATGAGGGAACTCTTTGTAAGTAATAATATAATCAAGAGTATTAGTCTTTCATAATTAGCTTTAAATTTAAACAACTTAAACTTCAATGTTAAAATCAGTAAATATTTGCATAATTACATCTCAAGAGTCTCAAGGTCTCTCTTTTGAATAACTATTTGTTAAACTTTGAATATCAATCACCATCAAAGACACATCTCAGTGTGTCGCCACATAATTATTCAAACGTGACAACTGCCTTTAACCATTTGTCAGATTCTTCTGTCTAAACTGTATAATTTGCCTTAGTAGAAGTTGTGAGATTTCACCGATCTTCAATGCAGATTATTTTAATTTTTATTTACACAGTAATATAAAAAAAAACTGGTATTTATGTTGCCCATGGACCAAGCACGGTAGCTTGGTTTAGAGTCATAGTTGGTTGTCAAAACAACTATGTTCTATTTTCATTCTTCTGTTACTGCAATACTAAGAGCATTATTTGAGTTAATGTTTTGAAGAGTGTTCTTAGTGTTTTTTTGTTTTGCTCTTTGTTTTTATATATTTAATATGATTAGTAAATAGCCACATAATATTTATCAAAACGTAAAAATGTGTAAGAAGTCTCAGTAAATTTCCTTTGTATTATTAATTTTGTTGAATTGATGTATTGAACTATTGTAACTCAAAACACAAAAGAGGTTTGCAAAATTTGAAAATCTTTCATACTTAAATAAGACAGCTCAAAATGTAGTTCAGCTCTCGAAGAGTTAAACATCCGTTACACTGTAGAAATTAAAAAAAAGACACAATCTAGTTCCTGGTGTGGTTTGTGACACATGTATTTGTAGAAAATAATGAGGTTACTTAAGTATAAAAGAAAATATCTATTATCCTTGCTGCCATCAAATAAGCTAAAATCCTCAAAACAAAATCAAACCCTAGAAATAATACTGTTAAAATGTCAATCTTGAAATTGCTATACGATCATCCGAAAAATTGCCGAGATGGGCGAACAATATGTTATGACTAAAGTTATAATCCATATTGAAACCATATCTCCATTAAAAAATAAGTTGTCACAATTTCAATGTAATTTAAAAAAGTCAACTAATTTTGTTTGATATCCATTTTGTATTCAGTGAACTTGGGCATACTAATCTTTTAAAACATTACTTTACAGAAAAACAGCACCCACAACATCAGCACGGAACAGAAATACAGGCACCAGCAGTGGAGGCATGTGGAGGTTTTACACAGATGATTCACCAGGCATCAAAGTGTAAGTACAAACCTGTTGACAAGTGGGCCTTAGGCTTTATATTCAACATATTTGTGAGCACTTTATTTGCCATATATTACAAAACGAGCACAGTGGTTGTTGTTGAGTATTCTCGAGTCATATTCTCAAAATGTAACTGTCCAACATGATCAATTTATCAGCTTGAAATTAGATTTATTTAAATTAACTCATTTGTAATAGTTTTGACTTTCATGCTTGATTTGTATTTGACCTTTGTAGAGAGTTGTAGCTGATAAGTTTTTGGAATTAACTTCATTAATTCACTTTACTATCACAATTTGTTTATGGAATTTATAAAGTGGAACTCCAATTATCCGAATTACTATTAGAATGTCATAAAAGAAATCTTACATTGTTTAGTTTTAAATGTTGTTCTGAAAAAAAAACTAAAAGCATACAATAACAAAGAGTAGTGTTTTTAATCCTTAGGTAAATTTTTAATTACTTAGGAGTAGTGTTATAAATCATACATACATATGTATCATAATAAATAACACATAATATGCCTCAATAAATACTGTACACTGTAACACCATCTTAAAAGAACAAATACAAATTCTGCCAGGAAATATAATATGATGGAGATAATGTAGTGTCTACTCAAGCTTTTATCATTCCCTCTGTCAAGTGGATGAACGACCTGGCTGCCCAAAAACGGAGAAGGCAGTCAAATATATAGAGCATAATTATTGAACTAAGATGTTTGGCAAGCAATAACATTCGTTTACAGAATGATATATAAATACACATAATAGTACACTGTAGTATGTAATTAACTATATAATAAATGCGCTTTCTCATTTAAAATATTGTTTTATGTCCCATTTCAAGATACGTGCCTTTAAATACATGAAGTAATTAAATAAAATGGACTGCTTTTAGACAAAAATCTGATTATCCGAATAGTGTCTGATCCCAATTGATTCGGATAGCTGGAGTTCTAATGTATTTATACAGGTTCATATGGTAATAAATTGATGACTTGTCATTTTTTCACTTTAATTTGAAACTAAAATTTTTAAAACTAAGATTAGGCCTAATGTAATTATACTGAGTCTTCAAATTAAAATTTATTGTAAAGTGAAGGTTGTAATTTAATATCTTTGTCCTAAATAAATTCATCAACAGATTAGTATCCATTCCTAATAAAAAATGTCCGTCTTTTCTGGAATGCGCCATAAGAAAACGATTTCTGGACCAACAAATTACTGCATAGCTAAATGAATAGATAGAAATACACTTTCATCACAAAAACAGAACTGGTTTGTGAAATATTTCAGGGCCACTCCTTCCTCAGTCACTAAATAACTGTATACAGTCTAATTTGAGGTTTTTCTAGCTGTAGAGCACTTCAACACAGAAATGTCTTCTCACTTCTGCTTCTAATCATTACAGTCTCATTTATATGGATTAATTGTAACTGGAGGTGATTGGAATTAACAGGAAATTCAAAGATAGCACCAAATACAGTACAATTTTATTTTAAAATAATGGATATAAGAGTAAATATATGTCATCAAATTAATTATCATATTATTTAGATTGTACAGTACAACCTCGTTTATTTGGCCTTCTTTAATCCGGTTGTCTGCTTAATCGGGATCAATCCCTGACAGTAAAATAAATTAATGTTGAAAAAAAAATGTAATATCAATGAATTTAATAACAATTAAAGTGTAAACATTACCTACAAGTAGTGTCGAATCGTCCTTTTATACCACCTCTAAAAGTACAGTAGAAAGCTAAAATAATACTATTTTAATATTTTACATAAAACTCCATATGTACAGTACGTGGTGGGACAACGTATAGCGATCACTGTCGAGTAGAGATGTGCCGTTCTGTCACAACTCGTTCATTTTACTCAGATCATCTGAGTGAACGAGAGATCCGTATGCTAAAAAAAACTCGTTCAAGTCAGACTCTTTACTGACACCTAGATCTGATTATCCAACCAAACAAATCTAATGGGGTGGGTTAGACAGAACCGCTGACCAAAACCTGTTAGACCTACCGAAACCCAAACAAACTGGACTGAGAATGTGAACGACAAATAGTCTGGCTCAAGACAGACCCGGTCACATGGACCCACTGACCAAGACCCAAGCGAAAACTTCTTTTATAGTGTTTATATATTTTGTTGTGTACAATAATTATTTTGTCATATGGTATCAAAGCGGAAGGAAGTGGTTATGAGAGATTGTTCTGCCCAGAAGCGATGTAAAAAGTCACCCAAAAACATTGACTGTTTTATTTTGTCACATACCATATAATTGTGGCTAAATAGTATGGTAATTAATTTAATTAAATGTATTCAAACTTCTATCCCTTATTTTTAAATACACTTGTACTTTGAGTGTTAATTATGAATTTCCTGTTATCTGGATTTTCGTAAATCATGATCACCTCCAATCCCAATTAATCCATATAAACAAGGTTGTACTGTACTGTTTAGTAAAAAGGACGGTCAGTTTTGTTTGTTTTTTTTAGGCCTTTGAACATCACTTCATTTCGACCAACAAAGTCAGGTTGACAAAGTGTCAGGTTGACTCTCGAAATAAACCACAAGCCGTACAAGCTGTGCTGTGGCTTTTGCTTGAGTCATTATGTTTTACTGTTGTTAACCCTTTGAACGCCAGCCACCGATTTATTGTTGGTGAATTATTCTATCTAAAAATCCCAGGCCGCCGATATATAACTGTCGAGAAACCCCCGCCGACAATATATAGGTTGTAGAGGGACCGACCATTTGGTACTCAATAAGGGTAATCTCCCAACCTTTTCTAACATTATTAGGAGGGAGGTTATAGACATAACTATGGCCTCAGCCTCAATTTTCTATGACATTAGGGACTGGGAAGTTTCGCAGGAACACTCGTTATCGGACCACAGACACATCTGTTTTGTGCTTGAGGGCCAGACAACACAAAGGATGTACAGGAATCCCAGATGGACAGACTGGGCGACCTACTTGGTGGAACTGTCTGACAGACTGAATCTAATTCCTAAAGGCCAGATTCGATCTGGACTGGATCTTGAGGAGAGAGTCGCATTCTCTTCTCTTATGCCTCTCGCATGCCTCATTCTTATGAAGGCAGTAATCACCTCTTATGAGAACAACTGCCCTTTGATGCTGAACAAACATCCCTTTTGTACAACAAAGGGATGCTTGAAACTGGAGATGGTCTCACGAATTGGAGGACCATCGAAGGAGAACCAGAAGGCTCCTTGGCAAGGCAAATAGATCCGGTAGTGATGCTGACTGGCTGGCCTACCAGGAGTGGCAAAGAAATTACAGACGAGAGGTTCGTAAATTCTCCAGGAAATCCTGGAGAGACTTTTGTACCTCTATAGAGACGACCTCAGTGATGTCTAGGCTCCACAAAGTGCTGGCCAAGGACCCTGGGAGGAGGACTGGGACCCTTCATTAAAGATGATGGGGAGTGGACCAGATGTGAAGAAGAGACTTTGCAACTTTTATTTGAGACTTACTTTCCGGGATCCATCGAGGAATCAGAGGCGAGCCCCCTCACTTCGATGAGGTGGGCTTGCACTGGGACCTTGCATGCAGACTGGAGTGAGGCAAAGAAGGTTGTCACAGAGCAAAAGATTAAGTGGGCAGTTGAGTGCTTCGCCCCCTTCAAGATTGCTAGGCCGTATGGCATTCTGCCTGTGCTCTTGCAGAGGGGCCTGGAGTCGCTCCTACCCCACCTGACCATAATATGTAGGGCTTCCCTGGCCTTGGCGGGTGGGTTCCAAGGCTGTGGATGGCTGCAAAAGTGGTCTATCTGGAAGGGGCTCAAATTCCAGACCTAAAGATTTCAGACCGATCAGCCTCATGTCTTTTCTACTAAAGACACTGGTGAGGTTAGTCGATAGGCATATGAGGGATGGGGTATTGAGAGATAACCCGCTCCATACAAATCAACACGCATACATGGTTGGGAGATCTGCTGAGTCAGCTCTCCATGTACTCGTCACGAGAGTCAAGGAGACGATTCGGCAGAAGGAGCTAGCCTTGGGTGTCTTCACGGACATAGAGTTCAACAATGTCTCCCTGCAGTCTATGATCGCTGCTATCGCTGGGACGGGCGCCAAGATACCTTTACCAGATGGATTGAAACCTACCTACGCAGCAGAATGGTTAAGGCAACACTGATGGAGGTGACGGTTCAGATTGTAGTCAGAAGCGGTTGTCCCCAAGGGGGTGTTCTTTCCCCTCTCCTGTGATCCCTGGTGGTTGATGACCTACTAAGGGTGCTGAACGGGATGTGGGTATATGCTCAGGCATACGCAGACGATGTGTGCATACTGGGCATTCGTAAGTTTGCCAGCACAGTGTCGGACATCGTCCAGGCTGCCTTGAGATTCCTAGAAATATGGTGTAGGGACAAGGGGCTCTCTGTTAATCCTAACAATACAGAACTTGTACTATTCACTAGGAAGAATAGGCTGGATGGCTTATACATGCCCACTATGGGAAATATGGTGCTAAGAGCTACAGGGTCGGTTAAGTATCTGGGGGTTATCCTGGACGCTAAACTGAACTGGCTCAAGCACCTACAGGATAAAGCCAAGAAGTTCAGAATGGCTTTTTAGGCTTTTCGAAGGGCCATTGGGACAACGTGGGGTCTTAAACCAAAGATGGTTTACTGGCTATACACGAGTGTACTTCGGCCCTCCTTATGTTATGCTGCAGTTGTCTGGTAGTTGGCCATGGTACAAAACAGTGCAAGGCTAACATTAGGTAGATGGCGTACCTGGGAATTACAGGCGCAATCAGAACAACCCCATTGGCGGCGATGGAGGTCCTCACTGGACTCCGCCCAATGGACCTGTTTGTAAAAGGGGAGGCTTGTAAAGCAGCCTTTAGAATAAGGACAACTGGTGGCTGGTTGCCTGGCCAACCAGGACCCCATAGTAAAATACTATCTAGGGACATTGGTCTGGAACCGTTGCTCGCAATGGGAACTAACTCAATGATACCTAGGTACAGAGTTGACAGGCAGGTCAGGGCCTTCCTTCCAAGCAGAGATAAGTGGATGGGGAGTACCGAGCCTGCACAAGTCAAAGGAACGTCTGGTATACGGACAGCTCACTTATAGAAGGAGTTGCGAGTGCTGGGGTATACGGGAGGGGGCACGGAAAGTTCTGTCTGCACCTCTAGGTGCCCATGCTACCATATTCCAAGTGGAGGTGATGGCTATCATGACAGCCGCACAGGAAGAAATGCGTCCTGGCACCACGTACCAGTTAAGTTGGTATGGGAGTGCCAGGGGATCCTAGAGACTCTTTGCCAGTGTAAACAGGTGAGACTCATATGGGTCCCTGGGCATGCTGGCATTGATGGAAATGAGAGAGCTGATGGAATGGCTAGGAGAGGACCAAAGTACCCTCTTCTGGGACAGGAGCCAGCACTTGGCATTCCTTTCCAAAAGGTAAAGAGAAGAATTGACAGGTGCACCTCTGAGGAACACGCTGGCAGATGGAAGATCGAGTCCGGGCTCAGGCAGTATCGTGCACTTATCCAAGGACCGGATCGCAGAGATTTGCTGAGCTGTAATCGGGCCAAGGTGAGGGCGGTTACGGGAATGCTGACTGGACATAATCTTCTTCACAGACATATGAAGATAATGGGCTTAACAGGGGACTCCACATGTAGGCTCTGTGAGAAGGATGAAGAGAGCTCCATACACATCTTGTGTCATTGTGGAGCTCTCTCATCTCTTAGGTATAGGACTCTGGCTGTCGCTTTTCTGGATCCAGAGGACATTAGAAGGGCTACACTCAGGGAGATCATGTCCTTCATAAGGGGGGCTGGTCTCTTGTGACACTGTCGCCAGGCTCGGGGCGTGAAGGGCCATGTAGTATAGGTGCGGTGGGCTTGGTGACAGGACCACAACCCGGTATATC
This sequence comes from Stictocephala bisonia, assembly GCA_035578905.1. NCBI lineage: Eukaryota > Metazoa > Arthropoda > Insecta > Hemiptera > Membracidae > Stictocephala > Stictocephala bisonia. The sequence continues at coordinate 5,941,388 of JAQJVL010000008.1, forward strand.
TAACTAACTAAACGGTCGTAATTAATTTAATTATTTTCGTAATAGCAGGTGGTATTATGTTGTATACATAATTAATAATCAGTTTGTGGTAGCTGCCATAGCTGGGAGATCACAAAATCGCGACAATTCAGCTACTAGATTTGTTGCTTGTTTAGAACTACCCTGGGTGTACATACAGCTTTAAAGAATTGCTGTAGACGGGAACAACATCATAATCTAAAAGTTTATCTCAGTCATGAAGAAAGGTCTTTAAGACAGCTGAAGGATGGGCTGCCACTGGGGTCTGTACTTGCTCCAATTTTATTCAACGTGTATACTGCTGCCACCCCAATGACAAAGTCTAGGCAGTTTATATATGCGGATGATATAGCTTTAGCTTACCAACATAAGAACTTCAAAACTACTGAAGAAACATAAGTGACCTTGCAGTTCTCACAATATAACATTGTCTGCCGTGAAGAATTATTATTCTAACAATTAACAGTATTTAGAGACACATTAACATATAAACATTAAACAATTTACTTTTAAAAAGTTTGGTATTAAATTTATTCATTTGGTATTAAAAATGTCCTATTAAGCAGTATTATACCAATTCAGTGATATTGTATTAATGAAAACTAAACCATTTATTTTCATTCACATATAGGTTTGGATTAACCTTTGGATTACTCACTTATGTGAAGATAAAACATACTTATTATCAATGAAGTTCTTGTAATTGTATGCAACACAATATGCTGTCATCTTAAAGAGTGTAACTGACTCGTAACTATACGTCGTAGTTTAGAAATATAAATAAAAGGAATACAACAAAAAATAATAGTAAAATTATGAAATACAACGGCAAAACAATGAGAAACAGGCTTACACAACAATTGAAATGTGCATAGTGGCCACCGGCTCGTTTTTCGTTTACCTCAAGCCGCTTGACTCAGCGTCCCATGTTTATAGTTCTATGTTATTCTGTTATGATGGAAAACAACAGGGCAGAGAGCAGGAAGGGATAAAGTTGTGTACGCAACCATATGATCAGAATTTTGATGAATATTTCACAGTCTTAAGTGATCAGATCACTCCCTGCAAACTGCAATGGCTCTTAACTTAGAAGAATGGAAGTTGCCCATCAATGGATTACAAAATCTAGATACCCACCTACTCTTAATATAAATAATCAGCTTCTTCTTCCCCCACCTAAGCAGTAAAATAAAAACATATACATAATTTTATTTCATTATTTTATTTTGTAACAGAAGCAGAAATGAATAGACATTTCTGTGTTCAAGTTCCATAATAACTAAAAACGCTAACAAAACAGAAAGTCAGTGTCACTGATTGAGCACTGAAACTAGCGTTTCGTAAATATAACTCATATTTTGAAAAAAAATCTGTAGAAAGCATTACTTTCTCTGTTCAACAGATGAAACATGTTCTTAAAAAGTATCTGTGTATTGGTTTCTCTCTAGGGATTTGATGAAAGTGAATAATTTTACCCGTCAGCCGAGTTTGATTAGAAATTTGGAATTATAAAGTTCTATGTATTTCTTGTGATAATTAGCCTATATTGCATGTTTAGAAAACAAAAAATATTGTAGAAAAAGAACTTTTTATTGATGGGTACCATTATAACCTGATATTGAAGGATGTAAATACATTTTTCAGGGTGGTAAAAAAATTAATACAAAACATTAAAAAACATATTGCCCTTGTATTATATTTAGATTTATATTTAATTGTGTGTGCTAGAGTAGGAAAAAACACGCATCAAGTCGCTGCGAGTGAGCAATAATGCATTTTGCCTGGTTCTTCATCATTTATTTGAGTAATGAATGTGTTAGTTTTGTTATTTTGATTGATAATTTATTGTTGTTTGGAACGTATGTTTTTATTGTCAAGACTTATGTTTTTGTCATTTTGTAGTGGTCCAGTCCCTGTGCTAGTGATGTCTCTATTATTCATTGCATCAGTCTTCATGCTGCACATCTGGGGAAAGTACACCCGTTCCTGAACACTCCCATTGTGCATTTCAACCATTCCGTTATTCATCTCGGCTAATATTTATATTGTGTTTGTAAGTTTATAATTTATACTGAAATTAACAATTGTTAAAAAACTGTCTAATTTTGTTTTTACTTCCATAAAAAGTCATTTATAACAGTTTAACCTTACATGGTGTCGTGTAGTTTTACTGCTTTACACCATGTAATCAGTTAAACATTGCAATCATCACTATTGCTTAAGAATTCCCATCAGTGATGTAATAAAAATAATTTATTTAAATTAACCCTCAAAGGATTGCTAATATCTCGAACAAGATGTTGTTACACTTGTGTGTAGAGGTGGGTCAAAGTAACTGGAACTGTCTCGTTGGTACTGTTTCACGCTCGTAACCGCGACAGTTCCGCTACAACATTTGGAACTCCCTGTTCCAACTTCCAATTCCACAGAGCCAGCAATACATTACCGGCAACGTCAACAGTACCCATTCTTACGGACTATGCAGTTCTTAGAAATGAAACAAGTCTCAACCTGTACTTCTGTAGACTCTTTAAATAATTTAATAGCCAAAACCAAACAGTTGCGTGCGTGCTATCGCTAATCGTAGTATTCGGCCTTTATAGTATTATTGTTATCTTATATTAGAACTAATTTATTATACCCATCACTAAGTACTCTGGCTAAACAATACCTACGTTTCATTGCCACGTCTATTCCATTGTGAACGTATTTTTTCGAAAACAGGTTTAATCATAAATGAAAGACGAACTCGGTTGAAAACTAAAAACGTTAGGGAACTCGTCTATTTAAATATAAACTATAATTATGTCAAAAAGTGGGCTATATTTAATATTTTGTTCATATATAGGCCTAAAAATATTAGCTGCATATTTTGTAAAATAAATCATACTATCCTTTTGTATTTTTTATTTTTTTTTTTATTTTATTATTCCTGAGATTATCTCTTTTCTAATATGCATTATCGTAAGCATTTAATCGATATATCCATAAAAATGGACGTTATAGATGAATATTTACATTTATGTTGTATTAAAATCAAACATGTGTTTAACAGAGTAAATGTTTATCGTATAAGTACCAAGCTGGAACTGAAATTATGATTAAAAATCCACACCCTTTATGGTACTGTAGAACTGACACTATCAAAGCTAAAAGTACCACAGAGAGTGTCTCATGAGTCGTGGAACTGTTTGGATTTGGAACTGTCTCGCGGTACTGTCTCACGGCCGGCACCGTCGCAGTTACAGCTGGTTTCCGCATTGGTACTGTTTGGCACACCTCTACTTGTGTGAAGTTCCGTGCCTTGGTCTGACAAAATCGCTAAACGTGCTATATCAGAACTACTTAAAATACAATTCAGTTATATTTTATACTAAACTGAACTATAAGAATATTATTTTTTATTCTTTTATTTTGTTAATATGTTCTGTGATCCAATTTAACTTTAATAATATAGTTTGCCAGATGTATTTCTATACATTGTTGAAATTTTGTTAGGTTTAATACATTTAAGTGAACAAATATATTAGACGAATTTTTCTATAATTTTATAATGTAATGAAGAGAATTTAAGTTGCAAATATTAAATTGTTTACTCTACATTACTAAAGCTTTTTATAAATTAATTTTTAAAATCAATTAAATTTTAATCGGAAAAATATTATTGTTCCAAAAACTGTAGAGACATAATAAAAATTAATTGAAAGGAGTCGATTTGTTATTATATAAATAAAATCTGCTTCTGAAGAGATAGATTTAAATTTAATTAACAAATTTTAGATAAAATCACTAACATTTGTAAAAGGATGAAAAACCTGTTCTTTGTAAATTTAGATTTCAATATTTTTTGTCATGTTTTAGCTGTGAACTATTAGCAATACAATAATAGACACTTTTTCTGCCTTATTATACATAATAAGACTTATTTGTCTACATAAAATATTAAAAAAGTTAAATATAAATAAAGAGATTGTCAATACAAACTTAATCATAAGTCAAAAAATAAATTATATATGTATAGAGCAAAACAAAGAAATAAAGTGAAAAAAGGATATTAAACCTGGAAAAAATAACAATAAATAAAAAATAATATAACAAGAATATAATAACCGTGTACGTACCTGGAGATTTAGGAAATTCGACAATCTTATCTTACGGGCACGTGATATGAACGACAACAACTATCTGCCGAGAAAATGGATTATTGTGATATCTATCCTTAAATCATCAATTATTTATGATATGACAAGGAATTCAATCAAGTTATTGAAGATTATTACTTGTAAATAACTTTGATTTAATTACACAACATATCTTACAAACACAACTAATAACATTTAAGGTTTATTATTGAGCCAGACATAGGAGGGGACTGCACATAGTGAATACACAGGGAGTGGATGAACTGTTAAAACTTTATGCCTTCTATTCGTACAAGTATATCATATGAAGCAAAAAATGTCATACAATGTATCTTAGGGAAGTTATATATTATGAGAAAAGTAATGGACTGTCGATACATTTTTTGAATTTCTGATTCTTGGCTACACACTAGTGGGTGGGGATGCTAGACTCAAAATAAAAATGTGGAATTATCCAAGAATTGGACTACAAATCAGTCAACCACCGGTGGCACATGACTTTTCGCAGCGAAAAGAAGGCTTTTGAGGTATTGTTTAGAAGTGAAAAAAAGAGACATGATAAATGTATTTCTGCATTTTTTCCACTCAAGGGTAAAATGCCGAATCCGGATTTAAAAGACTGCCCTAGCAATTTATCTCTTACTGAAAGTGATACTTCTATGAGTATGAAGATGATTGAAACTGTCGCTAGCTCTGATGTTATGATTCAGACCGATGTCCAATGCTCTATGATTGCCACATGCAGTGAATTGCTGGGGCCTAATTGGATATCTGACCAAACAATCTATAGATACTGTGAATCCCTCTGCAGTGCCATTTCCGATGATTCCTTCCTTGTTTTAAACCCTGTTGTTTTACCACCCATGCGGTAAAGGTGCTACAGGATTTCGACCATTTCCTGGACCCTTTAAATGTCAAGTCTAAACGTTTTCTTGTGGCTCCTATAAACAATTCACGGTTCGTGGATAAACAGGGTGGTACTCACTGGAGTGTGCTTATGGCTGACTGCAGTAGAAAGGTGTTTTACTACTATGACTCCTTAAATAATTTGAACTTGGAAGATGCCAGAATTATCCATAGCAAGTTAGCCCTCTATTTAGACATTAAAGACTCAGATTTCAAAATTATGGATTATCAACAGCAAACAAACAATCATGACTGTGGTATTTACTGTGTGGTTGCTATTGAATACTTCCTGACATCAATAATAAAGAAGAACCTCCCAGATTTCGGCCAAATATGTAAGTTACGATCATCAGAACTTGACTTGATTAAAAAACGTTCTATGATAGCATATATACTAAATAACAATTTTGGATCAAACAAGCAACTCGTCCTCTCTTGGTTAGCTATGGACAACAGTGATTCAGAAAGGAGACTTTCAATGGCAGGAAGTTTAGTTTGGGATGAGAAGCTAAGAGCCGCCGAAGGGGAAATTGAAGATCTGAAAAAGGAACACATTTCCAATTTAAATTGTATTACAGCACTTCAGACAAAGCTAAATGTTCTGGAAACTGAAAAAAGTGGACCAAAGGGGAAAGACCAAATAAATAACACAGAAAGTAATTTCAAAACCCGTACTGTAGTTCCCAATCCTAACTATTCAAGTAATACCAACTTTCCAGTAAATAAACAGTGTCAGTCTAAAGTGGGACATCCTTCGGCAAAAAATAAAATTAGCACTGTGGTATTTCAAACTCCAACATCATCAAGTAATGTAACAAAACAACCAACTAAAATTCCCATAACTAATAGAATGTCTATAGTATCAGACAGCCAAGGTCGAGACTTAGCTTATCATCTGCATATGCGACTACCTGTAACATGTCAGGTGCAGGGTTACGTGTTGCCTGGCGCTCCCTTGGAAAAAGTCATACATTCAGCAATGAATGATTCAATTATTAAATCATACTCAAGCAAGGACTGTCTTGTTTTGATAGGAGGGACAAACAATTTTGCCAATGGTAGTGGTAGTGCTAACCCTAAAGAACTTCTATCTCTACTTGAGAAAGCTACTGTAGAATTTGCTAACACAAATATTATATTAACCACTATCCCTTATAGGTATGATTTGCAAGAATCTAACTATAAAAATCAACTTATTAAAGCTGTCAATAATGGCATAAGGAACATAGCCTACAGCCTGCCATATGTTTATCTGCTGGACCTTCATCTGCTTGAAAGACGGCACCATACTCTGCACGGTCTTCACATTAATAGACGTGGAAAAAAATGTGTCTCAAAAACCATAGCTGATTTGTTCCTTAAAGCTTGTTATCTTTCTGCCTCAGTGGACTGTTTAAAAGACAAAAATCTACCTGAAGTTGATGTGTCTTTCTTAAACAACACCTCCAAACCTAATCCGAACTATGGTCAATCTACTTCTCCAATATCACTCTCTACTATTGTGGTATTCCCGATGACTGATGGTCCAGTAATGGGCTCTGCATTGGCCTCTAAAGATCTCACAACTACAAGTCTCCAGCTAAATACAAACGTGAATCCAGTCCATCTACAGTTGCTATCTCCCCATTGACCAGCAAGAACTTCTCAGTTAATCCATCTCCTGAAAGCAGAGCTGATGATTCTTGTTTTCTGGGACAACAAGATTCTCTGGCAATTTCTGTTGGGGAAATCTCTTCTGATCCTCACCCATCTGATAATCTTAAGCCTGATTGTATTTTGAATAACAATAATAACCTTTTGCAAGAAACGCCCACAAATACTAAAGATGGTTTTTTATAAGACCATCCTTTTGTTATTCAGTAAACAAATCAAATTTGCTAATAGATAAAAACGATCTTTTTTTTGTACATCTTAACATTCAATCAATTAGACCATCTTTTAATGATTTAGATTTTTTTCTTAAATAATGATTTTAATGCTCATGTGGTTTCACTAAATGAACACTGGCTTACTGGCTCTGAATTAAGTTTGTTTATTCCACGGGGTTATTTAAGGGGAGCATCTTATTGTCGTAAATCTAGCAATGGCTATGGTGGTTCACTCCTCCTTGTGAGAGAAAATATAAAGTTTGAGGAATTTGATGTAAAGAAGTTTGCTGTTGACACAGCTTTTGAAGCATGTGCAATCAAGCTGATTGATTGTAACCTAATTGTACTGTCTATATATTGTGCTAAATCAAATCTTTCCCTTTTTGTAGAAATCCTAGAGAATCTGCTAAATTCACTTATACATAAGAAAAGTCGTTTTTTCATTCTTGATGATTTTAACATAGATATAAGGAAAGATATACCAATTGTACATACGTTTGTTAATTTATTAAGAGAATATAACTCATATTGTTTGTTCTCAGAAAATACTCGCAAAAGGGCTTGTATTGACAATGCAATTTCTAATTATAGTAGCTGTGTTAGTAATAAGGGAATTATTAAAACATCAATGTCTGATCATGATATACTGTGGCTGAAAATAAACAAGAGTAATATATCTTCTGGGTTGGGTATGAGTCACACTGATCAGTCCTACAGATTGATTACCCAAACATGTATTCATGCATTGAGGGAGAGATTGGTAACCGAAGGATGGGAGGATATCTATAACAAGCACTTAAATGTTGAATGCACTCTGGATTTATTTATTAGAAAGCTTGGCTTCTATTACAACAGCTGTTGCCCCATTAAATGTAAAAACACTAGAATTGGTGGTAAAGGTAAAAATAAAAATTGGTTTACCCCTGAACTTGCTAAGTTAAGAAATTATGTTATTATGCTTAGAGATAGAGCATCTTTGGGTTTAGAACACAGAGCCTCATTTTTAAGAATTAGACTTTACTATAGAAAAGAACTAAAACATGCAAAAATCAAGTATAATGAATCTTATATTCTAAACTCAAACAATAAAGTAAAAGCAGCGTGGCAAGTGATAAAAAGAGAAACAAATTGTAATAATTTTAGAAATAGAGTTACCCCATCCATTTCCCCAGATACATTTAATGACTTTTTTCTAAACTGCGCAAATTCTAATGTTGCTAAGGATAGCCAAGTTAGCGCACTTGACCTGCTCTCTGGCCACTTAGATAGTAGTATAAACAGACCAGTCTTTAGAATGAAGAAACTTAATAGCTCTGATGTATGTAAAATTGTTCAATCTTTGAATTCCTCTAAAAGCGAAGACTTTTATGGGTTTTCTAATTTTTTATTAAAAAATATTGCAGATGTAATTATTAATCCCTTAACTTATATTGTAAATATTATAATTTTCTCAGGTATATTTCCCAATTCTTTAAAAATCTCAAAAACAGTACCCATTTATAAAAAAGATGACAAAAACTGTCCATCTAATTACAGACCAATTTCTCTGGTGCCAGTTATTGGAAAGGTAATTGAGGTGGCAATAAAAAATCAACTGTTATGTTATTTTGATGAACATAACTTATTAAGTACATCTCAGTTTGGGTTTTTACCAGGGAGATGTACAGTCAATGCAGTAGAAGAGCTTGTCAATAAAGTTTTTTATGCTTTTGAAAATAGACTAGTCGTAAGTGCATCACTAATAGATTTATGTAAGGCCTTTGATAATGTGGACCACAATATTGTGGTTCAAAAATTAAAGTTCTATGGCCTTGATAATACTGAGCTCAAACTTATTGAATCATATCTAAGCAATAGAAAACAGATGGTAATAGTCGGTAAGCAGAAATCTGAACTCAAAGAAATTAAATTTGGTGTGCCCCAGGGCTCTGTCCTGGGCCCTTTCCTGTTTTTAGTTGTAATTAATGACTTGCCATGTTATCTAAAAAATACTATTTTATACGCAGATGACTCAACATTTTTAAGTGTCGATTCAAATCTTGTAAATTCTCAACTAAAAGTCAAAGAGGATGTGGAGAAGGCTAATATTTGGTTCACAGCAAATAACTTAGTAATTAACAATAAAAAATCAGAAAACATCAATTTTAGTCTAAAGATGCCTACCAGCTACTGCACATCAGTCAGACTGTTAGGAATAAATATTGATAGCAAACTCAACTGGAACACTCATACAAACAACATTATAACCAGACTTTCTAGGATAATTTTTCTGATACGTAAGTTAAGATCTTGTGTCAGCCTGAATTTATTATTAACTTCATATTTTGCCTTTTTCCATCCCCTACTTCTTTATGGAGTAAAATTATGGGGCAACAGCCAAGGATCCTCCCAAGTATTTCGATGCCAAAAAAAAGCTGTTAGAGCAATTGTTGGAGTCGGTAGTAGGGAAAGCTGCGGTAGTATTTTCAAGCAGCTTCAAATTTTAACTTTACCTAGTTTGTTTATTTTCTCCAATTTAGTTTATGTAAAGGAAAACTTAACAAGCTTCACTCAACGTCTTGACACTCATAGTTATGAGACCAGAAATCTGGACAAATTAAATTTACCCCAGTTTAGATTGAGTAAAAGTAGTAATAGCCATTTATATCTTCAAATTAAAATGTTTAATAAATTGCCTCTTACAGCCAGAGATGTAACTCTAAGTAAATTTAAGGCAGTAATTAAGGCTTGGCTTATTTCAAAGGCTTTTTACAAAATAGATGATTTCTTGGATCACAACTGTTTAGATTTAATATTTTAGTATGTAAATTTGTGATGTGAAATGTTTTTATGTATGTATAATTGACGAAGTCTATTGTTATATTGTGTTTTAACTTAACGACAAATAAAGTTCTTGATTCTTGATTCTTGAAGACAAAGAAACCTAAAGTGATAAAATGTTGTTTGTACTCCTTTGCGCAAAGACTACGAAAGAGAAAAGTGTCATTATATTTATATTTGACATTAGAATATACATAAGGCCGGCGGACGGAGGATCGTCCGGCTGGCAGTTTTGCAAGGTAATTCGCGGACAATCTTCCATCTGTCCGGGCACTTCGCATATGACTCAGCGGACAGAAAATTATCTGCCCGAGTTAAAAGGGTTATAAGGTGATATTATCGCCCTAACTCTCATCTTAAATGTATTTGAGGATGATAATGCACCATAGAGAAGTCATCATAGTATTGAAGATTACTTACTGGTAAACACTTTGATTTGGCAAATTAGCCACACATTTATGTTGTTACAAAACAGAAACACAATAAAACAGTATCAGCTAAAACAGGTTTTTATAACTGAGCATAGGGAGGGGTCTTTCAGCATGTGATACACAGAGGAGGAGAACTGTGTAAACATCAACTTGCCTGCGTCTAACTTACGTAGGCAATGAATACTCATCTATAAGAAGCAAAAAGCCAATGTTCAGTACAAGGTCAATCAAGGGAAATTGTTTATAATACTTAGCAAGAAGAAACAGGCAAAGCGGGCAGGACAACTGGTCCGACTATTTCTATTTTTTGTTCTCTGATTTGCTCTGACTCAACCACACTCATGACATCATAGAGTGAGGTATGCTGCTACCATCAATGTATAAACTAATGAATTGCTCGCTGAACGCTGAGAACGAGGCAACACGCAGTCCGGCACCACCATCCCGCCAGTGGCGCGACATGACTGTATAGCGCAAGCAGAAAACAACTGCTTTTTTGGACTGGTTTATTGTTTTAGCCAATGAATTAAAACAGAAGACTATGATAAATGTATTTCTGCATTCTTAGTTCAAATAGAAGCTGTTGTACAAAGTAAGACAATTTAAGTTTTGAAGCTTAGTTTTCCTATATTATTGTAGAGTTTCAACAATCACCAATTTCTTGTGTCTCGAAATATATTAGTTTTAATCAGGAGAAGACATTAAATATTTTTCCAGCACATATACCCATCGATACATATACCATTAAGATTGTCGTTTATCAAACTAATAACTTTTTTTGTTATTTTCAGCCTTCTGTATGGTAACCCTACACAAGCAATTCTAAGGCGAAAAATGAAACTTTACAACGATTTAGAGATAAAAAAATTAGATCAATGCAGTACATGTTTTATTGGTTTTAAATTAAAAATTTAACATTTGAAAGGTTGTTACTGCTTTTAGAAGTTAAATATTCTGTGGAATTGCACTAAACTTAAAGTGGTTTGGCCCGTATTAGGGAGAACTGAAATCCGCTGTGCAGCGCTGGCTGCGAGTTACACGTCCCGCTGTACGTATGCGGGTAAAAGTACTTTCACCTGTTGAATATATAAATTTAAATAATACTGTGATTGTGTTGATCAATCGTTCGATATTGTCAAACACGACATTGTATTTCTCATTGTAAAATAAACACAAACATTAATTATTTAAAATTTGTGTTTAAACATTAATGCAGTAAAATTACGTAATTTAAAATAACTGATGAGCAAGACTAGTTCTGTTAGATCCTGTTGTTAATAAAATATGGGAATAATCGGGGAAATAGTTTCTTAATTATGAATGTACCAAAAGCCTAAATTTGCATCTTTGAGGTGAAGTATTTATAATTATAAATATAATTTTAAAGAAAGAACTACTTGGGAGGTGTTTAATAGCTGATATAAAGACATTGCAATCGAAAAAAAATCGAAATTTGTTTAACCAAACAGCCTTGATTATATGCCTACGTAGTCTAAATCATATTAGTAATTGTAAATTTAAGACATTTTAATCTAAACAAATGAAAAATTTTCCTTGACATTTTACTTTTATTGTCTGAAATCTTGAAAATGCTAAATATCTGTTAAATTTTTCTTTCCAACTGACAGAGATGGCAGTCTGCCTTCAGTTGGTTTCAAGGTTTATTATAGGAGGTTTTCAGATATTGAAAGCTACAAAATGTAGTTACTTACTCTTACTCCTGTGGCCACTCAAATCCAAGGTGATTTTTGGCCTCGCCAACAAGTTGCCTCCACAATCCTCTCTCCTCTGCCATTTCGATGTCTCCACCAAGACTACTCACATCCTGTTCCACTTGATCATCCCATCTTATTCTTGGTCGTCCTAGAGGCCGCCTTCCTGCTGGTTTCCCCATTCCTACCCTTCTTATCACTTCTCCTCACATGACCAAGCCATCTTATTCTTCTGCTTCTAACTACCGCCACAATATCAGGTCTCTTGTACAGTTCTCTAAGCTCTCTGTTCTTTTTTATTCTCCACACTGATTCATAGGTAGGTCCATATATTCTTAAAATTTTGTTTTAAGATGTAATCAATCTTTTTTTAATATACATTGTTAGGGTCCACACCTCAGATCCATACAATAAAACAGGTTGTACAATAGCTATATACATTCTTATTTTTGTGGGTCTTGACAGTAGTTTACTTTTGAATAGCTTCAGGAGACTCCAGTAGCATCTATTTGCTGTGTTAATTCTGACTTGTATTTCCTCTTCCATTTTATTTTGGCTAGTCAAAGTAACTCCTAGATACTTGAACTCTTCAGTGGCTAAAAATTTGTAATCCATTACGTCCAGTGTTGAGTTGATTGGCTCTGCCTGTCTCCCTATATATTTAGTTTTTTCTTCATTCACTTGAAGAAAAGACACTTTGTTGGCTTCTTTTAACAGGACACCTGCTAGCATTTTTAGATCATTTTTATTATCAGCTACTAATGCCACATCATCAGCAAATGCTAATATATTGATTATACCTTCAATGTTTGTGCCTATTTGTACCGATTTTGTCACTTTCATTGTTTCTTCAAGAGCGAGGTTGAACAACAATTTTGACAACGCATCTCTTTTTCTTACCCCTATTTTGACGTCAAAAGTGTCTATAAATTCTCTTTCTATTTTTACTTTCCCTCTTGAGCCTTCAACACACATTTTTGTTAGTCTAATTATCTTTTCTGGGATGTTTTGTTTTTTTTTGTCTAAGATATGTCCACAATTTTGATCTCACAATGCTATGATAAGCCTTTCTAAAGTCAATGAATAATATATATATAGATTTTTGTTGTATTCCCAGTATTTTGAGGATTATCTCTTTATATAATAAATATTTGGTTAAAAGATATTTAAAGCTAAAAAAATGCAAACAAGTTAAAAAATGTAAAATAAGCAAGTAAATTGGCAAATATTCCTTCAGATAAACATGCTTACCTTCAAAACAACAACATTAATGTTGAAGGAACTGCCCAGCTTGTGTTGCCGATGTTATTGATTTTTAATGACAATAAAATATCATAATTTTTCCTAACTTAAGGCAAAAATACAGTTTTTAAAGACTATTTGATAATACTGATTAGAATATGATTGTAATATTCAATATGCTATTATGATCTTGACTGAAGCAGAACATTTCGTAGACTCATGTGTTGATGAAGGTATTGTACACTTCTAAAATGCTATGAATACTAAGAATGATGCACCATATTACAAAGGAATTGGTTTTTACTATACATGTGGCTATATTGTTAGAAAAACAGTAATTAAAAGATAACATTTTAAGAATGTATTAACCCTTTGCACTCCGACGTCTGATAAATCGGACGTTCACTAAGTGTGCCATAGACTCTGATGTCCGATATTTCAGACGTTAAAAATATACCTCTTGCTGGCTTTATAAACATTCCAAATGCGCTCTAATTATGATATAATAAACTTCGATAGTTATAGTTTAGTGTAGTAGTACTTTATAGTCTACTCTATCGAATGTTTTTTATCAGCTGCTTTGGCGTGCATATGACTGACACTATCACATGGTGTTTGTGCGGGAGAGTCAGTTGTTTACGTTATTCTTCCAATGTTTTGCTTTTGTTTCTAGGCGTATGTTATGTTTGATAAGTTTTTTATGCAATTTATGTTTTTCAAGTTTCTATAACATTTCATTTTATCAGCTGTTTAACAATTTTTATTATTTTACGACTTTTGACGTAGTGACTTTTACCAAAAACAGTTTTATAAATAAATATATATTTGTATTTTTTAACATTTATCGTTACTAACTCTTCATTTGGAGAAATGTAATAAATGTGACTGGTGCTTCAGAAACAAAGTTAATCAGAAACAATTCAGCTTATATTGTTATAAGCTAAATTTCTAGTTTGTCAAGATTTCAACAAATGCTTACCATGGATTTATTTATGAAGTTATGTGCACAAAATGTTGCATACAAATTTGTAATTATGTAAGGAACAAAATAATAACAATGGTTTTTAATAGGTCAATGCAATTTTTTTTAGTTATAAGGGCTCAAAGTTAACTTTTATAAAAATAATTAGATATAAATTTTAATAAAGTAGAAATTAGTATATTGGAGAGATAGAAAATCAGCAAACTTACCTTAAAAGACAAGTTCACTAACATCAGAGTAGTAGTCACAAACACAAAATAAACACAATCTCACAAATGTTCAACACCACTGGCATTTTCTCCAGTTGAGTATATATATATATATATATATATATATATATATATATATATATATATATAGAGAGAGAGAGAGAGAGAGAGCGCTTTTTTTCTAATAAAGTAGAAAAAGAAATGTAAATTATTTGTTTATTTTTATCTACATTTAGAATGTTATATCGAATAAAACATAACATAAATCATAGTTCTAAGTTATGAAGTAACTAAATTATGATTTTTTTTATCAAACCCTTACAAAATTGGCAAAATAGGCTTGGGAGTTTTTCGCTAGTACTTTTCTAACATGGACTGCAGTTATTGACACCAACCAAAAAAGCCCTTGTCTGGAGTGCAAAGGGTTAAGCTAATAATGATAGTAATAAGTGTAGGCAAAAGTAGAAATGAGACAAAAGTTACTAAATTAGTCTTCTTCAATAATGTTTAATTAATTTGTGATATAAATATTTATTTATACATATTTAGGCTATTTAGTACATTTAAGGAGTATAAAGATACTAATATTGAGTGTGAGCTGTGATGTTTCAACGCTTTAATCTGTGTATGATTTAATGTTCTTGCAAAATTAAATGTGTACTAAAATAGTACTGTATTCAATTTAATTATTACTGCTGGCTAAACACGTTAAACAGAAAGTTAATACAAAGTTATGATTTGTATGTAATTGCCCTAAAGAATACAGTGATAAGATTTAAAAGCATACAAAACACAGAGCGCCTCTGTTGACTGGATGATGGTGGGGTAAGCCACTTGGTGCCGGACCGCTGTTCTACCACATAGCACGCGATCCATATGTTTATACATCGATAGCTACTACACATCTATAAGCAGCTACCTAACTTGTCTGTTGTTGAATGGAGGAAGGAAAAATGTATGACATTAAGGGCAGTGTGCTCACCCTCCACAAATTCTTTGTCTTCAACAAGTTTCAAAAATGGTTAACCGTCTATAAAACCAACCTATTATTAATCTTACATAACATTGGTTTCAAAGGGTAGGACATGAGGCTGCCATGTAGACAGACTTCATTTAAGAAGAAAATTGTAGTTTTTCAAACTTTTATGCTAAAATTTTTGTGTTACGTTTATATTGTTGTGTTGTGTTCATATGGGTATTTTCATGTATACAGGGTTGGGCAAAAATCTGGAATATATTTATTAATTTTAAAACTATTGAAAGAAATGTAATAAAACTTTGTAGTTATGTTCATGTCACTTTACCAAACATTTAGTTGTATTTTACTCGTTTTTTGGATGGCCCACGAAGGAAGTCTTAAAAATTTTAAATGGTAATCCTACCTCGAGTTATACATTATTTTAAAGGTCTTTGTTTATACAAAACAAAAGTGTACAGCCATTCAAATAATTGTATGTCATATATCTAATACTTCTTAGTTATACGGGTATTATTGATCCCTATCTGAGGTCCTTGTTGTTGAATATGCTATTGATTGTTTACAATCGTAATGGAAGACTGTGTTATAAAAATAATTGTGTTAGTTAACAAAAATAAGAAAAATTACTAAAACCATTTTGACCAGTGGTGACTGGTGCTGTTGACTAAACAGTCAAAATTACATTAGAAGTAGGTATCCTACCACCATAGGTATTCCCTAAAAATAATTTAAGAAAATTATTATGATCATTTGCTACATATTTGTTTGTGAATATTGATAGAATTTCTCATATTCTTGTTTGTGAATATAGATAGAATTTCTCATATTCTATCAATTAAAATATAGCTGTAAGCAATAGGTAATAACTATCTTATCCTTATTCTCAAGAAGTATTAGTTAAAGCACAGGTTCCCAAACTGTTGTATGCATACCCCTGGGAGATATATGAGGTATTTTCAAGGGGTACACAAGGAAGACTATATACCAGTTTGCCCATGCGCAAGTGATGCAAATGAAATTTTAATTTTTTGAGTTGCGGGAAAAGCAAGGGAATTTTTGCAGTGCGCTTGCAGTGGTCACATCACAGCAATTTTTATTGCTGTCTATTGTCTGCACACACAAGTACAGATGGTGTGTTTACAAATGTTCTGTCACATTATTTTAGTTATTAAATCGACAGTTTATGGTTTATGTGATTGTTTTATAATCATAATGGATAAATGATTAAGCCAGTCTTCAATCATTCAGAAAAAGCCAAGATTTTCAACACCATATGAAGAAGGTAATATTTCTCATCTGATACATCTTTATCCATCTTGTTCTCCTGTGCGTTTTGTGACACCATTAGCGCAACCAACTTGCTCTGATAAATCATAAAAAGCGGAAGTATAATCCTAGCTACTTGTTCTATGGATTTACTTATAATGAGGTCCATGACAATGAAATCAGGCCACAATGCGTAATTTGTTTAGAATCACTCTCACCTTTCAATGAAACCATCTCTTTTGAAATGACGTTTTTAAACAAAACATGAAAATTACAAAATTAAGAGCGGGCAACTACAAATTTTCAAACGTAAACCCCTATCATGTGACCCCTCATTGTAAAGGAAATAAAAAAAGAAATTCAATGATGCAAACTAGAGGTATCTAAGTTTAATTTAAAAGAGTAAAAGACTAATTTACGTTAACAAAATCATTTATGTGAGTTTTATGTCCTGGCACACCAGGATATTATTTAAACGGCCTTAGATAAAATTATAAAAAAAAATAAGATCAATTACATTCCTATCACACAAAATTTTAAAAAATTACAGCCAGATATTTGTTGGATATTTAGCCACTTTATTGACACTTGTGGCTAAAAACATATTGACAATTGGAATGTAGTCTTAGAACTGATAAATACAATAGTCGACTCATATTATATGTCTAAACACATGCTCAATAATTTTTGCTTGTTTTGGACTCATATGAAAAACATGGCCGCACTTTGAAAATTGGTCAAATTTATGTTTTTCAAAAACGAATTTCCTATTTTACCTGATAGTGAATAATTAGTTTATTTTTGAAGAAATGTTATAAAACAATTTACTTTAAATAAAATTTATTTTGATGTGCCTATACTGACTGGAGGTTCTTTGTAGCACTATACAAAGATATAAGTGTTAGAATTTAATTGTTCATGTTTTTTACACTAAAATGCTATGATTTAACCTCAAATATACCAAAAAGTTTTAATTTAATTGAAATTTGGTCATAACTTAGTTTGTTGAGTATATAAGTTTACCTTTCTAATAAGTTGACCTTACACATTAAGATATCTATAAGATAAAAAAAGTTATGGTTGAAATACGATTTTTAAACGTTCGGAGGCAATAATTTTTAAAAAGCAAATTTTACATATTTAAGTTAATGATTATCAAGCCTTTTTTCTTGATATCATATTTTCCACACCTCAGCAACAATATATATTTATTCATTTTTAAAACTCTGATCATCAAGATATGGGTGAATAAGTGTAGATAAACAAGTGTACCTAGTCATTGTTACTAAGGTGAACTGTTTCTCAGAAAGAGCTATTTATTAATAATCCAATAGCCACGGCAACTAAGGGACCTACAGCTTTACGTGGAATTCGACACGTAATGTTGATCTGATTTTCAGCTAACTGTCAAATATGATTCTCAGTTTTCTTCTCTACACAACATCTGAACCTGACTACTATTCGATCTGAATCTGTATACTAGCTCCCTTAGTTCCCGATTGTGTTTTGCTCTTCATTCTCCATTATTGTATATTTCCATCAATCATTTATTCCAAACACTTAACCTTCTTTTAACTTTTTTTAATGTCCAATTTTCATACTCATACATGAAAACTGGCCTGATAATAGTCTTGTATATCCTGAGTTTTGTTGTGTGGGTTAGTATCTTAAGAGCTGAATTCAGGACTTTAGATTACCTAATAGGAAAAAATTAAAAGTTAAATTAGGTTAATTTAGTCTCTCCCTCCCCCCCTCTCTCTCTGTCTCTCTCCCTCCGTCCCTCCCTCCCTCTCTCTCCTCACTTAAAGGCTAAAGAATCGCATCAATTTCTTTTTTATTTGTATAGTTATGATTATTAAATAGGAACATTCAAGAAAGCATACACCATATTATGAAAAAATTGTAATGGTCAACAATAATTACTTTGAGTTCAGAATAAAACCAACTAATTTACAACATACATATAAATAAGAAAAGCCTATTTACAGGATTATTAAAAATTTAAATGAAAAACATACATAAAATTGTAATCTTCATTATAAAAATGGACATATGTACATTACAAACAAAACAATTACCTATATTTTTACAGAGCTGCTCATAATTTATATTTACAGTAAGTGTGCTTGTCAACTTGCAAAAGGAATGTTAGCAAATAATACAAATGATCATTAGATTTAAGTAAATTAATTAACAATAACAGTAAAAAAATTCCCCTTATTTACCACAGTGGTATTTTATGACTTAATATAAAAACGTTGTTAAGGGACAACAGTCCAACTCCCATACGCAAGTTTGTACGTGGCCCGGGCTTTTAACCCATGACGCTCTGAATTTAAAGCAGAAGTGCTAACAAGCAATAGACCTTGTATTGTTTGTGTTTCGTAGAATAACAAAAATACAATTGTCGATAAAACTAATGTCTATTTATTTGCTTTATTAAAAAAACTTTTTGAATTTTTGAGATTCACCTCACGTCTTCAATTATTGTAAACAATATTTTGGGATGTCATGAAGTAATTTGTATTGTTTTAACTCTCAATATCAGCTGTAACAGCAATTTTGCAACTGGACTTTTTGACGGTTCAAGCATTTGACCTATTCAACTATCAGATGTTCCAGGACTTTGATTAAGCTGTCAGAAAACTTAGTTTACATTTATTTAAAAACAATAACAGCAAATCTTAAGACTACAGATTTTCTATATACATGATTAACTACTTAAAGTTCTAAGTTTTATTTATTTTATCAATGATGACAAAGTATTTAATCATACCAGCTCGCTATATTGTCAGGGTGGAACTACTGTTCTTCAGAAAGCTATTAAGGACGAATATTACATACAAGGCACTTCATGATAGATACTAAATTATATACAGAACAATTCATTATTATATGAAATATAAACTAACAGTAGGTATACAAGCATAATAAATACAATGCTAATAAAAATATATAATTTGTTTATAAAGTGTTATAACTAAATGAAATACAATTAAAACAAAAATGCATAGTGAAAAATGAATGAATTAAATGTTAATATTCTTATGGGTGTCAATTTTTTCAATAGAGAATAATTGGCACCCTTTTGTTGGTCAGAAAACACTTATCCATAAATAAACAAAACTTGAGAATCCTTATTAGGCCCATAGGGAAAAATAATCATTTAAGGGGTCTTTTTGCTTTATGAAAAACACCAAAAACATGTTTCTATTTCAAGGATTCCGTCTGTAATAATTATTATTATATCGGAACACTTGAATTAACCTCTGATAAGTAAAGAACCATTCTAGTGAACCATAATATAAGTTTTGTTACAATTATTTTGTTGTATTTTTTACAGTTAAACATGTCAAGCTTAAAAGTCATTCCTCATATCAACTCATTGTTCACTAGATTTAGACATTTAATAATACTACAGAGTTTACAATAGTAAACACGAACGTCATGCTTGAAGTATGAAAACATGTTTTATCCCGCTGACGATAAGACTGAACAACAATGAGTGGCTTGGCAGTTTTGAAAACAGCCACCCTAACTAGTTAAAACTAAATTTAAACAGTAAAATAATAATATTAATTGCAAAACATAATTACTAAGTTAGGTCATTTACGCTCATGAAAAATGCTGTTTAAAATGATAATCAGTAGTTTTAAGTAATTTAAAATTGTTTAACTGTACTTTATATACAATTACGATAACAAAATATAATTTTCTACCTATTTAACAGGAACCATCAATAAATAGAAACAAATATTAATGTTGTTACAACATTAAAAATTGAACTTATTTACCACAGATAGAATATTTACATGCAAAAATTAACTTAAATGGTAACTTTTATCATAAATGCCACTTAATGGTAAATTAAGCTGATTAAGGAGTTTTGAGTCCAGCATTTTTAGTAACAGTTCAATGTACATCAGCTTTTATCATAAAAAAGAGTTGTAGTTACAGCTTTACTTGCCAGTTTACATGGTCCTGCAGCTCCATGTTTCAACTGCATTAACTTATTCAACGAGTGAAGTACCGACCAAAAGCTCAGTTGGGCATATCACCTTTGGACCCTGCACTCCACAATCCAAAGCTTTAGCCACTTAACAACCATGCCGGCAAAACTATTGGGTAGTTTTAATTTTATTTTGCGAAAATCAATGTCAACACCTATT